>CM072819.1:116860601-117460601 GCA_036937905.1 Salvia rosmarinus | reverse complement strand
GCAATTGCTATTTCGTAGAAGATCCAGAATAGTCAACTAAAAAGTAAGAGTTTTTCAGAAGTTAAATAAGGCATGCTGATTTGAGTAGACGTTGATTTCCCAAAACTCTCTTCTTTCTGACTAAAGATGCGTAAGAGCTTGAGTATGATATCCTTTTTCGATGTTCTATCTCCCCCCCGCCCTCCCCTCTTCTCCCACCTCACCACAATTTGAAAAAAGCCTTAGCTCCTGGTTTTTATCAAAGCATTACATTGCAGCTCATGGGGAGCCTTAGCTCCTGCCTCCATAAACCAATTGCCTATGCTATTACTAGAGAACCATATTCATGCTCCAGTTGCTACTGTTTATTTTCTTCAGAGCTGCCTGTTTTTCAGTGTCATGCTATAGTCTAGTGAAGCTCCTTATCCCTTATTTCCAGTAACTGCTGCTGATCGTAAATTTTCCATCTATTGTAGTTTTAGCATGTGTTGGTGCGAGAACAAGGAGTTTTTTATTTTAAATCCTAATATAATGTAGTGACGTTGAAAAGGTTGGTTTCTCATTTTTGGTTGTAGGTCAGGGTGCAGATCAAGATTGTATCAGCAATGTGCACTGGTTCTGTGGCAGCTGAAGCAAAGAGTAATGCAGCAAATTGGGTCATATTGGACAAGTAAAGTAAACACAAATCTGTAACAATTTTTCCTAATATACTGATTTCTCAGAGATATCTTTCTAGATATACCTGTAGACAAATTAACCTTTATACTTGTGCAAAACCAAATTCTATCTACAAGTAAGCAGTCATTTTTTGGTTTTGTTTTCTGTATGGTGATGTCCAAAGACTAAGATGGTTAAAAGTTTGTGGCCACAATCAGTTACGCCTTTTATTCCCATAATTTTTAATTGATAAATTTTTTTCGTTACATGCAGTTATAGATTTTTATTAAATGCAGATCGATCTAATTTTGGAATATCCAAAACAGACAAATCAATAAGCAAACTTGATCACTCCGATTGGAATTCTTGCCGCAAATTGCTTGTGTCGTTACAGGCCTTGATTTGTTATGTGTCTGTTTTTCTGCAAAGATGAATTCAATATGAATATTATACTGTTATTGAAACCCAGATATTCTCCATGCGCGCATGAATTTGATTTGGATGCTCCATATACTTGTATTATGCAATGTGTTGAAGCTTATTCAGTTTTTTTGGAAATAATATTAGGTCTTTAAATTTATGCCAGATGACATATATATCAATACATAGTAGTACTGTTAACCATTGCTAGTTCTGCTTCCAAATGGGTAACATCTAGTGGTTTGGAATTTGATAGCACCATTTTGTTGATGTTTTTTCGTTAAGACAGGCAGTTGAAGCATGAGATAAAGCATTGCGTGGATGAATTGCGCTGCAATATTGTAGTCATGAAGAACTCCCAGCCGAATGTTCTTCGACTCAATTTAACAAGCCCAAATGATCTTCAAACACCTTTCTACACTGCCGCTTCTTTCCCTATTAGGGATAGTAAGAAATTGCAGAGCCAATTTGTGAAGCATATGGCCCGTGTTACCAGTCGTGAGGATCCAAATGCTTCCTCCTCAAGAATGTCAGCCAAATATTCATTATCAACTCCTGACACCGCATCTTCTGTCTATGTCGTTTGTGAAAATAATCCACTTTATCAAGGATTAAGTAAAGGCAACCGTCCATCCGATAGACTTAATACACTCGATGCAGAATCAGAAAGTTCTCGGAATCCAAGTTTCTTGATCACTCGGAATCACACTGTTGATGAAAATGGCTCGGATCTCGGAAACACAGATGAGATCTCTAGGAGTACGTATACCTTGGCTAGAACTGAAACAGGACCCTATAGTGACGAAGGAATTGAAATCAATCAAAATTCTGATGGAGATTATGCATATAACTCTAGCATCAGGGAAGCTGTTTCTTTTAGAGCAACTTCCCCAATTCCCCCTCCTTTATGTATTCTTTGTAAATCCAAGGCTCCAAGATTTGGAGAACCCCCAAAGCAGTTTCATTACAAAGAGCTAGAGGAAGCTACAGATGGTTTCTCACACACAAACTTTTTAGCAGAAGGTCGGTTCGGTTTGGTTCACAGAGGGGTTCTGAGGAATGGATTGATGATAGCAGTGAAGCAACTAAAGTTTGCTGGGCCTGAGAGAGATGCTGATTTCTGCAGGGAAGTATGCGTACTGAGTTGTGCTCAGCACCGAAATGTTGTGTTGCTTATTGGTTTTTGTATTCACGGGAAGAAGAGGTTACTGGTGTATGAGTACATCTGCAATCGCTCGTTGGACTTTCATTTACACGGTATCTTCTTCTTATGTCATGTTTTATGGAACACAGCACCTTGCAGTCACTTGAAATTTGTTTCATGCCTTTAAGTTACAGGAAAAGGAAATCCAGTTCTTGATTGGCAAGCTCGTTTGAAGATAGCTATTGGGACTGCAAGAGGACTACGGTATCTTCATGAAGATTGCAGGGTGGGATGTATAATTCACAGAAATTTGCGGCCAAGCAAAATCCTGTTAACTCATGATTTCGAACCTCTGGTATACTATCTCAATCTTCTGAAGCATGTACTTAACAGAGTAGGTGAATCATATTGAACTGCACACTCAGTCAACATACAAAAAGGTTAATGTTACTTGCTGAGAGATGTAGTGGAACTTTAAATGTTCCTGATCTGATGTGTGACAATAGGCAATTCACCACCAAGTCTTTACAGAGTTTTATTCTTTACCAATTTAAATGTCCTTTTGTATCAGGTTGCTGATTTTGGACTGGCAAGATTGCATGATGAATGGGAGTCTTGTGAAAGTAACCAAATCGTCGGAGCTTCATGGTAAATCTGGAGTATTAGTGGGGTTTCTGAGACAATGCAATTGTTTTAATCACTGTCTAATTGATCTTAAATGTATGCATGAAAGTTATTTGGGTTTAAGTTGCTAAAGGACATTCATCTGATTGCATTTCTTGTGTATGTAGGTATCTTGCACCAGAACTATTCAGTGGTGGAAAAATGACTGAGAAAGTTGACGTTTACGCCTTTGGCCTGGTATTATTGGAGCTAATCACCGGGCAACGAGCCCATGACTTGCAATACTGCTCGGAAAATCAATTCTTGTTAGATCATATCCGTGCTTTGGCTACGGCTGAAACATCACATATATTCGGCTACAACAATCAACTGCTGGACCCCCGCTTGGTCCCATACCCTATGCTACCCTATGAGCTTCATGCAATGGGATATGCTGCCTCACTGTGTCTACAACAAGATCCTGACGTCAGACCACCCATGTCAAAGGTCTTGTGCTCTCACCATTCGTTTGTCGACGTTAAATTCTGTTATGTTACACCAGAATTTGTTGATTTTGTTTTGGTTTTGATCTGGATATTAGGTAGTTAAGATGCTAGAAGGAGGAAGTCCAGCTAGTTGCAGAGACTCAGTTGGTTGTCGAAGCGGGCACCTGCAGGGATTTAATACAAATGCGTGATTGAAATAGAAGAGTTTTAGTTCACAGGTTTTGAAATATGGATTCACTTGTTATTATTTGTTGTCTTGTTTTGTTACCCCAGATAGCTGTAAATTTGCAGATAGGAGAATTGATGTTCTGTATTTTCACTTTCATAATTCGTTTGTGTTAAATTATCATAGATTGATATCCGAGTTTTGGGTTAATTTCTCAAAAGGTTATCAAATTCTAAGGTTTGTATCAAAAAGGGTATTAAACAAAATTTTGTATCAAAATGGATACTAAACCTTCATTTTCTTTCAAATAAGGTATTTATCTTCTTTTTTACAACTTATAATGTCCTGAAAATTGTTTTCTTCTGCAATTCCATTATCTAATGTTCTCAAATGAATAAAAGTATTATTTTAATTCACTATACCTCAAGAAAATAAATTTAGGTTTTTCCAAAAATAATTTTAAGATAAAATTAATTTGCAGAAAATATATATTTTTAAAAATATTTAAAATTAGATAAATATTATTATTTGTTAACTATAATAATAATAATAATATACATATTAAAATTAGATAAATATTATTATTTCCCAAAATATAATTTTAAGATTTTTTTTATTATTATTATCTAATTCTAAATATTTTAACAAAGTGGGCATTTTATGCATATTCACTTTATCTTAAGTTATTTTTTTTTTGGAAAAATCTAAATTTGTTTTCTTGAGTGTATAGTGAATAAAAAATAATATTTTTGTTCTTTTGAGAACATTAGATAATAGAATTGTAGATGAAAACAATTTTCAGGACATTTGATACAAAAATTTGTTTAGTAAGCTTTTTGATACAAATCCTATAGTTTGATAACCTTTTGAGAAATTAACCCAGATTTTTTAGCCCAACTTCAGTTTCAACGTTTTTTTCTTTATACTGGTCGATTCCAATCTTGCTGTAGAATACATGACGCACCCATTCAAAAATATGATACATATAAGCATTGTCCATCTCACACATAGTAAATTATAGTTTAAATAGTAAACTATTAACTTATTAATGAAAATGTCATAAATTATTGATACTAGAAGAGAAAAATATGAAATAGTGTCTCAAGACTCAGCAATATTTAAATAGAATGTAAAAAATGTCTTAACGTTTCCAAAGTAATAATTTGTACCAATGTTTTATAGTTGTAACAAAAATTTCTCAACCATATTTTTCAATAATATTTGTAAAACCAAAATTAGTCAATAATTGATTGCCCGCCAAGGTACTTGTCCTCGAACAAATTGAATGAATAAAGATCAGCGTCACATCCACGCAGCAGGGTTATTTTCTTTTTAAAATTTTTTTCACCTAAACTCCTTAAATATCTGTCATCGATCATAGCCCATATGGGCCATATCTATAAATTATGTGATTAGTTATTTTAATTGTAAGTGCCTTGCATTAATACGTCTAACGTGAATCATACGTATGCAAAAAAATGTTATACGTAAATGTTAGTCTACTATAGCTGCTGACAAATCCAGACTCAACCTGGACTGGAAGTAGGGTTAGATAAGAGTAGCTTAACTAATGCATATCGGCAACATTGCTTTCTGCAATCTCACAAAAGGGGTACCAAAATGGAGTAAATCAAACAACTTTTTTCAGAAATTATCGTTGAAAATTATCTAATTTCCGGCTAAATTCTGTTTCTCAAAATTATCATTAGATGAATTATACGATTAATTAAATTCTCATGTTCTTGAAAAGTTTATGGTCTTCCGAGTTCCGACTGTTTGAATAATCAACATCCCTTTTGCTTCTAATGTAACATAAGATTCATCTTGTATGGGAAAATGATCTATCATTAACTATGATTAGTTGGCACGATTCTATGGTCCAATAGTATTTCTTCTCAATGATGAGGAGTAAGTCCCAATTCCATTTTCCTAGCTAGAAAAAAAGAAAGAATACATAAACAACTGTTTAAAGGAGATGATATTTCATTAAATTAAGTCACTAATCATAACTAAAGTACACCGCCTATTAGTTAACTTACCCTGTACAAATGTATTATTAATTGTTGTAATAAAATAAAAGCTAAAAATATCCATCTCGAACAACAGAAACAATGGATGAAACAGTTGCCATTATCATCAAATTTGGACTTAATTCCAACCTCCATATCTATTTTGCGGCTGCGGCTTCGTTTCTGATACACTCCACACCTTCACCGAGTTATCAAGACTCCCACTATACACCTTCCACTTCCTATCGCCGCCGTCCGCCTCCTTCTCCGCCTCCATGGCCAGGCACTTCACCGGCCCCGTGTGCCCCGACAACACCGTGAGCCACGTATGCTTCACCCCGTCCCTCCTCCACACACATATCGTCTTATCGGCGGAGCCGCTCAACACCAGATTCCCCGCCGCCGCCAGGCACAGCACCGCCAGCTGGTGGCCCCTCAGAGCGCCGCCCTGGGACAGCTCCTTCTCTACCTCCCAGAAATTCACCATCCCGTCCGACGACCCGCAGTACAATACCGAGCCCTCCCCGCCGACGGCCAGCGCCGTCACGGCGCAGTCCTGGCGGAGCAGCGTCCGCCGCAGGGAATGCCGCGCCGCCTTCTTGCTGCCGCTCCGCTCCCTCCCCCACACCCTCACGGTGCCGTCGGCGGAGCCGGTGTAGACCAGCCCACCGGCGCCCGCCAATACGGCGTTGACTGCGTCGTCGTGCGCCGTTACAGACTCGATGCATTTCGAATTCTCGATCTGCCACACCTTGAACGTCCTGTCCCAGGAGGCCGAGTAGAGCAGCCCGTTTTCCTCGTCCATGCTCAGGCAGGAGACGGCGTCGGCGTGCTTGATCCACAGCGCCGTGCGGTTGTGCTTCACCTGCAGGTCCGGAGCCAAGCCAGAAAAAAATTATAAATTTCGAGTAAACTAGTTATTCTATGATTCATTTGATGATTATGAAAAAAGAAAAATGATAATTATGAAAAAAGAAAAATGATTGGTGGGGGCTTAAGCCCCCTTTGACCCTTAATAGCTCCACCTCACCTGCACGTAGTTCTTGGGCCTCATGGAAGCTTTGAGAACGGCGAATAACGTCGGCAGCGTCCCGATTTGTCTGTGGACGCCGCCGTCGATCTTCCAAACGCGGACTCTTCCGTCTTGATGGCCGGTGAAGATCCTGTCGCGGGAGATGACGATGGCCTTGACGAAGGCGCTGTTGGACTTGAAGGCGCTGAATTCCTGCATGTTTTTCCAGGCGCGGATGTTCTTGCTGTCGGAGCCGGTGTAGAGGAGGCCGTCCTTGGCGGCGAGGGAGTATATGTGGCCCTCTTTGCGGCTGAGGGTTAGAGGGGCGTTAGGCGGCGGCGGGAAATTCGAGGACCGCCACGGGGACTTGGGGAGGGGTGAGGCTTGGTTCCACGGAGACATCATTAAGGGGGAGCTGTCTGCGCTGAGGCGGTTGAGGGAGGCGTAGTCGTAGTCGTCGCCGTCGCTGGAGGTGGCGGAGGATGAGGAAGTGTTTGAATCGGAGTGAAGCATGATGCTGTTCTTTTTATTGGTTGGATTGATGTTTGAGTTAATAGCTAATAAGAGTGTTTGCCTTCTGTGGTCTTCTACCATCTCAAAACTCAGTTCAACAAATTACTGATCTTCAATTTTCAGACTTACAAAAATGAAACTGAAAATTGAGAGAGAGAGAAGAGAGGAGTGGCTTTCGGAAGAGGAGGGAAAATTGAGATTTTATAAAGCGGGAGAAGGAATAAAAAAGGATATATGGTGCCATAGATTTTGGACATATGTAAGGAGTGGGGTACCTAACTAACTCTTGCGCGCTAACTGTATGTAGTTTTATACGTATATTTCTAACAAAATTTACAACTTCAATTAAATATTTCAGCTGTAATTTTTAATTAATTGGCCCTACACTTAGAGTTTGGTGTTTGGTGAAATTATAAACTACAAAGTGTTTGGCAAAATAAACTTCTAAACAGTTTATAAGCTCCCCTAAAAATAAGTTGGTCAACCCTAACTTATTTTTTTCATAAACTTATAAGCAATCATGAATTTACCAAAATAATCTTAGAGCACCTCCAACAATACCTCCCCAAATTCGGGTTTTCTTGACATCATCACGTACACATCATCATATTCCTTCTCCTATTTTCACCCCAACAATACCTTCTCAAACTCGGGTTTTCTTGACATCATTATGGACCCACTTTTCACTCACTTTCAACTCATTCATTATCTATTCACAATTTTATTTAAATTTTATATTTATTATTCTAACTTGATAAAAATTAATTTTAATATTATTTAAAATTAATATCAAATAACTTAATTATTATATAAATATTAGTACATATTAAAATTGCATAATAACATGGAAACTTTTAAAAAAGAACTTATACGATATAAAAGACAATTTAAATCTAACAAATTAAGATACAACATACAAAATAAACTAATACTAAACCTAATTAATACATTTTACTCTTCGTCCGCTTCCCACTTTGCTTGGATTTGGGCGCAATACTTAAGATGAAGTCGTAGTTGGGTTTCCGTCATCTTTGAAGTATCTTGCATGAGAATTTTATGCTCTTTTACCTTCTGTTTTGCCTCCATTGCCTTCGCCACCATCATTGTTGCAGCTGCTCTTGCGTTGATCGCATCGACCACCTCTTTGGCTTCACCTGTTGATTTTTCTTTTCCTTTCGCCGCCTTATTTCCAATTGGACGAGTGTGGGTTGTTTCATCACCATTTTCATCTTGGTTGGAAGCGGAGGTGTAGGCACCCGATGCAGAAGACTTGCCCTTTTTTGTTGCTCGAATCTCACTGTCTTGATGAGCGAATTTCGGACATTCTTTGAGCAAATTCCATACTCCGATATGTCTGAAACCGCCGCGTGTTCCGTGAGTCTCTTTATATTCATCTTGTGCCTTTTGAATGATGTCAGCTTCACTTGCACCGCTTGGCCACATCTCTGCGTTCCTATAATAACATGAACTAAACCATTTAGTTTCCTTTGCAAGTTTGTAAAAAAGTGTTTTGAGCGAGGAAGATGATCTCTCTGGAGTTCTGCTCGGGCGACCCTTGTTGTAGGCATTAGTAATCTCTCCACATTTGATCTATCTTTTGATCATTTCCGACGATCGAATCAATGCTAATATCGATCCAACACCTGTAAGATGTTCGCACTCTTTCTCGAGTACAAAATCTTCTTATACTTCGTATCATTGTTCTCTTCATCGGATTGTTGATCAAGTTCGATTTATGGCCTCGAGACCTTGCGGAGAAGAAAAATTTTGGAAAGACGATGCTCTTCCCAAGTAGGCGTTCTTGGTCGGTCTTCCTCCATCTATCTTGGTCTTTCTTGATGAGTCGAAGATGGAGCTCGAACTTGGTAGTGATAGCACGGATGGAAATTGGATGGATAGCTTGGAACATTCTTTGGATATGTAGGATCTTGTTGAGGACGAAAGTTGAAATTTTGAGAATCGAAGTTGGGATTTTGACAATAAAGTTGGGATTTTGCAATTCAAGTTGGGATTTTGTGGAAAGTTGGGATTTTGTTGTGAAAGTTGGAATTTTGAGAAAGAAAGTTGGGATTTTGAGGATTAGAGTTGGACATTTGAGAAGCGAATTTGATCCAAAATATCCGAATGGACCAATTTGAGAAATCGTTATTCATTCGATAATAGGAAAATGTTTAGGAGAAGAAGAAATATTAAGGTAAATGGAGAAGAAAATATAAAAGTTGGTAGGAATAATGTTGTTTAGTGATTTATATTTATAAGCATATTTTATCCGTTGATCAGCGATCATATTTTTATCCGTTGATCAACGGTCATATATTTGTCCGTTGAGTTAACGTACAAATCAAATTAAATTTAAATTAAATTAAAGTTATTCGTTGGGTGGGTTGGCCGTGGGGGTGGGGTTGGCGAGGTGGGAGGTTGGCCGTGGGGTGGGGTTGGCGGTGGGGGTGGGGTTGGCCGCGGGGTGGGGTTGGCATTGGGGGGTGGGTTGGCAGCGGGGTGGGGTTGGCCGGGGGGTGGGGTTGGCCGCCGGGGTGGGGTTGGCCTGGGGGGTGGGGTTGGCCGCGGGGTGGGGGTTGGCCGCCAACCCCCACCCCTTGCTGGCCAACCCCACCCCGTGCCACCCCACCCCCCCGCCCACCCCACCCCGGCCAACCCTCCCCGGCCAACCCCACCAATGCCAACCCCACCCCTGCTGCCAACCCCACCCCGGCCAACCCCACCCCCCGGCCAACCCCACCCCAAATGGCCAAAATAAAGTGAAAATACATAAATAAAATAAAAGTGTAAACAGAAAAATAATAAAAAATCAAAACCGGCCCACATTTTGACTTGCCTTCCAGGAGGTGGTTCCACATTTTCTCTCTCATCTCTCCTCCCACTACCTTCCCACTACCTTCTCACTCCACCTCCCCCAACGGTAGTTAATGAGGATGCATCCCCAATGCCTCCTTGCATTGGAGATGCTCTTATTATAGTTCGTTATTTTCTACACATACACTATCAATTCCACCTTTCGTCAATTTTATTCTCTAACTCACAATTCTTTCTCTAACTTATAAGATCAATTATCCAAACACTTTAACAACTTATAAGCACTTGAGAAATTATCTCTTATAAGCTCTTTAAACATCTTATAAGCTCTCTAAAATAAGCTTAGCCAAATACCCCTTAGTCAATAGTAATCTTATAGACAGTACTATTTTTGTAGGGGATGTAGACAATAATATTACTATATAATTAAGAGGGTGTTTGGCTAAGCTTATTTTAAAGAGCTTATAAGTTCTAAGAACTTATAAGATGTTTCAAGAGCTTATAAGACATAATGTTTCAAGAACTTATAAGTTGTCAAAGTGTTTGGATAATTTAGCTTATAAGCTTGAGAAAGAATCGTGAGTTAGAGAGAGACAATCATATTTAGAGCGAGAAAATTGACGAGAGATGAAGTAGATAGTATATATGTAGATTATAACGAATCATAGTAAGATTATTTTGGTAAATTCATTGTTACTTGCAAGCTTATGAAAAAATAAGTTGGGGTTGAACTACTTATTTTTAAGAGAGCTTAAAAGTTGATGGAGCTTATTTTCACAACTTATAAGCTATTTAGGAGCTTATTTTGTCAAACACTTAGCATGAGCTTATAAGCTCCTAAACAACTTATAAGCTGTTTTGAAGAGCTTACAAGCTTAGCCAAACACCCTCTAAGTATAGTAAGTGCTATATGTATATATGTATGCGCAGTACAGTGCTAATGTTATCAACATTTAAAATTAAAACATCTAATTACAATTGCAGCGGATTAATATCACATGTGCACATTATTTATGCTACATCAAATTCGACTGATTGAAAATTAAAACCGGTATTAATTGTAGAAATTTGTTAAGATTATAATCTTGAAATGATCTTTTTTTTTCCTGTCACAAACCAAATAACGTGCAAATGTCATGTTATTAGATGCAAATATCTATTGAGATAACATATTTGTAAACAATTGGTGAAAAAAATGCAACTTTTCTATTATTAGTAGGTTATATCAAAATTACTAGAGTAATACATTAACAGTACTGAAAATCAATTATATGATTTTATTACTTTATAAATATGAATTCAGTGGAAAGTTGACATTTTTGCATTTTCGTAAGATATTATTATTATTATTATTATTATTATTATTATTATTATTATTATTATTATTATTATTATTATTATTATTATTATTATTATTATTATTAACCCTATCGATCTATATTTGATTGCTTTCATGCATGGCTTTGGTATGGTTGTAATTTGTAAGGTGTAGAAATCTTGCCAAGGCATAAGGGAATCATGGTTGCGACATTTAAATAAGTGTAACAAATTGGTCCTTTGCAGGCGGACTAAATATTTGTTATCATTTATATTTTTTGTCTCTAACTATGAGGTTAATAAATAAGTCATTTTCTTGGTTTTCTTTGTATTCCATATTTGTACTTGCTACCACTACCTTCGACTTCCCTACGATGCAATTCTTCTCAACCACAATCTTCTACAAATAAGAAGTTAATTATTAATTAATCTTGCATTCTCTGTTACAAGATGTATACACACACACACACACACACACACACACACACAAATTTTATAGAAATATATATATATATATATATATATATATATATATATATATATATATATATATATATATATATATAGGATTGTTCAAATAAAACAAGCAGCTATGTAATTTAATCAAGATTGATTTTGATAGAAGAGAGAATTAAGATTTTTAAATAAAGCCAATTTTTGTTGTTATTAGTGATTTAGTGATTCAATTTATTACAGAAGTGAATAAGACTAATTAACTGCCTCCAGCAATCGTCGATTCATGCATCTACAAATTGTAGACCAACTACAATTTAATTACCATACTTACAAATTATAGTCTAATTAAAATTGGATTTCATTTTGAAAAAACATTCTTTTGTTTGAATTGATTGATTATGGAGTAAGATAAATTGAAGGATTATGACTAAAATGGTAGTATAATATCGAAATTACCTTTGTTATATAACAAAATGCAAAAGGTCGAGGCAAACCGAACCTAACATTATCGAGTGAAGTTATTAGAGTATGAGCTTAGTTATCCATCACGAACTTGATCAAACATGTGATAGAGTATCATTATTTTATCAATTAAACCTAATCGTCTAACCAAACACCTCCTCTTAGAGTATAAAATGGTATGCATGAGACTATTCTACAAGAACTCAACAAACGAAACAAGTAGTCCCCTATTATGAGATAGTGTTCGTTCTAATTTAGTCAGAATAAACTGTATCTCATTCACATTTTTGTTTTGGACGATTCACAATCTCTCTCATAAAGCACTCCACTTTTTTACGCACATGAGCCATCCTCTACGCATATGGTAATAGATAAGACATTGACGGACACAAACTTTTTTACAAAAATATACTCCCTTCGTCCCATTATTATTGACTCGTTTTCCTTTTTGGGCTGTCCCATTAATTTGTCCCGTCTCCAAAAAAGGAAATAATTTTACACTAAAAAGTGTCTCTAATTTCGTGTCACACACTACTTTACACACAAAACACAACTCTCCTTAATCTACGTGTAAAAAAGAAACGTGCCATGAATATTGGGACGGAGGAATACATTTTTTCGATATCTCCACAAAAATAGCATTCTCATATACTCCTACGCACGATGCAATATTGTTGTGGAAAGCAATAATTGCTTTTTTCTACTCATAGTTATTAGTTTTCTTTAATGTATTAAAGGGCACATGTGCCCTTTATATTAATCTTTTGTCAACTCCATCCAAAAATAGTAACAGCAAAAAATAAATAATATCTTGATCAACGGTTTCGTTAACCACCCCATCACAACCTGACACGAATGGACAAAGGCAGGTAGGCACACAACTCGAGGAATTCGCACAAGTTGCCACGTAACCAAAATCCACAACTCCATCGATTTAGATTGACTTTGTCTACAAAGGGAATTGTCCTCCCAATCTACATAAGTTCATACTTGAGTATTTTAAGCAGTGATTTATAAACTTGGAAAAAGAAATACTATAGTGGTGTTTGGGAAAGATTCGTTGAATATGTGATTTTTTTGGGGGTGAGATTGTGATGATGTAAAGCAAAATATGATTTAAAATAAGATATAGTTTCTACTAACGTTTTCATCGCTATGAGAATATCATATTTGATTTTTTAAATATGATATACCTTTTTTGTGTATTTTGTAATTTAATTATTACATATAAGCAAGACTTTACTAATACACACTGAAAGTAACAGCTACAGATTCTCATAATATCATAAAAAAACGTGACGTAGGGAAAAAATTGAGAAGATTGCATGTGGAAAATAATTTAAATGAATATGTATGATACCAATTGAAGAATGTTTTATCGCAGATAAATGTACTTCTTAACGATTATTTTGAACAAAAGAAAATTATTGAGATTGACCATCGAGATAAATTATGAATACTTAAAACCCAGAATCAATTAATATTAGCATAATTGGGCCTACAGTATATCAGTTGCATTGATGATTATGTATCAAATTTGGGTAAACTTTGTGATCCAATCGTTGAAATTTAGCCACCTGGAGATTCACGGGTAATGTTTCAAAAAACATATGTAAATATATCTAAAGGTCACGATCACTTCGAAGTATCGTGTTTAAATAGTATATAAATATTTATGATAATTGGTGTATTGTCATATACATACGTGTGTGTTTCATTTGTGTGTATCGTACTAAAAAATTGAAAAATAGCATATATTAAAAATAATACAAAAACCAGATATTTTTTCACAAAGAATCGTGCTTGCGAGGAAAGTTTTCAACTATAAAATCAGAAATGTATGATCACAAATCACTCTTGAGATATAGCGTAATCATAAAATAACTTTGACGACTTTCAAGATAATCTTTTATATTATCCATTGAATTTGAAAATGGAAAGATCGACGATGGTCTGTAGATGATAATCAGCTCCTCCTTTCAATTGATTTTCAACTTTTAATTAGTTTAATGTTATCATTAATGGACATATACAATTATGATATCCCATTATTTATATAATGAATAATGATTTTTTTACATACTATGTATATACATAGTATCCTTAAAATATAAACCGGACGGGATGGGGTTTTTTAAATCGGTTCTGTCATTAATATTTTAATCTTATGACTAATTTGTCTCTCCTACAAATTAGTAAGTAAAATTAATCATGGATTTCATTCCTTAATAATAGGCACTACTCCTTGAAAATAGGTGTATCTAATTTCAAAGATTGAATATATGGATTTTTACATATTTCAAATTTTTTGCAACGTTTTTTTTTTGTCTCATTTTTTAGGATTGAACATTTTCCAATCATTGAATATAATTTCAAGAATTGAACATGATAAATCATGGATTTCACGTTCATTAATCTTGAGTCTCATTTTTTATTTTCATTTTCAATATTTTTTATTCATATATTTCATTCCTTAATTTATAGGATTTAACATAATATGGATTTCACATATTGGAGGGGTGCTAATTCTTTACTTCTTGATAATAATTCCAACGAAAAAAATAGTGAAAAAAAACATTATTTTTCACTAATAATCGTGTTTTATTTGTTTTATTATTTCTTTCTTCTCTTTTCCTATTTTTCTTTAATAATTGGACATGTGATTTATAATAAAATATGCAATATGCATCTTATGTTAAAGATTGTGATAAGATTTTAATTTGATTTACGATTTGTAAAACGAGTTTAAGATATAAAGTCATGATCATTTAAAGTGTGAGATTGATTTTAAAATAATTTTCTTCTGTAATCCAAATGTTATTGTTCGAGTGATGTTTCTCTTACAATTTATTGAAACTAATTTATTTTTATGATTATTAAATTATATATATTATTAAAATAAAATTAATTTAATTTTAAGCTATTGCAAATAATATGTGTCAGGTGCATGACACCCGACAAGGGGTGCGTGACACCATGCACCTAGCAAAGGGCGTACAACGATTGTCGGCATCAGGCACCCCACACTCAACACTCAACTATAAAATTATAAATTATTGACAATTAATCTAAATTAATATTAAGAATTATGTAATGTATCACTATAATAATGTGAATAGTGTGACATAGTGACAATATTGTTCGTTTATTTGATAATAGTTTTGTATAGTATAAAAGTTATAAGATATTGATGAAATTGATGTTAAAAGTTAGAAATTGATTAGAAACAACTATAATTGTAAGAGTATTGTCATATGTTGACCACATTATTCTATTATTTCATAAAAGTATATTGTAGTATAAAAATTATAAGATATTAGTGAAATTGATGCTAAAAAATTAAAATTAAAAGAAACAACTGTAATTGTGAAAATAGTGTCACGTGTTGACCACATTATTCGATTATCTCATAAAAGTATATTCTAGTATAAAAATTACAAAATTATGCGAATAGTACCACACGTTGATCACATTGTTTGACTATTTTATCTAAGATGGATTTGAACAGTCTCGATCGCTAGTTTAAATTAATAACTATTAATTCATTTAAAATATTTGAAGGAATTAGAAAATTTGAAATTATAATAAAAATTTGATAAAAACCACCATGATCATACGAATGCATCATATACAAAAAATCATAAATCCTTAAACCTCCAAACTCATAAACCCTAAATCAAACCCTTAAAACCTTAACTCCTAAACTACTACTACTACTACTACTACTACTACTACTAATAATAATAATAATAATAATAATAATAATAATAATAATAATATGTAAAAATAAAATAAAACATACTAAATTATATATCCTTATCTATAATTATGTTAATAGTGTTACAATTATCATATTGATGAAGTTTTATCATGTTTTCAAGATAATCATATTTATCTTTCAATATTTCAACTAAAAGTTGTTAAACCTATACTTATTTCAATTTATTGATTATTTAATAATATTATTATGTTTCCTATTAAATTTATTGATTAATTGAATATTCATTTAATGTCAAAATAATTAAATATTAAAGTAAATACACACGAAATAGATAAAACCAATTGTTTTAAACAAATTAATGTAGTTGTCTCATTTAGGGATGGCAATCGGGTCGGACGGGCACGGATAGTGCCGAACCACTTCCGTACCCGCGAAAATGATCCCTGCCCGCGACCCGCGACGGCTAGGAGATTCCCACCATACCCGCGACCCGCGGGTACCCACGGATTGGCGGATACCCGCGAACCCGCCACCCGACGGGTATCCGCCACCTGCCACCTGCCACCTGCCACCTGCGAACTTGTAATACCCCGATTATTTAAACTCCTAATTACGAAATTAATTTCGTAAATTAGAATATTATTATAATAATTTGATTATTTATATATCGAATAATGATATCGATTATTGTTGGAATAATAAATTCCTATGTTTTATTCACAGATGAATGTGAATTGAGAAATACGAATATGTAACGTATTTCAGCCGTATTAATTCTACGTCGATTACGTATCGATATTTATATGCTCGTGATATTTTCTAAGTTTTTAAGCTTAGAATTTAATTCCATTATTATTGGAATTATTTAATAAAGTGATTATAGCTTTATTTCGACCATTTTGAGATGAGTCGATATTTAACGTTTTGAGACGTTTCAAACGTTAACGTTTAGAGATGACTTGAGAATCAAGTCTAACGATCAAGGAATTATGATATTTAAATTCCTATGATTATTTTATATAATTAGAATATTATTTAGCATTGAAATAATGCTAGAAAATTTTAGAATGATATTTTTGATTATTAATGATTCTCGAAAAACCTTAAATCGAGAATTAGGGTTTTCTACCTATGGATTAATTTCAATAATTTTTCCTATGATATAATTTATCATCTAAAACATATATTATGATAGATATATATAATTAGCATGGAATTTAATTATATATCACTTCATAAATGAAATAGGCGTGACTTTAGTGTGTGTGTACAAAAGTTTACGTAAGTTTTAAATTAGGATTTCTATGTTATGTTTTAAATCATGCAAGTGGGCTAATGTACACATTAACCAAGTGGGATAGATATATTTGTGAAAGAAGCCGAATTTGTTGACTAAGTTTTTGTACAAAAAGCTTAATTATCCTACCACTTGATTACATTATATTTGGGAAAGAGTGTATCTAATACACTTGTGAAATACAAACAAAATCTGAAAATTTTCTTCTCCACTCCACTGAAGGTCGACGGCAGTGTGATGCATGAGACAAGAAATTATTTTTGTGCATTCCCAAATCTTTATTAAAGCTATGCAAGAAGTTAATGAATTGTAAGGGATATTTTATCATGACATAATCATCTTTGACCTTAATAATTCATTTGTGTCTTGTGAGAGTTGTGAAAGCCGAGAGAGTGAATCTTGTGTATGTCTTTCTTTAGTTTTAATTGCCAAGTGTATATTAGTTTTGAACTTCACAACATAACACACTTAAAAACATTTCATCTCTTTCATTTCCTCTCTGCCGAGAGCATCCAGTGAGAAAACCAAACTACATTTCTTCTTTCATTCTCTCCATAGCTTGAGCTCTAATCATCCTACACCAAATCAATACCGTTAACGAGGTTAGAAATCGAACGAGCTTCGATTATACCCTAAGTTTTAAAATTCTAATGGTTTGATCTTAGGTTCAAGCATGGTTATTAATTATGAAAGTATGCTAGCATGATAGCATGTTAATTAATTATGTGTAGTATGATGTTGTAGATGTATATAGCATGTTTAAAATTAAATTTATCATGTTATGAAATTATATGAGCATGGTCGAAAATTTTAATGGATGATTTGAGAATGAATTAATGATTTATGATATAGTAGGAGCTTGTTATGATTTATTGGAAATTTATAAAAATCCTATGCAAATTTTCAAAACTACCGAAAATTTATTGAAATTGCTAGGTTTATGTATGATTTTTATTTGATTGTTATAATAGCATATTGTTGATCTAGGGCATTGATTATGTACTACATGAATTAACTAGAATTTTAAAGATGAAATGCCCAAATTATTTAAAAGGTACGTGAGCTTCAATGTAGGTTTAAGGAATGATTTAGTTGATTTTAGTTAATGCAATGATGTATTGGTGCTATACTATAGTATATAAGTATAGTGTAATTTAATTAGAATTTTAAGAAATTATTTGATAATTATTAGAGGATTTTTTTCGAGACCTATATAGTGATATAGGTGAGTTCGAATTTTCTATAGTAACATTAATACATATTAATGATCATAGTGTAAAATAATACACTATATGAATTTAGAGAAATTTTATAACAAGCTTGGAAATTATAGCTCATAACCGTGAGCTATATTGATTTTATTAAGGATTTTAAATCCTTTTAATTAAGAAAATAATATAATATATGTCTAGAAATTAATTTAGACATATTAAAAATTTTCGAGAATTATTAAACATAGAATATTATGTTTATGAATAAACGTTATATTAAATAACGTTAAAAGCGTAAATAATGCTTAATGCATTAAAAGGTTAATATTGAAAGAAAATATTAATTAAGTTTATCGATTTACGTGAAAAATCAAGGATTAAAGTTTTATTAAAATAAATCGATTGAAAATCGATTTATATTGATTTTATTCGTTAAAATATGAATTATTGAAAATTTATTAAGAAAAGTCAAAATTGTTGACTTTTGAAATTAACGTACGAAATACGTTCGTTAAATACGTTAATACGTGAAAAACGTGTTACTTTTATAAGAATATCTCAATTAGAGAAAAGATTTCATAAATGAAATCACTTTATTGAATAACGTTATTATATCGTTAATTGTTTAACCTAAAGGTTAAAATGAGGATAGATCATATTACGTCTCTCTCGATATACGAGAATTATTTTATTGATATACGCGTCGTTTCAACGTATTAAGACGTATAAAGAATCATCCAAACTTCGAATTATTAATTTAACTATCAAAGTTGAATGAACTTTGAAAATCTCGAAAAGCGTGCCAACGTAACTAAACGTACATTTTTGCATAAAGGTGGGACGTGAAGTCACTCGGAACGAGGAGAGAAGCACGCATAGTGAAATTCGGAGTTCCGAAGTAAAGGTGGGCTTTACTATACTCAAACTGGTAGAATTTTACCAAATAATTTATTTATGATGTTTTATTGAAAGCAGATAATTATGAACTGATTTATTTAATTACCTGCCCAAAATGTTTATGTTTTATGTATGTATCCAATCCATGATTGTTGATGCATAATGTTGGGTAGCCCCCACTTTATGACATGCTTGAATTCGTATTCTTGGAAGTACCCCCAAGGATGATGGAGAATTCGTATCCTGTGCCGAGATGGCCTGGATTTTGTGCATTGATTATTTATATTGTGTCTTTGAAAAGGGTACTCGTCGGTCATGGCGATTGTGAGAGAGGCCTCTCTCCACATGGAAATTATTGTTGGATAAATTGTTGTGGTGGATGTGGATCATACATACGTGGAAAATGCTTGCCAAGCGATATTTATTGAAAATGACGAAAATATTTAGTAAGCACGAGTATTTCAAATTAAAACCTCGTGTTATTCTTGTGATGGGCGAGTAATCCAAACTTGATAAATTATTTTGGCATGAGCCACTGAGTGCATTATTTGTACTCAGCCCTGCATATTTGTTTTTAAATGTGCAGATTGAGCTGGTGATGATGATGGAGCGGAGATGTTGAGTAGTCAGAGGTCTTTTGGTATTTATATATATGTTTTGAAAGAAAATACCCTTGAATGCATATCGTCATATATGCATTCACATGCTTTCCGCTGCATATTCTGAATATTTTGTATGTTGATTATGACAGTTGTATCTGTCTAAATTATCGAACTTACTGTTAAAGGAACTTGTAGTCTTTACTTCTGTATATGACTTTTGCCTTGTAAATAAGGTTTGATTATTGAAGTTCGATTAATGTCATTTTGAAATCTTTCGATTATTCTTATCAATTGTTTGGTAATCACTGTTCCAAGCTCCAGTTCTTTCTAATCTGTCCTTTGGATTAGAGGGGCTGTGACAGAACTACCCGCGAAACCTTCACCCGCGACCCGCGAAACCAAGCATTTCAAAAAACACGAAAATATCACTAACTCCTAATTCCTATTTTCAGAATTTGAAAATTAATTAATTAATAAAATAAGTTATTAGATGGGAGGATTTCACGGGTTCGTGGGTAATTCGCGGGTATTTTTACGGGTACAATTCGCGGGTACACGGGTTTCGCGGGTATGGGTAGTGCCAAACCATTTCCATACCCGCGAACTAAATGTGTACTAGTTTTAAACCACGAACATACCCACGGGTACGAAATGCCTACCAAACCCCACGAATAATCGAGCGGATACCCGCGGGTTTCAGGTATCCGCGGGTCGATTGCCATCCCTAGTCTCATTGGATAAAGTGGCAAAGGCTTGGGTTTTTGAAGAAGATGGTCCCAAGTTCGAATCCTGGTGAGTACCATTCTTAATTTTTTTTTTGTATTAACTATAGATAATTTGAAAAATCTTATATATATCATATTTCCAAAAATTAAGGGATTTGAACATATTCATTCCTAAATTAACGATGGGGTTAAATATGTAAATTACAAATTTAAATAAACGAATTAATTAATATAATTTAAAATTTATTAAAAAATAACCAAAAACCCCTCATTATGTACATACATAGTATGTAAATTTATCAATACCCTTATATAATACGTGGGGTGATAAAATAATGAATAGAAATAATTAAATGAGATAGTTACCATCTTTAAGCTTCATGGTAGCATTTGTCTCACTACTACTGCCAGCTACTAATAATAATAAGGGTTATAACTTCTTTTGTTAGGTCAATTAAATACAAAAATTTAAAGGTCGTATTACGGTGGACTCAAATCCAAGACATTTGGTTTGAGACATTAATCATTCTACAACTAGACCAACACACATATACAATAAGAATTACTTCTTGTCAATTAGTGCACTAACTAACTAATTTTATAACATGATCTTTGGTATGTTGTAATAATAACCAATATTTTAGTTTGTTATAAAATAAAAGCTTTGAAATTTCCATGATCATTAGAGAATTGATGTGACATGTTTCAAAGAGCTGACATTGCTAGTGAAGCTGCATCAACTCAATAGGTTAATATTTGATGGAGATGAAACCGCGTTGGCTTTTCTGGAGAGATATGATCCTCTTCCAATGTTAAAGGCGTGAATGGATAAACTTTTATTTATTTTATTACTTATCTTTGATATTTTTTGTGTGTGCAGTGTTCTTTTAATTAAAGAACTCTACTGCTATTAGGTTTCTTGTTTCTCTAGGTATTTATTAGCATCTTCTATGTAGGACTAGGGTAGTTTTTGATGATTGAAATAAACGAGTGTTTCCTCATATTGTTGTTTTGAGTGTGTGTTCTTGTCTTCTGCTGCATCAGTTAATATTATTCTCAACATGTTAAAATTTGGTTATCGAAAAATAGAGGTGTTTGAAACAAATTGAAAGATGGTAATATTAATCCAATGTTTCAAATGTTTGGTTAAAATTGCTAAATGGATGAAAGTTTTCACGCATTAATTGGCAATTTACCCAAAATACAATGATAATTTTGATACAATTTATTATATTTTACATTATATATTATATAAAATACAAGAAATTTACATAAACTTTGTCGTTCTGGTTCTAATAAACTTTAATTGATTATGATAAAATTACCAACAAGAATATAATTTTCATTAAAACATTCTACTATTCTATTTCTCTCCTAGCTACTCTACTAAATTGCTATACATCACATCACTAACGGTTAGAGTTGGCAAAGTAGCGGGTCGGGCCGGCCCGATCCCGGGTTCGTCGGGCTTTTAAATTTTTCGGTCGGGTTGGGTCGGGCCCGAAATTTTTCGGGCCTAAAAATATGAAGCCCAAACCAATCCTGGGCGGGCTTTAGGACGGACGGGCTTTTTTTAGATAATTTTTTAATTTTTTTAATATATAAAATTAATATTTTAAATTTTAAAAAAATAATTACTTAATTAAGATCTCATAACTCCTTAACTTAAATAAAGAATCAGTGATGAGAATATTTTGAGCTTACTTAGTCTTATGATAATGCTTTTGTATATTTTGACCTATTTATGTATTCATGCGATGATATTGTAATGCAGTATAATTTCAATTCTTTAATTTAAAGAGAAAAAATTAGTAATTACAAATCAAAGATAAATAATATTATTAAACGTCAATCCCACTTATATGCATAAAATAATAGAAGAAAATAAATTAATTATACAATATAAATTTAAGATAAAGGATTCAAAATAGATTTTACATACTATAAGGTCATTAATCATCAATGTATATATTTTTAGAGATCATTTCTCTTAGAAATTATTTTTGAATGATTTATGGGGTTATTATTTTTTCTATAATTTATTTTTCTCACCAGTATGTGAATTAGTAAGAAAATTGTTACTATAAAAAATAAATAATTATATAAAATATTATTAATATTATTAAAAAATTATAGATATGTATATTATATAAATATATATATTTAATAGAAATCGGACGAGCTTTTTTAGCCCAAAACCCCGGGCTTTATTGGCCCGAAGCTCGGTAGGCCCGGGGTTTTTTCAAGCGGGCATTTTAGGCCCGGTTTTTTTCGGGCCTTTAATTTTGAAGCCCAAACCCCGGGTACCACGGACGGGCTTTTCGGGCGGGGCTCATTTTGCCGGCTCTACTAACGGTATATGATAGTTCAAATTGTCTTACTTAATTTGAGAGCTCTACTGGTTTTATCTGCGCAGATTTCGATACATGTTTTCATTCATGAGGTCACTAGTGGATTGTGTTACATTCATGTTTTTTCGTTTATACTCCATCTGTCCCATTTAAAATGTTCTACTTTTTTTTGAATTCCCATTATAAATTTCTCATTTTATTTTAGAAAATAATTATCCCTTAAAAAATATGAGTCATATCCATTTTTTATCACTTTAACTACTTTATACATTTCTCCTAAATATCGGTTCCTAAAAGAAAAGAGACACTTTAAATGGGACCAAGGTAGTGCTATGTTTTAAACACATTTTCGTACATTTTTAGAAAGTTTGCACTTGATAGGATACGGCCCAACTACCGGACCCAAGCAACATGCCCAATACAAGTAAGCCTGACATCAAGCTCGGCCCAGGCAAGTTCGGCCCAAGAAGACTCCTAAACCAATGTGAACACAGAAGATTCGGCCATATATAGAAGAATCCTTTGAAGAGAGATAGGAGGAAGATCTGATCCTAGAGGAAATCTCGGATTGAGGATCTAGGTCAATATATTTGTGTATAAATAGAGGCTAGATTGGACGAGAAAGATCATCTACACTTTTTGTAATCACTCCTCACATTATCAATACACGAATACTCTCTCTCTCCCCGTGGACGTAGATCTTATTCATAGATCGAACCACGTAAATCTTTGGTGTTCTTGTGCATTTAATTCCCTTACGAAAATAAGATCGATCACTGGCGCCGTCTGTGGGAACGAAAATTTTGTGTTTTCGATCAACTTTCATTTACAGGGAAACTATAACGACCATGTAGACCAGAAGTCATACATCCAGAGTCGCCACCGGCAACAAGAACAACGGTGGCAGGGAGCGCCGAGCTCAACTCGGAATGAACCCAGTCAGGGAAGGGACTCCCGAGGGGCATATCCAACATTTTGATGAACAAGGCCAACCCATACTACAAGGCGAAGAATACCGAAGTGAAGACGACTGCAATAGCCACCAAGGAGAACCTCCGGCTCACAGATAAACCTTGACGACGCCGTCAAAGGGTTCCCGGAGAAAATAAGGAGAGCTTCTCCAATACCTCGCCCAAACACAAGGTCGGTGAACCCGGCGAAAGAACATCATAAACTCGTCAGGCACGAGGTACCACGACGAGGTAGATCCCCGTCCAAGTCGGGACGCCACACCTCCGCACAAGTCGGGGCCCAAACCGACCGCTGGAAGGATGAACAGCGGAAAGGACGTCGCGACCGCCGCGAGGTCGCCCTCACTATCGAACGAGTCCGGTCGACGAACCCCGCCCACTCTCCGTGAGGGCGGTTTCGACGGGTACGGAGGATAGTCACCCTGCTCAAACGAAATACTCGACACCCCACTCCCGGACAAATATCGGTGCCGAGCATCACCCCTCACGACAGCATAAGGGACCCGCCGAACATCCTCTCGCAGTTCAAAGATAATATGATCAACCAACACCTCGACACAATTCACATGCAAGCTCTTCCGGAGTTACTAGTCGACAACGCCCGTCGGTGGTTCGACGCCCACCCCCGGAGCATTGGTTCCTACCGCGACCGATGAAGGCCTTCCATGAAGGTTCTTCCGAAGGCCGAGTCCAAGATGACTTCGGCACATCTTCTCACCCTGAGGTAAGACCGGAACGAGTCCATCAGCGACTTCATGACCAGGTTCAATAAGAAGAGCCTGAAGGTCGCAGATGTGAACGATCTCCTAATCATCTCAGCCTTCCAGAACGGCATCTTTCCTGGAGCCTTATATAAAGAGATCGTCAAGTACGAACCCCGTACTGCAACAGATCTATGGCGCATAGCTAACCGGTTCGCCAAAGCGGACGAGGCTGACAGAAGGAAGCGCAAGGCGGAGAAAGGCGAGCCCTCTGAAAAAGGAAGAAGAGACGAAGGACGAGGAAACCGAGGCCAAGGCCGACGAAGCACCTTGGAGAGAATACGTCGCCCCATAGAGTCCAGGCTCGGACCGCGTGACACCTCGGGGCGATCTCAATACACCCCATTGACGAAACCGAGGGCAGAGATCTACGCACTCCACACGAACATGTTCGAGAAGCCCCGACCAATGACAGGAGGGGCAAAGCGCCGTTTCAAGGATAAATACTACTCATTCCATGAGGATTACGGGCATGAAACCGAGGATTGCAGGGACCTAATGGGAAAAATTGAGATGTTGGTTCAGGATGGAACCTTAAGGAAGTACCGAGGACAGGGCCACCGAGCCGGCCAGTATGAAGCTCCCAACAGGAGCCAAAAGAAGAGAAAGCAAGAGAAGAAAGGGAATTGCGCCCCCCACAAGAAAGCAAGGCGCGACACCGACGAAGAAGAAGACGACGAACCGCAATATGACGGAGTCATCTCCACTATTACGGGCTCCCCACGCGGAGTCACGAAGTCCTCCTTGAAAGTCGGCTCAAGTCCACATACCAGCAAACCGCCAACAAGAGGCTCGGAAGGACGTAAGCGATCACCTTCTCCGAAGACGACCCTGCTCGCGATAGTGCCCCACCGTGATGCGCCGGTAATCCGTGCAAAGGGTCGCAAACAAGTTGGTGAAGCGTATACATCGACGATGGCGCATCGGTAAGCAACCTTTTAAGGAATGCTTTGATAAGTTAGGAGTAGAGGAGGCGCCTCGCAAGACAGCACCGCCGCCACTCAAGCTTCGCTCGGAGGAGACACGCCCGGAAGGGATAATCGAGCTACCGTCACGGTAGGGAAAGCTCGACGAGCTCCACCAAGGTGGTACACTTTTCGTAGTGAAGGCCTACCGCCGTATAACATCACATCGGGCGAGATTGGCTGAGCGGTTGTAAGTGGCGGTATGCTCAACATACCACCGACGATGAAGATCCCCACAAAGGAGGGATAGCCGTGATCCGAGGAGATCGAGCAGCCAATGAATGCTTACAGTCGCCTCACGAGGTGCGTGGGGCTCCAGCCCAAAGACCCACATGCCTAGCAATTAAAGAAACCCGAGGAGTTGGAAGAAGGAAGACGCCTCGTCCCCTCGACACCCGGTGGAGGAGGTCACGCTATACAAAGACGAGCCACTTAAGGTCGCCAAGATAAAGCTTTACCGAGGCACCGAATTAAGGGAACAGGTTATCCAACCCCGAGGGAATTCGAGACGTGTTTGCTTGGTCGCCCGACATGACCGTGTCTCTCGAATATCATCACCACGTGCTTAACATCGACCCGAGCACAAAACCAGTTCGGCAGAAGCAATGAATTTTTGTAGCCGAACGAAACCAAGTCATCCGTGACGAGGTAAATCAATTGTTAAAAGCTCGCATATTGTTCGAAGTCAAATATCCAACCTGGATAGCCAACCCGGTGATGGTGAAGAAAGGAGGAGGGGGATGGCGAATGTGCATTGACTACACTGACCTCAACAAACATTGCCCAAAGGATTGCTATCCCCTTCCCAACATCGATAAGAAGGTCGACGCGTTGATCGGGTACGAAGTCTTCAGTTTCTTGGACCTATATAAAGGGTATCACCAAGTCTTGATGGATGACGAAGACGCGGCCAAGACAGCCTTCATTACAGACTTCGGAGTCTTCGCATATAGGAAGATGCCATTCGGACTTAAGAATGCGGGAGCTACCTATCAAAGAATGGTAGACAAAATATTTCAGCCCTACATAGGCCAGAATGTGGAGGTATACGTCGACGACATCGTAGTCAAAAGCAAGGAGGAAGCCGCATGTGTCTCCGACCTTCAGATCGCCCCTCGGCTTACTTCAAAAGTCAACCTCAAATTGAACCCCGTATGCACGTTTGCGCTCGTCCGTAAAATTCTTAGGGGTCTTTGGGTTTCATAAAAGGGTTAAAAGCCAACCCATCCAAAGTTCAAACCATCCTAGAAATGAAGATGCCGAGGACCATTCACGACGACACAAACCGACGGTCAGATAGCCAAGACTAAGCCGCTTTCTTTCAAAGGTCGCGGACAAGCAACTACCCTTCTTCAAGGTACTTAAAAGGCTCTAATTCTCCCGAATGATACACACAAGTCCGCTTTGAAGATCTCAAGAACTACCTCGCCAAACTTCCTACTCTATCCGCTCCGAAAGAAGAGAGGTCCTTTCCTATACCTCGCCGCCTCGGACGAAACCATAAGTGCATCTTGGTATGAGAGTAAGGACGCCGCCCCGGTATATTTCATCACCGGCGTTAAAGGCCCGAAACGAGGTATCAACCTTGGAGAAGCTCGCCTAACATTAGTAAATGTTGCAAGGAGATCATGCCCATACTTCCATGCACATCCCATACAAGTACTCACTGACCATCCACTTCGGCAAGTGTTGACGAAGCCAGAAGCTTCGGGGAGAATTGCGAAGTGGGCAATTGAACTGGGCGAACATGATATATCTTTCTGCCCCCGTCAAGCCATCAAAGGTCAAGCCTTAGCGGACTTTCTTGCCGAGGCTCACTTCGCCGAGAAACCGAAGCCCCCCGAGTCCGTATCAGACAAAGCCGAAGCCGAACCAGTGGAGAAAACACCGGAGGATTGCTGGCAAGTCTACGTTGACGGGCTTCGAAAACGGTAATGAGTCGGTATCTTGCTCCTCGGACCAGATGGCCAAGAGATCATGTACGCACTTCGGTTTTCATTCAAAAATACGAACAACGAAGTAGAATATGAGGCCTTGATCGCAGGACTTCGCCTAGCTCAAAGTCTTCAGGTACGAGCAGTAAAGGTTCATAGTGACTCTCAAGTCATCGTAAGCCACATGTTGGGGAAGTACGAGGCAAAAGGCAGTAGGATGAAGAAATACCTCGAAAAAGCCAAAAGCCTACAACAAACTTTCTCCCACTTCCGGATAATTCGCATCCCAAGGGAGCAAATGGCCGAGTGACATATTAAGCAAATTGGCCTCGTCGTCGACAAACCCACCAGTAGAGGAAATCCAACACCGAAGCATAGATGATGCTAGTGAAGGAACCAAGGTCAACGTGGTCTCAGATGAAGAGCCAAATTGGATGACCCCCATTCGAGATTATCTGGAGAAAGGCGAATCGCCTCAGACAAGCTCGAGGGCGGGAGGATCTTGAGCAAATCATTGCGATATATACTTGAGCAAGGTATTCTCATGTAAAGTCATACCTCCAGCCTCTCCTAAGCTTAGGCCCGATCCGAGCTGATTACGCATTACGGAAGTGCACGGCGATCGTGCGAAAGTCACATCGGACCGAGCCTTGTCAAAAGGTCATGCGATGGGGATACTATTCACAACAATGTTCAAGACTCACTAAACCTTGTGAAAAGGTGTCCGAAGTGTCAAATTCACGGAACGTGCCAAGGCTACCGCAGACCGACCTCACCTCCGCATAAAGCCCTCGCCATTTATGCAATGGGGATCGACATCGTAGGCCCTTCTCGCAAAGCACCGGGCAACCCAATTCTCGATTGTCGCGATTGACTACTTCACGAAGTGGGCGGAAGTCGAGCCCTTGGCAAAGATCACAAGTAAAACGCCTCAACTTCGTCTAGAAGAACATAGTGTGTCGATTCGCATCCCTCATATCCTTCTTTCGGATAATGGGACACACCATCGATAAGATATTCAAAGACGGTGTCAAGAGCTTCGGATCCAACAAAGTTCACCTCGGTTGCCCATCCTCAAGCAAATGGTCAGACCGAAGTCACCAACAGGACGATCGTGAAGGGTCTCAAAACACGTCTCGACCGACCTAAGGGTATTTGGGTGGAGAATTTACCGCAAGTCTTATGGTTATACTGAACAACACCTCGGACGAAGAACGGAGAAACGCCCTACAGTCTGGTGTATGGAACCGAAGCAGTGATCCCTGCAGAAATCGGAATACCGAGCCCCCGCACTATTCACTTCTCCGCCGAAGCAAATGGGGAAAATCTACGAACTGATCTAGATCTGCTCGAAGAAAAGAGAGACCTCGCCTACATCAAGGAAGCTCGGTACAAACAACAAGTAGCTCGGTATTACAACCAGCGTGTCAAGTCCCGACAGTTCCGAGTGGGCGACCTCGTGCTCCGAAATAATGAAGTCAGTAAAGCCGCAAAGCTCGGCAAACTGGAAGCCACATGGGAAGGACCTTACCGGGTCGAAGAAGTCCTCGGAAAATGAGCCTATAAGCTCGCCCATTTGTCCCGTGAGCAAATACCCAACACATGGCACATCATTCATTTGAAGAGATATTTTGCATAAGTGTCAAAAGTTGAGTCTTGTTCGCTTGAGTCCCGTTAGGTCGAGTCCGAGTCTTGTCGCCTTGTTCACCATCTTTATTAATAAAAATCTTTTCTTTTCTCTATCTATTTTTGTCTTGCATGTTTTTCATTTGTCACTTATGCATATGACTATTCTAAAAATTACTATACCCTCGACGGAAGACAGACTACCTTCGTTTAATACGGAGACGAACTATAAACGCGCGTAAGGGGACCACCCCTCCCGATAAAACTTGGCAAAACAGGAACCCATACCTTCGTACGAGGACGGATACCTTCGTTTATTTCGAGGACGGATACCTTCGTACGAGGACGAATTACCCTCGTTTATTTCGAGGAAGCTTCGTACGAGGACGGATACCTTCGTTTATTTCGAGGATGGATACCTTCGTACGAGGACAAACTACCCTCGTTTATTTCGAGGAAGCTTCGTATGAGGACGGAATACCTTCGTTTATTTCAAGGACGGATACCTTCATACGAGGACAAACTACCCTCGTTTATTTCGAGGAAGCTTCGTATGAGGACGGAATAGCTTCGTTTATTTCGAGGACGGATACATTCATACGAGGACAAACTACCTTTGTTTATAGCGAGGACGAGCTACCTTCGCCTAAACAAGGACGACCTACCTTCTTATTGGTTACGGTAACTAAAGACAGTGTTCTCGAAGAGTTAACACAAAGCGAAAATAATTTTTTTTCAAAGTATACAGTTTGTACATCACGAGGACGAAGAGGGCCCAGGAGGCCGGGAAAAGCTGAGCCAATCCCTAGAAAAATCGGGATTCAACAGAGCATCTATGCTAATCCTACCTCTACCTCATCCTCGATCTACGCTATGAGCCCCGCCAGATCGACCTCGGCCACTGACGAAGCAGCCACCGCTAGATGGACCTCGGCCGCCGATGACGCCCGACTTCGCTCCTCGAGGATCCACGCTCTCTTGGGCCATAGCACGTCTCTCTGAGCTCGCCACTCCGGATCTTCAAAATCCGGAATGTAAATTATAGTCTGGCGGCAGAGAAGCCCCGCGCAGTAGAGGCCTCAGATCCGGTTGAAGCAGTTCTTGAGCTGTGGTTGTCGAGCAACGATGCCTTATATATGCCTCCGATTCTTTTCAATTCGCGAACGCTCCAGAACCGTCGGATTTCTTGCCGTACTCACGCTGCACCTCGCACAATGAGCAATGACCTCAATAACCTTAGCCGACCTCGGGAATGGTCATCCCACCACTTCGGTGGATGACTTCCTCGTACTCGGAGTGCTCTTCAGCTATTGTTCTAGCCTTCTCCTTGGCAATCTCAAACTTCTCCTCCAACTCCAAGAGGCAAGCCTGAAGCTCGTCACACGCCTCTGGGCAGCCCTAAGCTTCGTATCAGCCTCTGCCTGCACATGGTCTAACTGTTCCCTCAAACGGAGGAGTTCGATCTCTTTTGATTCAAGAGCCCGTGTCAAAGCTTCGATGTGATTTAACCAAGGGGAAGCATCAGGCATTTCAGGAGAAGACTGAACAAAGAAAAACAAGAAAGGCAAGTCTCTTCAGATGAATAGCGAATTTTTATTAAGGCCCTTAAGGCAAAGTCAACAACAAAATATGTATATTTACAAGTTGGTCTACAAAAAAAAAAGAGAAAAGAGGATCAATCGACCCTCCGGAACTCGCCTCAATCCCACCACCACCACTGGACTTGGGAAGCGGCAACCTCCTCCTGCCGGCCTTCAGCCACTTCGGCCACCTCCTCGGCCCGAGCGGCTCCAACCTCCTCCTGAGCTCCAATGGCCTCAGCCTCCTTGCCGGCCCCAGAGTGCACCGCCTCTGCCGTCTCCGCAACCTCGGCAGCTGCCGTCGTCCTTGTCCGCTTACCCAGATCGGCCATTATAGCCTCGATCGCGGGGTCCCGGTCCACAGAACAGGCACGAACCGACTCCGCGGTCAACAACGTCGACGAGGAAGACAGGGCCCCCAACACGGGCAAGCTCCGTAGGCCGTCAGCAAGGATCTTGGCATACTCCCGCAGCATGTCTTCGGCCTCCATCACCTCATACCCATATTTGGACTTCTCCAACTGCGGGTAATCCTCGGCGACTTCATCGAGGGTGTCCGCGACCATGCGCTTACTAAGGAGCTCGGCCATATCACCGACGAATTCGGAGAATTTCCTTGACAGAACAACTTCACCGCAAAGGCACGGATCATCTCCTCGAGAGGCCGCCAATTGGGCCTCCCGACGTCGCGCCAAATCCACCTCGGCCCTCAATGCGGCGACCTCGGCCTCCGCCGCCCGCCCGCCGCTCGGTCGTCTTCTACCTCGGCAGCCGCCACGGCCGCTTTCTCCCTCCTGGCCGCATCCCGAGCTTTATCCTCAGCCTCGCAACCTCGCTCTAAAGGAGAGTCTTCTCCTGTTCCAACTCCCGGGAGTATCGAGCCACTCCGTCGAATTGGGCAACAGCCCCGGCTAAGTACTCCTTCACGAGGGTAGACGCCTTAACCAGCGCTCCCTCCAGCTCGGCTACCACACCCTCAGCCCCCTGTGTAATGACAAACAAGGTCAGAAGTACATAATAATTACATTTCCCTATAATGGATGACGACGATATATTACCTCGGGGAAAGCACGAGGTGCTGGTTGAGAACCAACGATCTCGCATTCTGGATCGTTCTCAACCTGGGGCTCGAGGATCGTGCGCTTTAACCTCTTGAAACGTTGGACAGGTTGAGGCGAAGGGACTTGGGACATCTTCGCCTGTTCGTAAGAGGCACCGTGCACCTCCTTTAGTGTTAAGCTAGAAGGCTCGTGCAGGAGCTCGACCGGCCCTCTTCCTCTTCCTCCTGAGAAATCCATCGAAAAAGAAACGAACTCGTTTAAAGAAAGGAGAGAATGAAAAGAGAAAAAAGAGGTGGGGGCCTCACCCTTCACCGCCTCCACCGCGGTGGCGGGATCACAAGGGCTCGACCCAGCCTACAAGCTCGGCCTCGTAAAAATACTCGTCCACCAAGCCAATCCTATCTAAGGATTGCTCCAAGTCGTCAAGTCGTTATCAGTAGCCATGTCCTTGACTTCTCAAGATTCGCGAATCTGGGTGCCCCAGAAAATGACAAAGAAAAATTTCGTGCCAGTTGGGAATTTTTGACCTCGTCTTTAATTTAAAATTACGACGAGATGACAAGTAATACCACCCCGAGCTGAATTTGAATTGAAAGAACCTAAGGACGAGGTCTAAGGTCAAAGGGAAATTATGGCGATAAGCAAAGACACCTAGGCTCGTTAAATGCCGAAAGGAGTTCGGCGTTAATTGGGCTAAAGGGATGCCAAACAATGAAGCTCAACAGATATGGAGGGATAGGGAAGGCGAAGGCCATTTTTGAGCTATCCTCATAAACAAGGATTTGAAACCAAACGGAGGCGTTAGCCCTATCCTCCGTCACGGGAGCAATGTACCCAAAAGATTTCGAGATATAAAATTAGAAGCAAGCTCTAACCAGCGACGCTCCTAAAATCGAAGAAATAGAAGAAACCCTACCAACATCCCTCATGGACGAGATAACAAACTCTACGCAAAAAAGGAGGAAGAGCATCGAAAGTATATACTTGAACATCCACCGAGTCATTCGATGGGGACACAGACACAATACGGCCTTCCTGGCCGTGAGAATCCTCAGAGCATGAAGAAGAAGGAGAAGCCATAACTTACTGGTTTATAAATCGAAAGAGATGGCGCTAAACTCCGAGACGACAATGGCGACAGTTGAGCACTTTTTTTCCAGAAAATCAGAGATTAAGTCTGAGAAATTTGAAAATGGCAAAGTGATATGTGGAACAACGTATCGGGGAAGTTATTCCCCAATGTGCGCTTTATCGGGAATCCAACCGCTGCCGCATTAAATGCACATTAAATGCATATCCCGTATCTTATGCATGACATCGGCAGAAAATCCCGTGTACGGCCTCGGCAGGACGTTCCGCATTCAAGATAAGAACGCCATATATCCGACCTCAACCATGAATTGCATAAACGACTTCGGCATCCCGACGTAAACTCGCAAACGCCCGGCAAGAGATACAAACAACGCCACGAGCTTGTCATAACACCCTGAGAGGTAAGCCAACGATGTATAACCTCGGCGTGAAGCCTCGGAAGATGATGTCAAGAACGCGCCTCGCATAACGCCTCGGTAAGGCGAAGTCGGTGACGCGACCCCGCATTACAACGAGTGAACCCAGTGCGCGACCGCACGACACCTTGAAAAGCGAGCCACCGACGGCGAGCTCGAACATTGCTCGGAAAGGCCATCCAGACAAAGACGAAGTCGGCACCAAAAGGGCCCGATTCACCACACACGACATCGGCAAACCATAACCCCAAACCCATTACGACCTCGCCTCGTCTTTTTGGGGTGGATGTGATAGATACGGCCCAACCACGGGCCCAAGCAATGAGCCCAATACAAGTAAGCTCGACATCAAGCTCGGCCCGGCAAGTTCGCCCGAAGACTCCTAAACCAATGTGAACACGTAAGATTCGGCCATATATAGAAGAATCCTAATTTGAAGAGAGATAGGAGGAAGATCCGATCCTAGAGGAAATCTCGGATTGAGGATCTAGATCAATATATTTGTGTATAAATAGAGGTTAGATTGGACGAGAAAGATCATCTACACTTTTTGTAATCACTCCTCACATTATCAATACACGAATACTCTCTCTCTCCCCGTGGATGTAGATCTTATTCATAGATCGAACCACGTAAATCTTTGGTGTTCTTGTGCATTTAATTCCCTTACGAAAATAAGATCGATCAGCACTTAAAATCAAATTTTGGCCCATTTTTTGTTTTCAATAGAAAATAACTTTTTCGTTGTAACAATCCCTACTAATGTTTATTTTCTTAACTCATAAAATGGCAACTGAATTCCGAATACAAGGGATCGATTCAATGTGTCCAGCAAAGCAAAAGGACATCCATTTCACAGAAAACTTACTCAAAAAAAAATGAAAGTCAATGTTATATATTGGCTACAATTTAAAAGCCGTGTTATTAATTCTAAAACTCATCAAATTTATGATTTTAAGGCAATAAAGTAAAGCAAAATTTACGGCCTAATACCGAAACTATTGTCGTCTTAACGAAAATATCGAACTATATATAATACAAACAAGAACAGAGTTCTTATAAGAAGAAGCAGATAAGGAATGAAAAATTTCCTTCCTTATCCATGAAGATTCAGATAAAGATGCAGAAGAAAGGAAAGCTGCACCCAAGTATCCACGAAGATTGTAATTGTTCATGTTTGACGAGTCAAGTCTAAGTCAGGTTGTCGATCAATATTTTGTTTATTTTTTTTAGTTTAGTTTAATTTATCATTGTGACCAATCCTGTGATCATAACCATTGATTGTGACATTACGACTGAAGAGGAAGATACACAAACTCTTACGAGATCGATTATGTATTTGCTGCTAGCTAATCCTAGTTGTGGGCATAAGAAATTACAAATTTATTTGTGTTAATAGGTAAAACTACACAAATCCCATAAAGTGTATGAACAAATACCCATACGTTATAAAAACATGCAAAATTAGGAAGAGATACCCAAATAGCCTTAAAAAAACATTGTCTGATCTCCGAATGACTAAAGCTGAGGAACGAGTTGACTTAAAGCTGAAAAAGCAGCGCCAATGCTCGGATTCTTGACTGAGTGTGGAATCCGATCGGACGATCGGATTCGATCGGATTCTTCGCTACCCATCGGATCCGATCGGATTCCTAACTAAACTATATGGAATCCGATCGTTCCGATCGGAATCCGACCGGTTCCGACCGATTCGATCGAATCCGACCGTCTTATGAATCGATCGTATCCGAGCTCAAATATTTCGGATTCGGGTGTAGTTCGTTATTTTACGTAAAACAAAGACAACTTTTGTCCACATTTGAGGTATATTTGTCCATACAATATAAACCTACCGATTTAGCATGTTTTATCTCATTGGGTATATATGCATATGTCTTATGAGATATGGGTATAGGTGCATGCGCCCCATTTGTGTTGTGTGTGCTAAATGACGGCTACGCCACGATAAAGAGAAAATTGCGGTTTAATACCTAAAGTGTTGACCTTTTAACAAAATTATCGAAATTATACATAATTAGAAAACATACCCAAACTATTGATATCTTAACAAAAATGTGTCAAACAATATATAATTACAATCAAATACTTGAACTATCACAAACTCAATTTCTAATCACGGAAAGATTACATGTCTCATCGGTCGGAGATGTGGATTTTAATACAAATATGAGCTGATACCAAAGGTGCTTCCTGAAAATTTATATATTTCTGATGACCCACATATTCTTTTTACTACTAAAAACTAAAATTTGGGATAGTTTTGTAATAGTATAGGTATTTAATTGTAATTATGCATAGTTTGATTATTTGATTGTAATTATGTAAAATTATTTTCTTTAAATGTACAATAGTTTGGGTATTAAACTATAATTTTTCATTTATTTTATATATATATATAAGTAAATCTAAACATGTTTTCATGTATCATACGGACGCAAATATTAGTAAATTTTTTAGCTGGAGGAAGAGAACGTTAGAAAATGAATCTTAAATTTCTATTCACTACTTGAATATTCCCAAAAAGTAAATATTAGTATAAATTTGAAATAACAAATGATCAACATTTTAATGTAAGCTCAACACATACTAATTAATGAAATTAGATATAATTAATTACAATCCCCCGAAAAATAAAAATAATAATAACAATTAGCCCATTCAAGCTTTTTAATGGAAAGTGGTGGCTTTTATGATTTGAGGCTAATTAATGAAATTAAATATAATGACAATCCCCCGAAAAATAAAAATAAAAATTAGCCCACTCAAGCTTTTTAATGTAAAGTGATGGCTTTTATCATTTTGAGGCCAATTTATGGCCATTATTCGGAGTCACGTAAAAAAGGAAATAAATACTCCACATAATATTTATGAAATCAATATATATATATATATATATATATATATAAATGAAAGGCTAATTTTATGTGCATATGAATGCACGTGCCTCCATATAATTAAGATTCATTAATTTTCTACTACAATTCATTAATTTTTAATTAAAGTTTATTAATCTATAAAGATTAGGGCCGAGTGTACCATGCATCCAGATGCACTGAAGACCCCTTCAATATAAACACTTTGATGAGATTCTTATGGCTTGCACGTGCAATGATTGAAAAAATAAGAATAAAATGAAATAAACAAAATAATCATTATTCTTATAATTTATGTTACTATTATTTTATAATAATAATAATAATAATAATAATAGTAGTAGTAGTAGTTTATTCCAATACAAAGACACGTCACCGCTACTGATTTTTCTTCCTCCCAACGAAACTTTGTTCCACTCTCTTAAATTCCCGTGCAACACAAAATATAAGGCCTTGGCCAACCTGATATGCAATTTCCGTAAAGCTTCAAAAGTGGTGTGCGTTTGCTACACTGCAAATGCACATTAGTGTAATTGGAGGTATTTGTTCACTGCAATTTGAGTTTGCAGTGCCGGTTGTAGTATTGACCACAAAAGGCCCAATGCTAATATGAAACAGTGTTTGACTTCTGTGTTATTCCGGGGAAAGTGATTATCTGATCATGTCCTTGCACTTTTCTAAATTAGCACAATTTTTATTTTTATTTTTGGTATCATGGGGAACCCGCAGCCGCTCTTAGGTGCGCATTGGGTAAACCCCACGTTCCTGTGCAATAGTCTGCAAACCACACATGACAGGTAAACCACACTTGGAAAACCAGATGTGATGCTCAAACCCAAATTCTATTTTGTGGAAAACAAAAAATTGTTCAGACCAATTATTCCAGCAATTAACATATTCTGGGAAATCGAGCAAGCAAAAATATAAAGAATGTGGAGCAGAAAAAGCATGGTGACTCGCCAGACCTACAGAATCCCTTAACCGACATGTCCGAGTAGAAGAATTAAAGAAATAAAAATTTACAGAATCTACCACCGACAACGTCGAGTATTTTATTACATTTAATCTCCCGATATGATCTTCACTTGGGCATATAAAAGAGAATAACGTTCACCATTACACATATCTAAATCCCTTTATCTCTCCCAATAATGTGCTCTTTACTATCTAAAAAGCAGCCAAATATGAACTCACAAGTTGAGAAGAAGAAGAAGAAGAAAGAGGAAGATCAACAAGAGGAAGACGGCCTTGTCAGCAGCCACTTGTATCTGAAGCCGCCCCACACCACCGGCACGCTCGACAAGGCGGTGGTCCTCCGCCGCATCCGCCACCGTAAGCGCGTCAACAAGCTGAAGTCCGCCGTGCGAAGTCTTGTTAGCTCGCCGTTTGCTCCTGCTGCTGATGGAAACGAGAACCCGGTTCCTCCGATAAAATGGGTCGATGATGCTTTCGCTGCACCTTAATTACAAATAGTTTATGCGCACTTTTCTACGGAAAGACAGTTTAATTTCTTAGCATGGATCGTTACTGTGATTTAATTTCCTAACGAGCTAGCTTCGTTTGACTTCTCTACAACAAGCATTTATTGATATTTAGGTTTGAGATGATTTCGTCGTGTAGATACTAATGGAATCATCCCGTTGAATGATCACTTTTTTGTTTTGTTTTGTTTTATACTGCCTCCGTCCCCTTCAAATGGGAATTTTCATAGAACATGTAGGTGTACTACATCCACTCTCATATAATAATATTTTATTAATATAATTATATTAATAAAATATTATCATATAAGAGGGAATATAATATACCTACATGTTTCATAGAATTTTCCCTTCAAATATAGTCTTAAAAATCTTCGTCACAAATTTTAATAAAAGTTGTTGAATATATTAAGAGTTGAGTAAGGGTCCCATAATAATGTATATTAAATTAATTAATGGTGGGTTATAAGTGATAAAAGGTGTAAATAAATAGATTGTTGAGTGTAAAAAAAAAATGGAGAATCATGGATGGTAAAAAGTATAAATAAAGAATATTATTGAGAGTAAAGTTGATAAGATATTTAGCAAATAGATAAGAAGGAAATTTGGGACGTCTCAAAAAGGAAAACTATGAAGAAAATTGGAGATGGATAGAGTATAATTTTTATTTATTTTGTTTTGTCATGATGTCAGCTTCTATGCACTATCTTTTCAGAATATTAAACAATACATTAAGTTAAAAATTTGCACCATTATTGCATATATATAAAATTTATATTTTTATAAGTTAAAAAAGTAACGAGTTCAGTAAATATATACTCCCTCCATTTCAATTATATAGCTTGTTTTTCTTTTTTGGATTCCCAAATATATTGGCTTGGTTTCATAAATGGTTACATTTTTTTAACTCATTTACTAATATATATCTATTTAATTCTTTGATATACCCATGCATCAATTAATAGTTAAATAATAAATACGAACATGTTAGGAAATTATTTGTATAATTTCTTTTCCAATAAATTTCTTAATCATTGTGAAAACTTCGACCAACATATATAATTATGACGAAGGAAATATAAGTAAGAATCAAACTATTTTGTCAAATTAATTTTTTTGAAAATGATACATAATGGGATCCAGAAAATGGGGCACTGGATCCCCAATACCAGATTTGATAACTAAGGCCTACATTTTAATTTAATTAATTAACAAATATGACACTAAATAAATTACTTAGTTTCACTTTATAATGTTTTGACCCTTATATTGCTATTTTTTTCTCGAAGCATTATATCATATGCGTCACTATACAAAATTTAGATGATCTACGAAATCCTTACTTATTTACTTAAATATTTTACTTAAATATGATCTAAAGTTATTTGATACCAATCAGTATGAGTTGCAGTAATGGGTAGAGATGTTAATGTGAACATCACAATAAGTTCGGATTGTTAATTATTATAATGCTAGAAGAAATATAAAAGTATATATAGAATTTTACATATTATATTATATTATATATAGATATATTTTTGAAATACTTGAAATTCATTATATATAAATATCAAACGTATTTTTTAATGTTAGAAATATTTTAGACAAAAACTTGGGTGAGCTCCGCCTCACCGTGAGCTCACCCTTGTTTTTTGTTAAAATAATTATGTATTAATTATGATGAGTAAGGATAATTAAATCTTGTTAATTTATAATTAAATTTATTAGTTTTAATTATAATTTTTAATTTAAAATTAAAATTTATTAATTCATAATTAAGGTTTATTAATTCATAATTATGGTTTATTAATTCATAATTAGGGTTTATTAATTCATAATTAGGGTTTATTATTTAAAATTAGGGTTTATTATTTTCAATTAGGGTTTATTTATTCAAAATTAGGATTTATTATTTAAAATTAGGGTTTATTAATTCCAATTAGGGTTTATTTATTCAAAATTAGGATTTATTATTCAAAATTAGGGTTTATTAATTCCAAATAGGGTTTATTAATTCACAATTAAAGTTTATTAATTCAAAATTAGGATTTATTAATTTACAATTAAAATTTATTAAATTAATTAATTTTAATTAGAATTAATTTAATTAATTGATTAATTGAAATTAATTAATTGATTAATTAGGGATGGTCTCACTGCACACACACATGAGACCATCCCAATATTTTAATTTTATATTGACGTGCATTAGGTTCGGTCCAATCCGAATCTAACCACTATCTCAAAAGCTAACTTGACTCGCACATTTACTGAATAAAGCTTGACAAATTCCGAGGCCTTAAGCCTTATACAATCGGGAAATTCAGCCAGTTGAAAAGCACTACTTGCGTACCGTTGTGATTGCGACACGTGTAAAGAATTCTGTAAAAGGAAAAATTGGCAAACTGTATACGCAAATATAATCGAATAGCCAAAATACATAACATATAAGACCTGTCAAACCCACCAAACTAATAAATATAATTACAAAAAATTATCAAATGTCACCGAGTAGTTAGAAATTGTACTAACAGACGATTGGTACAATTTGTGTACTTAACCACAAAACTATGCACCCTAGTTTTATCCAAGCATTTCGAGCTAAGTTTGATATTACAGTCTTTTGTATTACATCTTCTTTTAGGATAAGGAGATATGACAAAGTATGAGGAATCATCGGAATCCCGATTGATTGGGATTGACTTGAATAAAATTCCTACCGATCGAGAGTCTGATGATTCTCTATAATTTGTCACATGTTTTCATTCTGAATGAGGGTACAATGTATGGGACTGCAACATCAAATGTAATACCAAAATCTCCCGATTTATTGAGATTTGCTTAACTAAAATTCCAATCGACCGGGAATCCGACCATTTCCTATAATTTGCCACATTTTCTCATTTTGAGGAGGATGCAATGCATGAGATTGAAATATAAAATGTACCGACATTACACTCTCCGAGCCATTAATATTCTCATTAAAGCATTGGGAGTTACACTACATGATGTCTGGTGTCAGCCATGAAATTAAGCCTACAATTACCCAATGTTCAAGTAGATTGGATCTTACAACCTCATGCATTGCCTCCTTCTTTAATCTTCTATCACATGTCTTCTGATTATTTAGATGTTTTCTGATTGTTTAGATGTTTGATATGTGACGGTCAAAATATTATTCTCATCTTAAAAAATTAGTCATCCCTCCATTTTAACGCAATCTCTCTCCTCTATTATATTATATAGAAATTATGTGTGACAATAAATTTTGTTAAATTTTTATAATTAATATTATAAAAAACATACTAGATGTCTTTTAAAATTTAAATTGTAAATTTTTATTATATATTTTCATAAATATATGTAAATTAAAATAAACTACAAAAAAAATAAAAAAGTCGATATTTCAAAAGATATAAGAAAATTAATATTTTCATTGACTTATTATCAATGAGTCATCATGAAATTACTAATCGATTAATTGCAATAAGACATCATAATATAAAATATAATACTATATAAGTTAAAAATAATACATAATAATAAGTTGTGATGTTATTTTATAATATTTAAATTAATAATAAAAGATATGACATACTAAAATATATATAAATCAATAAATATCAATAATATATAGTTCTAATAACATTATATATTAATCATATCTATTATAAATAATATCTCCACCGATGACGATTTTAATAAACAAAATCTTTATCGATGGGGATCTTATAAACAACATCTTAATTTATGGGATCTCTAAGTTTTCAAAATTTCTACTGATAGAAATATTAATAAACAATATCTCCACCGATAGGGATCATAATAAACAACATCCCTACCAATAGGGATTTTAGTAAAACATTCTCAATATGAGAATCTCAAATTTTCAAGATCACCATTGATTGGGATCTCATATTTTCAAGATCCCTACCAACGGAGATCTTATTAAACACCATCCTCATCGATGAAAATCTCAAGTTTTTAAGATCCTAACAATATGGATCTTATTAAACAACATCCCTATCGATATGGATCATAATAAAAAACACATTCACCGATGATGATCTTAATAAATAATATTTCCACCAATAGGAATTTTAGTAAATAATATCCTTATGATGGGGATTTCAAAATTTCAAGATCCTCATTGATAGAGATCTCAAGTTTTCAAGATCCTTATCGATGAGAATCTTAATAAACAAGACTTCCATAGTCCCTTGATCATAATCTTAGTTTAGTTCACCTTGTTATTGCATATAATATAATAATAACTTATAATAATATATTATGATATCATATAGTATATTATATAACAAGATAATGTTTTATAATATTGAGTTATGTCATAATACTAACATTACATGAATCATTAAGTATCAATAATATTGAGTTGTAATAACATCATATAATAGACTTGTTAATGCTATATAGCATTAGATAGAAAATTAAATGGGACATTAATCTTTGTTAGTTTTTATATTAATATTATAAAAATCATAGATGTCTTATATAATTTTAATTTAAAATTATTTTCTATTATATATATTATAACGTATATATTAAAACAATAAAAAATAAGCAAATCAGTATTTTTAAGATATAAACAATTAATATTTCATTGACTATTATCAACAAGTCATCATAAAATTAATATTCGATTAATTTCCACAAAGTAATATAATGAAAATAATACTAAATTTTGAAATTGTACTATATAATATAAGTTAAAAATAATCCATAATAATAGGTTGGATGTTACTTTATAATATTTAAATTAATTATGAGAAATGTGACATAATAAAAAAATACATAAGTCAAATAAGTATCAATGATGTTTAGTTCTAATAACAATATATATTAATTCTATCTATAATAAATAACTTCCCCATCAATGGGGATTTTAATAAACAACATTTATATCGTGAGGATCTTATAAACAACATATCAACTTATGGGGATCTAAAGTTTTCAAAATTCATATTGATGGAGAACTTGATAAACAATGTCACTATCGATAGAGATCATAATAAAATTACTCCTACCAATAGAGATTTTAGTAAAAACATTCTCATAGTGGGAACCTGCAAAAATTTCAAGATCCTCATTGGTGGTTGACGAGCCCAAGTTTTGTGCGCTTTTTCTGTGTCTTATCTAGGTCTAGATCGAGTCTTTTGTGTCTTTCTTGTTGTGTTTTGTGTGCGGGAGGATACACTTGTGCTGCGGGGGCAAGGCGAGGCGAAATGGGCAATACTGAGTGTAGTGATGGGCAAGCGCAAGTGAAGAGGGCAAGCACTGGGCAAGAAGGAAGAAGAAGAGAGACGATGGGCAAGATACGCAGGATCGGGATGAATCTCGCTAAATCCGGAAAGAAGGCGCGCTAAGGCCAAATCCCATAAAATCCGGATAAGATCACCTCAAATCCTTCTGGGCAAGGAAACAAAGCTGATCAACAAGGAAACCCTAACGGATAGTCCAGCCCATGGGCCATTACCACCGTCAACCTCTCTCGGCCTATATATATGGGATGAATGCGCGACTTGTGCGCCTCTCTCCCGAGCTCTAGTATTTTCGCATCTTAGAATCATCACCACCACCACATACATTAAGTCCCTTCGGGGCAAACACTTTTATATTCGCCATTATGTTTTTGGTGACACTTTGGGCTCGCCGTTTATTTCGATCAAGTAATAGTAAGTTGTTTCCCTTTTATGATGGTCTCAATTAACTATTGCATGTTTGTTTATTTTATGTCAGCTAAGTCTTTATTACGGTTTGGGCATGACTAAGTGAAGCATGATTAATATAACTCGAGAGGTCTAAGTAGGGCATTACGATGCGCATGCGTGTGTTCCAAGCACTAGGTCTTGAGCAATATATAACTCAACCAAACTCGTGTGTTAGTTGCAAATAACATAGTGGGTAAGGGAGGTTGCAAGTAATAATTGGATTAAGGTGTCGGTGTCCCGCACCCAAATAATCTGTTGGTGTGGACGAGTTGGAGTAGTCCTAGCATTTGCCTTTGCCAATACCGGTCCATCTAGATCATAACGCCGCTTGTAGGCTTGCATGTCTTGGCGTGTCCTCGCATGCGTGGGCATTACAAAGTTAGATAGTTTGCATAGGGTATCCATTGCACTTCTTTACACAGAAAGGATAGATTTGGAGGGGTGCGTCGTGGGCGTGACGCATGACAACGGGGTCACGACGTATGTCTCTTATAACCGGTTGATGCATGTCATGTAGTGAAAACCTTTGCACCTATGACCGAGTGTTAATCGTCTTTAAGTTGTTGCCCAAGCCAAACTCGTCTTATTATTTGATATTCCTTTTTAGTTTGTTTCAGGTTACTTTAGTCTACCTATAGTGATCAAGATAATTACACCACTCTCATTCCTTTTAAGTGAGATCGTGACATCAGAGATTGCTACACCAACTCCTCGTGGGATCGACCTTATACTTATCGGCGGCTACACTGTGATGGGCAATAGGTTATAAATTTATTTTGAGCGCTAAATGACGTGTCAAAATTGGCGCCGTTCTTAGGGAGTTGCACATTCCAGTAGTAATCTCTATTTCTTGAGTTTTTATTGCTTTCTTTATTTTATGCTCCGACCTAACCTTTCGGGAAGGCGGAGAACTTTTATCTGATCACGAAATCGAAAAGCACGCAAGGCGGAGGAGAAGCGGCGAGACGGAGGGCACGACAAGCTGCAAGGGCACCTAATCCAGAAGAAAACCCAGAGGGAAGTACGATGAGTGAACAACCGCAAGTAGAGCAAACATTGAAGGAAATGGTGTTCCCCAACAACCAGAACCTGAGGCCAACGGGCACCACTTTGTTCGCGATCAATGGCCACTGGGAGATGAAGCATTCCTTCATCCAGATCCTTCCCCGATTGATGACATGCGGGAGGATCCACAAAGGCATTTACAAGACTTGAGATGGCGTGTGGGACTATCGCGCAATGAAAACCTTGGAGAATATGTGAGATTAGCATCATTCCCTTCTCTACGCATGATGGAGCAAGAGAATGACTCTACACCTTTCCCACAGGAAGTGTGACCACTTGGGCACAACTGCACCAGAAATTCCTCGATAAGTACTTTCGCCGCCCGCATTCGAACATGAGGAAAAGGATAGCAACATCAAAATGGGCACGAGGAAACCTTTATGATTCTTTGGGAAAGTTTAAACAACTGCTAGCGAAATGCCCTCAACATCAAATTCCAGATCATGATCTAATCCAATATTTCATGGCCGGGTTAAGGGCATCTGAGAAAATTTGGGTGAATGCAGCTTGTGGAGGATCGATAATGAATAAAGTTCCCAGTGAGGCCTTTAGATTGTTGGGCGAGATGGCCGAAGAAAACAGAGACGAAGGAGGAGAAGTTCCGAGGTAAGCCGCCGCTACTTCTTCAACCGTGGAGATCAAGCTGGATAAATTTGCAACCTGTTCGACAAGTTCATAACCAACACGGGGCCAGGGCAAAAGAAAGCTAAAGTTTGCCAAATTTGCGCGGCCGTGACACATCACACGGATCAATGTCCCACCCTTTTTGAAGAAGAAGAAGTCGATGCGGTGGGTTAGAATGGTATTGGGCAATAAGAACAGAGGAGATATGATCCAAACTCCCAAACCTACAACCCAGGATGGAGGAACCACGAAAATTTTAGGTGGTCTAACAACAAAGAAGGGTAGACAACAACAACAAAGAAGATGCGGAGGCGGGGACAACAATGACAATACAGAATAATCAGCGTGACCAAAGCGGTGGGCCATAGTTGGCCGAACTTGGGCATACTATGGCACGAGAGAATATGAAGGCTCAACAAGAGAACGAAAAATTCAAGGTCGAGACAAAGGGAGCCCTCCAGAGCCTTGGGAACCAAGTTTCCCAATTGACGGCCCCCGTAACACGTCTTGAGAAGAAGCAAGGAAATTTACCTCCACAAGTAGAAGTAAATGAGCTAGCCCAATGAGCGCCGAGCCACGAAGCGGGAAGAAGCGCAGAGAAAGTTTTCATGCCTAAAGGCGATGCGGTCATACCCAAGTGGAAGATCTCACGAACACATTGATCAAGGCGAAGATGATCATGAGAGCCACCCAAGAAAAAAGCGAAAAGAAGATGTGATCATTGGTGACCTCGTCAAACCTAATCCTAAGGTTTTACCTCCTTTCGAGCAGTTGGCGAGAACCGCAGAGAGGAAGAAATGGCGAGATGTATCGCGTGTTTGAAGGTGAAAATTAATATATCGCTTATCACCGCTCACGGGCACGATGCGAAGTGGGCAAAGTTCATGAAAGAATTATGCACGAGAAAGGTGAAATACAAGGATGATGCAAAATTCCAAGTGGGAGAAAATGTATCCATGATCCTGCGTGAAATTGCCGAAGTGTGGAGATCGGGGATGTTTTCATTCCCTGCGTAATAGGCAATACGAGGATCGAAAGGGCCATCTTGGATTTGGGGCATCTATAAACGTCATGCCCTTGTCAATGTTTAACGAATTAAAAGTGGGAACCCTGAAGCCAACACGAGTGATTATTCAATTAGCAGACAGGTCCAACGTCTATCCAGAAGGAATCATGGAAGACGTATTGGTCAAAGTGGAAGAACTCATATTTCCAGCGGACTTCTACGTTCTGGATATGGGCACGATGGTTAACAAATCCTCAGTTATGTTATTAGGTCGACCATTCATGAAGACAGCCAGAACCAGGATTGATTGCGACACGGGCAAGTTATCCTGTGAATTCGACGGCGAGACGGTGACCTTCAACATCTTCAAGGCCATGGAGCATCCGATTGATATTGAAGTCGTGGAATTCATCGATCACATTGAACTTATGGTGGAGACATCACGCCCGATATAGGTTTGCAAGACCCCCGGATGCGACCATTCAAAGTGGACTTAAGGAGGAAGACACTCACGGAGAAAGCGACTACGGACAATGTCGGGAGGCCTGCTTTATTTGTGGAGCGAGCAGGGGACTCAAGTGGTCAATATACGAGAACATGCCCAAGGCGAAGGAAGAAGAAAAGCTTGTTCTATCCTTATGAGAGCTCCCAAACTCGAGGTAAAGACTCTTCCTCACCACTCAAGTATATATTTCTAGGGAAGGGCGACACATTGCCGTGATCATCAATGCTAAACTTAGTCGAATCAAGAGGAGGCGTGAAGAATGTTGTTGGGCAATACAAGGAAGCTATTGGATGGACATTGGCCGACATCAAGGGCATCAGCCCATCCATATGCGTTCATAATATTTTAATGGAAGAAGAAGCCAAACCGGTACGCGATCAACAAATGAAGTTGAACCCAGCTATGAAGGAGGTAGTCATGAAGGAGATCTTGAAGCTTCTCGACTTAGGCATCATATATCTGATCGAGACGGTAAATGGGTCAGCCCAAGATTACGTCGTGCCCAAGTCGTCGCATTCGGTAGTGAAAAGCGAAAGGAGAGCGATCCCAACAAGACTCCAAACAGGTTGGAGAATGTGTATCGGTCACCCGAAAAGATCAATTCCCATTACCTTTCATTGACGAGATGCTGGAAAGGTTAGCTGGAAACAAATTCTTTTGTTTTTTAGACGGATACTCGGGCTACATGCAGATCCGGGTTGCCCAGGCGATCGAGGATAAAACCACTTTCACATGCCCATTCGGGACATTTGCCTACGGAAGAATGCCTTTCGAACGTGTAATGCCCGGGACATTTTAGCGATGTATGATGAGCATCTTCTCGGACCTATTGGAGAAATGCATCGAGGTCTTTATGGACGACTTTACCGTCTGCGGGGAATCATTCGAGTGCTTTAATTTGGAGGTAGTCCTACGAGATGTGTCGAAAAAATTTGATCCTCAATTATGAGAAATGTCATTTTATGGTACAAGAAGGATTGTTCTTGGGCACGTGGTATCCGAAAGAGGATAGAAGTAGATAAAGCTAAAGTAGAGATCATCGCCAAATTGCCTATCGACGATTAAAAGCAAGTGCGAGGTTTCTGCCTGTTGGATTCTATAGAAGATTTGTGAAGGACTTCATGAAGATCGCTTGACCATGACACGACTACTCCAAAATGATGTACCATGGGAATTCGATGAAGAGTGCAAGATGGCTTTTGACACTCGAAGAACAACTTAATCTCAAGACGATCATCCAACCCCAGTTGGGGCATGCCGTTTAAGTTATGTGCGATGCAAGCGGGTATCTTTGTGGGAACCGTCTTGGGACAACGAAGAGAAATGAAAGTCATGCTATATACTATGCCTCGAGAACTCTCAATGCCGCCCAATGCAACTACATCACAAGAAAGAGCTCTTGGCGGTTGTCTTTGCCTTTGAAAAATTTTGATCATACCTAATCGGGGCCAAGACAATAGTCTACACCGATCACACTGCCCTGAGATACATGATGGCCAAGAAGGAGTCAAAGCCACGACTAATCAGATGGATCTTGCTTCTCTAAGAGTTCGATGTAGAAATCAAAGACAAAAGTGGAGCACAAAACCTTGTGGCCGACCACTTGAGCAGGATATTGAAGGGGGAAGATCCGGTGCCCATTGCAGAGACCTTCCCTAAAGAACATATGTACTTCATTCAGGGTACGACGAAGTTCGAGCCATGGTAAGCAGACTTGGTGAATTACAAAACCACTGGAGAACTCCCTGTTGGGCTCACTACGTATCAAAGAAACAAGATCAAGGCAGACTGTTGCACCTACATATGGGATGATCCCTACTTATGGAGAAAGTGCACGACCAAGTCTGCTGACAGTGCGTGCTAAATCGAGATCAAAGACATCCTGAATCATTGCCACTCCAAAGAATGTGGAGGTCACTTTGGGCACAAGAGGACAGCTAGGAATGTGTTAGACAGAGGATTCTTCGCCCACGATATTCAAGGATGCTTATTAGCTGTGTAAGCAATGCAAAGAGTGTCAACAGGAAGGAAATATCACAAGGAAGAATGAGATGCCCATGATTCCTATCCTCCCCGTCGAAATCTTTGATGTATGGGGATGGAATTTATGGGACCATTACCGACTCCGGGCGGCGTGTACATCACCTTTGCAGTGGACTATGTTTGAAATAGGTTGAGGCCAAGGCAAGTGCCACCAATGACTCAAAGGTGGTTTCAGCTTTTCTCAAAGCTAATATATTCAACAGGTTCGGTGTGCCCAAGGCAATTATCAGCGATCAAGAAACGCATTTCTGCAACACCACTATTGCGAAATTATTCGAAAAGTGCGGTGTAACCCATCGGGTAACCACGACCTACCATCCGCAGCCAATGGGCAAGCGGAGTTGTCAACGTAATCATTAAGACCATATTGAGGAAGGTAGTGGGACCTACGGTGGGGATCGAGCACTCGTCTTCTGACGCTATGGGCATCTGATCGCATACAAGACCCCTTGGGTATGTCACCGTACCGAATTGTGTTTGGCAAGATGTGTCACTTACCAGTAGAACTAGAGCACAAGAAATTTTGGGCAGTAAACAAGCTCAACTTTGATTGGGACCGTGATGGCCAAGCTAGAAAACTTCAAGAGCTAGAGGAGATAAGGCTAGAAACTGTGACATGCAGATTCGTATAAAGAAAGATTAAAGAAGGCACACGACCGTCTTATCAAAGCCAAGGCATTCGAGCAAGGGCAATTGGTGCTTTTATACCAGTCTCGATTCAAATTGATGTCGGGCAAGTTAACAAGCAAGTGGTGCGGACCATATGAAGTCAAAATTCAATTTCGAATGGGTACATGCCGAGGTCGTAGACCTAAGAAATGCGAAGACCTTCAAGGTCAATGGACAGCGTCTGAAGGCTTACTATGGGCATCACGAGATAGATACAGGGGAATTGTATCAAGTGCAAGCCCCCGACGGGGAAGAATAATGAAGAAGTCTGGTCGAGCCACGACGATAACCAAGGCGCTGACCAGGAGGCAACCTGGTATTTTATTTGCTTTCTTTGTTGTTTTCTTTTTTGTTTTTATTTGGCTTTGCCCCACGTTTTGCGTGTGGTGTTGTGTTGGTAAATCTACAGGAACAGTTGTGATCATGAATGAAGTGGGCAAGATGAGGCCAGCAGTACTTTCTCTGTGGGCAAGAGGGTAAGTTCTGGAACAAGTTGCGGGCGGTTGTCAAGAAGCGACGTAACGCCCCTATATCCGCCACTCCATCATTAACCCCCCCAACGTCGCCTCAACTCTGTAACTTCCCTCTCTCTCTCACCTGATCTTTAAAGAAGAAACCCTCTTTCGTTTTCCAAAACGAGAACCCGTAAAACCCGAGCCAAAAACACCACAAAAATTCTCAATTCCCCATCCGAGCCAAAGAAAACCACCAAGCTCGAAGCGAAGATGGCGACCCCCTCCGAAACTCTTGCCATTCCCAAGATGCCCAGAGCCCATCTCCAATAAATTCGAAGACTTGAGAAGATAATCGAGGAGGCGGTGCCCGCACCCACAACGAAAATCTGGGAAGAACCACCGAGAGCGACGCCAAAGCCCCAAGAAGAAGAAGGCAAAGCGATCAAGGAGAAGGCCACCCCAATGTAAAAGAGAGGAGACTCCCACGGAGCAGAGGAATCCACCTCGGACGAAGCCGACGAATAGGAGCCCTCAGGAGATAAAGAGAAAGATGAGGAAGAGAAGAGACCCCGAGAAGGATTCCAGGGCACCAACACGCCGAAAAGGAAGCCTCGTCGGAAGTTCCGTACCATCGCGAAGAGAACCCGCGGTGAGCTCACTAAGATGATGACACCTCATCCGCAGGGAAAAGGTGCCACGACCGCGGAGAGGCCACCAGTTCATCTTTGGACCACCGACGAGGGCATTGTGAAGCCCAAGACGCTGATATGGAGGTGTTGGACGGCCTCGGGGTGAAAAATGAAGTGAATAAGTACTGCGAGGATTGGATGGGGCGTTTTGGAATGGCGGGCGACTTTTCGTCCGGCAAGGGAGTTCATTCAAACTCTCAAGTAAAAACCACAGCAGGTGGGCGACCACGCATTGCGTAAAATTCGGGTTGATGGGCGTAGCTCGTTCTCCTGAGCGACTTCAATTGCATCTTGGGCATGAAGTTTTTGAGAGGAAGACCACACAATACAAGAGGCCTTCACTTTCATACCCGAGCACTTTGGGAGGAATGGAATGAAAAATGGGCGACGATTGGTCTGCGCACTACATTCAAGTCAGGATACGCAAAGGGCAATGAACTGAAGCACAATGCACTGCGGATGTGCCATCGCCTCTTGTCCTACAGTTTTTTCGGCAAGGTGGACGCAAGACAACTCAAATCTCCCAACAGAGTCGTTTATTTTGTGGTGCATGGAGCATGGCCACATGGTGAATTTTGCCGCATTCACAATCGCCCACTTCAAGGACATCCGACTCATCCAAGCATAGAATCTCTCTTGCCCACTTAGTGACCGTCTTGGCCACAAAGCTGAAGGTACTGGACGAAGCAAATACCGACCTGGAAGCAGAGCCCGAGCTGTATATTGATATGGCTATGCTGGAGCGAATGAAGGACATCTACTATGACCGAGACGGCACCGGTCTTCACGAGCAGCCACGATGACGAGACAGCTTGCCGCGGTCTCGATCGATCAGGAAGAGATTCAGAGATAGCCAGGAGGAGGATGATGACATTAAAGCCCGTTTGACCAGGATGGAGGAACAACAGGAAGCGACCCATGATGCCCCGTCACTATTTTTCCCACTGGATCGTGTATCCAGCTTCCCCTTGACCTTTTTGTCCTCCCTTTTTGTTTTGTTTTTGTTTTTGTTTTTGTTTTGTTTTTGTTGTTGTTGGTGGTCAACCCCCTTCCCTCACCCACTTTGCTCAAGGCAAAGTGTGTGAGTGGAGGGGGTTGCGTCTGTTCTGTTTTGTTTGAGTTAAGAGAGTCGGTCTCCACTCTGACCCACTTTGCCCAAGGCAAAGTGTGTGAGTGGGGGGACTGCCTACCTTGCTCATTTCGTTTCGTTGTTTTGTGTTTGTGTTCCCTCCTTGTTTACCCACTTTACTCAACGCAAAGTGTGTGAGTGGGGAGGGGTTCTCGTTTTTGTGTGTCGGTTGGCATATTTAAATTGGTGGGATTGATTGGCCTGTATCTTCTTGTTGTGAATAATGTTAGTGGTTTTAGGTTCACTGTTTTGAGCATGACCGTATGTAAATAAGGATGACGAATTGAATTTGAGCACAAATGGTGAGTTTTGAGTTTAAACTGTTGTATCTTGATCAACACAGTTTCCTTTCTTGTGTGATACTTGACATCTTCACTAGGTTTTTGCTAGAACTTGCGTGCACTCTTATGTCGAGGCCTTATTGACTTAGCTAAAACATTTAGATGACTTAGGCATTTTTCTTTCAAGCGCCCACCGAGCCAAAATGTTCTACCTATTGTTAATCCTCGCTTAGCCCCTCGAGCTTAATAATTTCTCACACTCACTTAAATTAGCCTAAAAAAGAAGTCTCACCCGGTCAATTGGACTTAGGAGCTAATAGAAGAGAAAGGCGAACAAAAGGAAGAAACGGTAGCCTCGTGATGGGCAAGAAACAAAGTGGTTACCCAAATTTCAAAGAAATTAGCAAAATGCCCAATATAAAGAAGGTACTTAATTGAAAGAAAATGAAGGACTTACTGATAAAAGAATAGATATTGTGAAGTCTAAGATGTTTGTCTTTGAGGCCCGTAAGAAGAAGGCGAAAGGAAATCCATGGAGGTCAAAACAATCCTCAATCCTAAGTCATGATGACCCTACAACCTGCTCCAAAATCTCCCACCTATGTCTTAAGCCCATTACACCAAATAAAAGAACTAAGGATGAATGTTTAAAACTTTGTCTAAACGGTGGAGATGGTAGATGGCACGCAAGACTATGACATAGTCGAAATGACAGTTGTCTGGCGTACACTAGCTTTATACACAAGAGTGCAGAGTGTTGGTGAGGAAAATGCCCAATATGCTCAAATTTGTATTTTGACTTGTTTGATGGTCGTTGCTTGAATTGAGTTCTCTTGAATCACTGGCTTGTTCCAAATAAGCTTATATTGGTCGAGATAACCCGCTTGTGAAGATGTGCTAGCCTTTTGTGTTTTTTTTTCTTTTTTTCTTTTCTTTCTTTTGTTGTCTTGAGCAAATTACGTGTGCATGCTTGAGGACAAGCATGTTTAAAGTGTGTGCGTGTGACGAGCCCAAGTTTTGTGCTCTTTTTCTGTGTCTTGTCTAGGTCTAGAACGAGTCTTTTGTGTCTTTCTTGTTGTGTTTTGTGTCTGGGAGGACACACTGGTCTGCAGGGGCAAGGCAGAGGCGAAATGGGCAATACGGAGTGTAGTGATGGGCAAGCGCAATTGAAGAGGGAAAGCACTGGGCAAGAAGGAAGAAGAAGAGAGACGATGGGCAAGATACGCAGGATCGGGATGAATATCGCTAAATCCGGAAAGAAGGCGCGCTAAGGCCAAATCCCATAAAATCCGGAGAGATCACCTCAAACCGTGCAGGCAAGGAAACAAAGTCGATCAATATGAAACCCTAACGGATAGTCCAGCCCATGGGCCATTACCACCGTCAACCTCTCTCGGCCTATATATATGGGATGAATGCGCTACTTGTGCGCCTCTCTCCCGAGCTCTAGTATTTTCGCATCTTAGAATCATCACCACCACCACATACATTAAGTCCCTTCTGGGCAAACACTTTATATTCGCAGATGTTTCTTGGCGGCACTTTGGGCTCGCCTTTTATTTCAGTCAAGTAATAGTAAGTTGTTTCCCTTTTATGATGGTCTCAATTAACTATTGCATGTTTGTTTATTTTATGTCTGGCTAAGTCTTTATTCTGGTTTGGGCATGACTAAGTGAAGCATGATTAATATAACTCGAGAGGTCTAAGTAGGGCATTACGATCTGCATGCGTGTGTTCCCGAAGCACTAGGTCTTGAGCAATATATAACTTAACCAAACTCGGTGTGTTAGTTGCAAATAACATAGTGGGTAAGGGAGGGTTGCAAGTAATAATTGGATTAAGGTGTGGGTGTCCCGCATCCCAAATAGTACGACGGTGGTGTGGGCGAGTTGGAGTAGTCCTAGCAAAATGATTTGCCAATACCGGTCCACCTAGATCATAACGTTGCCTGTAGGCTTGCATGTACTGAGGTGTCCTCGTGTGTGGGCATTACAATTTAGATAGTTTGCATAGGGTGTCCCTTGCACTTCTTTACACATAAATGATAGATTTGGAGGGGTGCGTCGTGGGCGTGACGCGTGACAACGGGGTCACGACGTATGTCTTTTATAATCGGTTGATGCATGTCATGCAGTGAAAACCTTTGCACCTATGACCGAGTGTTAATCGTCTTTACGAAGTTGTTGCCCAAGCCAGACTCGTCTTATTATTTGATATTCCCTTTTAGTTTGTTTCATGTTACTTTAGTCTACCTATAGTGATCAAGATAATTACACCACTCTCATTCATTTTAAGTGAGATCGTGACATCAGAGATTGCTACACCAACTCCTCGTGGGATCGACTCTATACTTATCGCTGGCTACGCCTGTGATGGGCAATAGGTTATAAATTTATTTTGAACGTTAAACGACAGCGTGTCGGTGGTGATCTTAAGTTTTCAGTAATCCTACTGATGAAGATATTAATAAACAACATCTTCACCGATAGGGATCATAATAAACAACGTCCCTACTAATAGAGATTTTAGTAAAAATATTATCACGATGAGAATCTCAAACTTTCAAAATCTCATTGATGGGGATATCAAATTTTCAAGATCCCGACCGATGAGAATCTTGATTAACAACATCCCCATAGATGGGGATCTCAAGTTTTTAAATTCATAACAATAGGAATCTTAATTAAAAATATCACCACCGATAAAATTTTAATAAATAACACCCCCACCGATGAGGATCTTAATAAAAAACATCATGATCGATGATGGATCTTATAAATAACATCTCAACTTATGGGGATCTCAAGTTTTCAAGATTCCTACTGATTTAGTTCTTAGGGATCATAATAAACAACATCTACATCGATAGAGATCATAATAAACAAAACCCTACCAATAGAGATATTAGTAAAAATATTCTCATGGTGGAGATCTCAAATTTTTAAGATCTTCGTTGATGGGGATCTCATGTTTTCAAAATCTCTACCGATTTAGATCTTAATAAACAAATCCCCATAGATGTGGATCTCAAATTTTAAAATTCCTAACAATAGATATCTTAATAAACAACATCCTCACTGATGTGGATCATAATAAACAACACTCCATCGATAGAGATCTTAATAAATAATATCCCTTCAATATGAATTTTAGTAAATAATATCCTCATGATGAGGATATCAAATTTTTAAGATCTCCATTGATAAAGATTTCAAGTTTTCAAGATCTCTACCGACGAGAATCTTAATAAACAAGATCCTCATTGTCCCTTTATCATAATCTTAGTTTAGTTCACCTTATTATTTCATATAATACAATAATAACTTATAATAATATATTGTGATATCATGTAGTATATTATATAACTAAATAATGTTTCATAATATTGAGTTATGCCATAATGCTAAAAATACATGAATCGTTAAGTATCAATAATATTGAATTGTAATAACATCTTATAATAGAAGTGTTAATGTTATATAGCATTAGATATAGAAATTAAGTGTGACATTAATTTTGTTAGTATTTTATAATTAATATTATAAAAATTCATAAATATCTTATGTAATTAAAATTTAAATTATATTTTATTATATATATATATATATATATATATATTATAAACATATATAAATTAAAACAACTAAAAAAATTAAGAGATCTGTATCTCTTAAGATATAAAAAAAAATTAATATTTTTATTGGATCATTGTTTATGAATCATCATAAAATTAATGTTCGGTTAATTGCATAACGATAATTTGCACAGATTTATAAATTGAATTATAGGGGCACCAAAAAAATTTAGATATTAATAATTTTGAATGTATATCTTGAATTGTCATGATCATATATGACAATTAGAATTTTCACAGATAAAATTAGAAAGACATACGTGATCGTTGATAATATTTAGTTAGATTTCCAACAACATTGGGTAAATTGTAAATATGGAGAAGAGAAAAAGATTGAAATTTGATATTAAAAAAAGGAATAAAAATATAAAAGGATACAATGCATAAGGATGTAGGGTTCAATCTACCCTCCAATGCTTAATATGTTGGAACTCTCCCCAAGGCATCGTTGAACTTGTTCATATATTAATTTCTAGACTAATTATCATGCATTCTAAGCGATTATCCTAAGAATGCTAAATAGATATTACAATTGGAAAAAGTACATCACGCTCAATGGACACGGAAAATTACACCGAGTGAAACTGTGTACGACAATCATGATGGGACTTCTTTCACGCTTGTGATAGATATTTTTCTGGTCTATTAGCACAAATTAATAGTTAGCAAAACTAACATTTTCCTATGAATGTTGTTTCTGAGATCAACACTGCTTGATGGTGACATCTTTTTGTTTCTGCGTGTATGATTTTAGGGCAAGATGAACCAGCTGTAACACAAATTTTTGTATTTAAATTTTATAAATATAAAATTGTATACAAAAATTAATTGAATTTGGATTTGATGAATTTGAGTAGATTTGATCTTCTAGTTATCCTCCGATTCTTCTATTCGATGTGGATTTCTTGAACGATCTTGATATTCTTGAGTATTCTTCAAGTTGTTGGAGGATGTGATTCCTCGATCTCCTCGAACTTGAAGGTTGAACTCGACGACGCCGATCCGAAGGACTTGGTCTTGTTTTCGGATCGAGCGTCGATTTGATTTGAAATCTTGGAGAACGCATTGAAGATCTTCAACTTTGGAATGATTTGGATGATGAACTTGGCGAAGAACGTGGTGATTCGCATCGAAGAACATATGAATACTTGAAGAAGACTTCGAATGTCGGAGAATGCTTCGCAGATGATTCTTCGAGTGTCTTGAGCTCTTCAAATCTTCACTTCACTTCACCCCCTCCCTTATGAAGCCCCAACACCTCTATTTATAGGTGTAGGCTAGTGGCTTAGTGGGCTTATGGGCCTATGGGCCTTTTGGGCCACCAAGGTCTAAACCATGGGCTTGAGCTTGGGCTTGAGCTTATGGGCTTGAGCTTATGGGCTTGAGCTTGGGCTTGAGCTTGTGGGCTTAAGCTTATGGGCTTGAGCTTGGGCTTATGGGTCTTTTGGGTGATTCTTTCTCTCCGAGGTATCGTTACCACATATCGTTCTCATATTTGCCGATAAAATTAAATATTAACCATATATCTATTTATTTTGGAATAAATCCCATTAATAAAATAGAAGTATAATTAATTATTTAATTTATATTTTACACGTGGCGCGATATTATTTGCTAACAATTTTAAATTGTCTACAAATTGCCCCATCGAGACTTGTTCATGGACGAGTTGTCTTGGAAATGGACGAGTCTCGAAATTCACTTAGATAGTTTAAACTCTTGTCGAGGAGTTCTTGAATTTGAATTTGTAAATAGTTTATACTCGTATTTAGGAGTTCTTGAACTTGAATTTGAACTTGAGCTTGAATTGATTTTGCACTTTAAACTTTGTGAGTTTGCTTTCACAATTGGGCCCATACAATTGCCATATTTTGTAGCCCAAATCAATCTTTAATTCATTGCCCAATCAACACTTCTTGCATGATTTCAAAGAGGGCCAAATATTTTGGATCGCATAATTGGCCCATAGACTTGTCTTTAACTTGAAAGCCCATGTAAAAAAAAATATCCATTGGGCTTTTCACGTTCCCAACATTTTAGGTTCAATTTGCTTATGCTTTCCAGTAGAATTATGGCTGAATACTGTTAAAGTTGACAGCCCAATTCATTTTTAAACTGACTTCATGGTCTAAATCTCACAATGACTCACTTGGGCTATTTTGCAACCCAAAACTTTGAACTCTTAACTGGACCATTTTGCAGTCCATACTTCCCAAATTATAGGCTCCAATTGTCTCCAACTTCTTAATAGGATTTTATGGCCTATCCTTTTCGACAGCCCATAAGTAAACCTAAAGCTTGGGCCTCCCTTGATTTTAAAATTAAGCCCTTATCGACATCTCATTATTCTACTTCGAAACATGGCATATCTAAAAAGGGTTAAAATTCGGGAGCCCATATTTTTGAATTTAAAGCTTGGGCCTCCATTAATTTAAGATTCAGCCCATCTCAAAATCTCCGTCCCTTTTTGCGAACTCATACTGTCAACTGATTTGAGGCCAGCTATTTCCTTTAATCCACATCAGAATCAAAGTTGATTTTATGCAGGAACGTACTTGTTGCATTCAATGGCTTTTGTTTGGGAGTTCCAAACCTGTTGTTCTTTGTCTGTACTTTTAACAAAACAACAAACTCTTGAGCCCAAACAACCCTCATTTAATGCTCTGTACACGTCCTTGGGGAGTATGTTTCCACTTTCAACACACACTGTAGCCAAACACTGTAGCCACCCTGCAAATAACAGCCGACCGTATCTGGCTGTAGGAGTGACTGTCATGCTTTTGTACCCGTATATGCAGCAAGCAGCTGCTAGGGTTTGCCCTCAGCTTATTCTATAAATTGGATTATCAAGATGAGCACCATAGTTCCTTAGCTAGACTTTTCTTTCAATTGACCGTCTGCTTTCATTTCCTAGCCGTGTAGACATGAAATCCTTAAGTCTTTATTTTCCACAATATACAGCAGCTTTAATCCTTCCTTCTTCTTGTTCAGCGAGTTTTTTTAATATATATGTATGTATCACAACCTCATCACTGAAACGGATTACGGCGAGGGGAGCTGTAGCGAGGGCTTGGTTGTGACGGCAGAGACGAGCGAGGATAGTTTCTTCTTCGGGGCGGCTGCGTACTGACGGTGCCAAGTTCGATCGTGGCGTTAGTTTCTTAGTTATTTCAGAAGGTTCGACGACACTCCTGTCCAAAGTTTCAAGGTGACCAAACCTTGGTTGTCTACTGTCGTTTCCATTCTCTTTTTTTTTTTTTTTTTTTTAAGGGACGGCCTCTCCTAAAAAGGTGAACAAGGTCTTATCCATGCTCATATTTTTGTTTTTGTTGTGTAACGGTGCAGTAGGCCGGAGTGGCATCTCGGACCGTGCAGTGCGATTGGCGACGTAGATTTTTCGATTTCACCAAGGTAATCTAGCTTTAGATGTTTGGTTTTTAACTCATATCTACATCTTATGATCTGCTTTCAATCATGCCAACATGCGAATATCTTGGGTACATAGGCTTAAAAACTTGCTTTGCATGCGTATGCATGTGCGTTTGTTTGTTTTTTGTTGCTTGCTTTTTCTTTTCTTTTTTTTTTTATATATATATATTGGAGTCTGCTTGCTTGCTGGGAGATGGCCGAGGCGGTGGGCTTAGCCAACATTCTAAGCTTCTGCGACGATCCAAAGGAGACGGGGTGATGGTCGCAAGCCGATGATGAAGACTTGAGGGAGGAGCTAACGTAAGCTTAGATGATGGCGCGAGCTTAGAAGCGGTCGATGGAGATGCCGAGGCACGGGGTTGCACTCATCTTCGACGAGAGTGAACGAACTGGATGCACAGGCTGCCCAGAGGCGACGGCAGACGTGAAGCGGACGACCGAAGGCTTGGCGGCATGGGCTGCGCAGAGGCGACGGCAGATGGGAAGCGGACGACCGAAGGCCGGGCGGCATGGGCAAGGCAGGCGGCGGCGGATGGGAAGCGGGCGATCAAGGCGGGCGGCATGGGTCATGCAGAGGCGACGGCGGATGCGGGCGACCGACGGCATGGGTCATGCGAGGCGACGGCGATGCGGCGGCGGCGATCAAGACAACGTTCGCTCATCCGGCGATAAGGCTCGCGGCTACGTTCATCCCGACGACAAGCGCACGGGCTGCTGTTGTGTTCAACCTCGACGAGAAGACACGGGCTGCTACTGCGTTCAACCTCGACGAGAAGATACAAGCTGCTGCTGCGTTCTGCTGCGTTCAACCTCGACGAGAAGACACGGGCTCCTGCTGCGTTCAACCTCGACGAGAATGTTGGGTATCTCACCGCTTCGATGCTCACACTAGGTATCTCACAATTCGATACCAATTGTTGCTAAAACACACATCACAATCACGACGTAAAATAAAGAACACGAGAATTGTTAACCCGGTTCGTCATGCGACTACGCCCTGGGGCGATGCCAAGCTGTGGATTTCAACATGAATTTGGGATCACGATTACAATGAGGAGCAATTATTTAAATAGAGAAATAACATCCTAAACCCATTAGGATTACGTAATCCTAAACCCGTTGGGATTACGTAATCCTAAACCTATTAGGATTCTCGCTCGACCCAAAAATTGTGCTCCATACTTCAACAATCTCCCACTTGAGACCGGATCCCAAGTAACCGTACATTCTTGCTTTCATTCTCGTATCCGCTTAGCATCGCTGGCCTCGTCTTCATGGCCAATTGAAGCTATGCATAGCTTCAATTTCTCCAATCTTCGATCAATGTGGCATTCATCTCTCGGTTGTTAGTTCGTGAGTTAGCGAAGTTGAGCACAACTTCAATTTATCAATGGTCACCACCATAGTCGCGATCTCGTAACCTTGTACTTTTAGCTCTCATCTACCAAAGTACCAACACTTATCAATAGTGTCTCGTAGATACCTCAAAATCCTCTTGTGACTTCGATGAGCTTTTCTTGGATTTTGACATAAACACGCTAACAACTCCCTTTGCATGGCCAATATCGGTCTCGTATAGACCATTGTGTACATCAAACTTCTTACGGTGAAGCATAAGAAATCTTGGCCATGGCGCTCTCTTCCTCCGTCTCGAGGATCTTGGTTCTTTGAAGCCAAATGTGTCTTGTTGGTTTGGCTTCACCCCATCTGAAACTCGCAAACACGGTTGATGTACTCACTTTGAGATAAGCGCAAAACTCCTTTTGCTTATCTCTCGTGATTTGCATTCAAGTATCTTCTTTATGGGACCCAAGTCTTTCATGTCAAATTCTTTTGACATCCGCTTCTTCAATTTTATCGAAGTAGCAATAAGTGGTCGACATTGCACTTCTAAAACCTTCCTTGTGCATAAAGCCGTCACACTATTCATCTTTCTTGGGCGACGAACCACTGAAGGACAACCGCCCGCTGGTCACCTTGCTCGCAAGATCTTGGCGCCTCGTTCTCTCGCATGCCCGTGGCACATCTTTGGACACTTTGGCATGGGGTGCTCATCGCCAGTGCACTATCGCTTGCACGCCTCGGCTAGCTGCTCACATCGATGCTCGACGTGTCTCGCCCATCTCTCGCTCGGCACTCGACGCGCCCGACGTGTGGCACTTTGTGAACCGCCTTCTTTCCCATGGATAACTCAACTAGCTCTCATGTTGGATTGGAGATCAAAGACATCATCTCGCCCACCTCGCAAACACCGCCCACTGCTCGAAAGTTCTTGGCAATCTGTGTCGGTTGATTCCTCCATCTGAGGACTCTCAACTATCGAATTCTCCAATCTTACGTGATATCATCCACTCGCAAACACCGCCCACTGCTCAATCGCCGGCAACCGTGTCGTGCTTAGTCTTTCATGGCAAGCTCCCACTTGCGTGATAGGATCCAGCCGAAGGGCGTGGTGTGTCGATTGATTCCTCCATCGAGGACTCTCAACTATCAGATTCTCCGATCTTTTATGACATCATCCACCTCTGCGAATACCGCCCACTCTGTTTTGAGTCGTTGACAAGCGTGTCATGCTTATCCTTATGCATCACTTTTTGGGCTCAACCCCAAAACAACCTCATACTAGTGAAGTAGAATACCGACCATCTTAGTCTAATCTTCGATGTGGGACTTGGGTGAATTCCCAACAAATAACCTCCCTCAAACCAAGGACCACACAACCCGTGTCCTTGCCGACACTCGGACCATCTCGCACCGCCGTACCAACGGAACACGCCGCCTAACATCATTTGGTTAGAAAGACTTTCGACACTAGTCCGAGTCACACCGAGGGCCTCCTACATCGTGTCCTTTCAAACACTCGGACCATCTTGCACCGCCGCATCAATCGAACACGCCACCTAACACCCTGGTTAGGAAGACTTTCGACAAGTCTAGGTCACACCGAGTGTATCCTCACATCGAGCAAGTCACGTGTCCACCTCCGGGTCACGCCGAATCACCTAGGACCAAGTGACTCGACACCCATCATGCCAAGATATGCCGACGTCCCGGCACATCTTGGCGCCAAGTCTCAAGGAGCTAACAAACTATCCCCACCAAAGCCTGACAACGTCCTCGTCGTTGGTGAGTCGCCTCCCGTCTTAGACTTCGATCCTTTTTCTTCATCTGCAGCCATCGCTCCCACTCAAGTCTAACCCTTTGGATTAGTTAAAGATCATTCTCGTGAAACCACCGTGTACTACTGAACACATTGTGGAAATTCACTATTCAACGAATAGACTATACAAATAAACAAGACACCTAGTTCCCGTGAAAGAGAGGTGAGTCACTCGGATCGCTTAAATACCAAGTCTTTCTCATCGAACTTTGTACTATTCATGTCAATAGTATAACCATTGAATAATTCAACAAAACTATCCTTCGGGCGGATTGACTCTCGCCTCTGACTTTATCTTCCCCTGCTCGCCTTCCCTTCGACCGTCTTCCGTGTTCGGTGTTGACCACGAGGTAGATCCATTTCTTCCGCGAACCTCTTCGCTAATCATCGATCTCGCACTCGTCAAAACACAACACCGTCTTTGCCGATGGCGCACTTACAACCGCCATCGCTCCGCCCAACTTTACGGCGAGAGAAGATAGCATAATTAGGCACGCACCTCATCATCGAAATTGTTGCACCGACGCACCCTCCGACATCTTTAGGTTGAATAACCGTCTCATCGATGAACCTTGTTCGTAGTTGATAGCTCGTACATCTGCTCCAAAATCGCCAAAGATCTCCTTGCCGACTTGGTTCCGATCGTGTGATGAGCTACGTTCTCGACAACGATAAACGATCGCACTCGCTTTCATTCAATAGCTCCCACTCATCCGGATCCATCTTTTCGGGTTTTTCCTTCAAGAGCAGATACAGATCTTTACCGTAGAGGTAATCCTCGATCTGCATCTTCCAGAATCCGAAATTTGATCCATCAAACTTCTCGATTGAAATCTTCTCATCCATCGTTGTGATTGATCCCTCCGAACTCAAGCTCGATACGGTTGTTGGGTATCTCACCGCCTCGATACACATTACTAGGTATCTCACAGCTCTGATACCAATTGTTGCTAAAAACACACATCACAATCACGACAGAAAATAAAGAACACGAGAATTGTTAACCCAGTTCGTCATGCGACTACGTGCGGGGCGATGCAAGCCGTGGATTTCAATATGAATTTGGGATACTGATTAAAATGAGGAGCGCTTATTTAAATAGAGAAATAACATCCTAAACCCATTAGGATTCTCGTAATCCTAAACCCATTAGGATTACTCAGAATCCTAAACCTATTAGGATTCTCGCTCGACCCAAAAATTCGTGCTCCATACTTCAGCAGAGAAGACGCAGCGCTGACCTCGACGAGAAGACACGGGCTGCTGCTGCGTTCAACCTCGACGAGAAGACACGGGCTGCTGCTGCGTTCTGCTGCGTTCAACCCCGATGACAGGCACGGGCTACGTTCATCCTCGATGACAAGGCGTGCGCTGCGTTCAACCTCGACAAGGCGACACGGGCCAAAGGCTGCAGAAGAAAACGTCATGAGCTATAAGAAGCTGCCTCGTCGACGCGAGAGAAGAGATGGCAGACTTCGACGGAGATAGAGCGTGCAAGCCAAGCTGTTCGGCGGAGATGGCACGATGTGCGACGGGGAGATGGCGACATTGACGCAAGCTAGAAGCTGTCGACGGCGACGGCGAGAGGAGGTGATACACACGAAAGCGGCCTCTCGACGGGTGGTGAGATCACAGCGGCGAGGATGAAGACGATGACGCGACGACGATGGCATTCTCACCCGAGAGAAGGTGGTGTGAAGGGGAGATGGCGCGAGCTGCGGACGAAGATGGTGCGAGCTAGATCTTGAGGCGGCGGCAGACGGCGCCATGCGGTTTGGAGCTACCTTTGTGCGCCGGGAGTGACGTGAAGAGGATGCGGCCTTTGATTGAATGCGAGAACAGGTAACGGGTCGCGAAGATGATGCAGACGACGACGGCATTCTCGCACGAGCTGTTCGTGGAAGGCGTTGCGGGCTGTCAACGCGAACTGCTTCGTCGTGGCGCCTCACTTCGCCGGGAAGACTTGGTGACGTCGTCGCGGAGATGTTTCAAGGGGATGATGGGACAGAAGTGCGACAGTGTTGCTGTGCGTTTCTTGTGCAGAGAGGGCACGAGAGCTGGAGAGATAAGGGGAGATGGCTGGAGAGAGAGAGAGGTTGTTTCTGTACTGAGCGAGAGAGGCGAGAGTGAGTGTGGGATATGGGTTTGTGTTGTGAGAGAGGTGTGGAAACGTGAGGGGTGTGTGTGCATGTGTTTATGCATGTGTGCGTGTTTTAGAGAGAGAGATGTGAGTGAGCTTCCTTTTTAAAAAAACGTGGGCTGATGGATTTTCTTTTTAGAATGTGGGATTCCTTTTTTTTTTTCGTATGGGCCGATGGTTTTTTTCTAGAATGTGGGCTTTTTTTTTTTATTTGAGCAATATATGGGCTTGTGAAGGCTTTGGGTTTCTTGAGGATTTTTTTGAATAGGATGATGGGTTTGAGTGACGAACCCCCCTCCTTTTTTTTAAAAGCAATACACGGGCTTGCTTTATTTGTCGTCTATTTATCCCCTTTTTTGCAAAGCTAACCACCTATTTTATTTGTAGCTTTGATGAGATTTAAAAATTTATCCTTGTTTTCCTGCAGCAAGCTATGGTTCATTTCAGAGATATTTCTATTTCTCAACAAAGCTACTTATTGATCTTGGATGACGAAGAACAAGAACAAGACGCACGCGTCTCGTGATTTTTAAACCGATAATTGGTCGCTTTGCAAACCTCGCCTAAGTTGTCAAATCCTCTTCACAAGTCGTCGTGGACTAGTAGGATTAATGTGACCAAGTCATCCACACTTGACTATTCACCGGCTCATCATTGGTCCGATAAAGAGGCCGATTTTTGTCGACTTTGAGTCGACGTATTGTTGAGGTCATGCCAAACGGGAAGGATGTGGAATTTCTTGGAGAATTCGCTACATCCGAGGCTATTGGGAATGGAGTGAAGATGTCATGAGCAGGTTTCGGGAGGAACTTCGACAAGACGATTTACGATCCGATTTATGCTTCATTGTTTACATATGACCACAACACCGAAGTAGTCAAGGCATTTTGTGAGGCTTGGTGTTCGTCAACAAATACTTTGATCACTTCTTCAGGCGAACTCTCGATCTCATTATGGGATCTTCACTTCCTTTCTGGGCTTCCGACGGATGGAATATTCTATGAAGAGACGGTTCAGTAAGAGAGCTTATCGGCACCGATCGATGGAGAGACTATTTTCCCTGCGAGTTGCAAGCACTGCTCCATGCTTATCATCTTCTCAAGAATGGTGGTAATGCAAACTCGAGCCGCTTCGTCACGATTGAGGATTGGGTCAGGCTTTGGTCAAAGAAAAGTCCCCGATATCAACAGCCTCCTCCACGTAAAGAGAAGAAGTCGACGCGTTCCAAGATGACCCATAACCCTACTGGTGTTTTTGGAGTTCATGAACCATGGAACCCAGGAGATAAGTTTTTGCCCGACTTGGGTAAAAGAGAAGCATTGGAAGGAAGTGCACTGGTCGCTTACATTTCTTTGGCTATGTGCATCTGTTTTACCTAGTGGCGATGCCAATCTGATAAGGCCTTCCACATTCAAGGTGGCGAGTCTGATGGCGAGCCAGAAGAAGGTATCACTTGCAGTTCCGGTTTTGGCTAGCATTTTCAAGGGGCTCAATACTATCTCCATTTCTACAGAGCCTTCTCGAGTCCGAGCTACCCTGCCTTTCCATTTCGTATATAGTTGGATGGCATGTTATTTTAAAACCCACTTCCCTCTTGAGCAGAACTTTTGTATTCCCAAGATGGTCCAATTTTCGGGGGTCGGTGGTGCGAGATTTTATGATCCTGCGGAGGCCCGTAAGCGGATTCGACGATGGGATTTCATTTCTTGGAGTTGCACCCTGCTGCCTAAGGACGAAGACATTGCCTATATTGATGATGGAAAGGCGAGGGCGTCTGAGAGATGCTTCTTCATGGCCATTCGGTCTAACTACTTAGTCCGTAGGTTAGATGATCACTTCATAGTGGAACCATATAGCCCGCATCGTTTCAGTCGCCAGTTTGGGTACTATCAGACCACCCCGGGTGTCCTTAATCAAAATATCCAAGAGCTTCTTTAGAAGATGGGCTTAAATATGGTCGGGTATGTTTCTTTGCATGAGTCACATCAACGCCTACTTTTCCAAGTGTGACTTCAAGTATGAAGAAGTTTTCTTCGGCTGATTTCAAGGTTTGGTGGGATCGGGCCTTTAGGAATTCATTTGAAGGCAGGTTCATAGCTCCAGATCATCTTGCATTTGATGATCTTCCCGAACAGAACCTGAGCAGGGATGTTGGCTCTTCCGATGGCAAACGGAAAGTGACCCCGATTCCAATCTCCTTGGATGATTCTATTAGTAGCAGCGTGGAGCGTCATTGGAAGAAGAAGAAGAATGTTGATCCTTCAGGCACTGTTGAGAATTGTACCATGGATGATCATGCTCGGATGGATGCATATGCAAGCGAGGTTTTTTTTTTAATACTTTTTTTTTATTTCATCCATTTGCTGTTTCTTATTCTAATGTATGCTCTTCTCAGGTGGTGAAGGAAGTCTTTGGGACTGTGGATGATACGAGCTCACAGGATAGTCATGTTCGCTCGAGTCGCTTATCCCCGCATTTCCTCTTCCTCGTGAGCAAGCGAAGGTTGGGTTCGTACCTCGATCAGGAGCTGTTTCCGAGTTCAATGTGAAGAGCATGATCGACGACGAGCTTAAAATATGTCTTCAGAAGATTTGGGGCAAGCTTCGAGATAAAATTTTGAGAACTCAAGTTGAATCCTTGTCGTCGCTTGAAGATGAGATACGAAATGGGGTTTTTCGCATGAAGACTCTTTTCGGTTGGACATACCTCACCTTGAGGCTAGTGTTGATATGCTCTTTTCTAGAGCTAAAACATTTGATAGGCACGATCGGTGTCTCACGAGATTGGTGAGAGCTACACAGCGGTTGAGAAGATCGAGACTTTTTCGTGATGCCCAATCCAAAAAGAAGGAGGTGGTTAGCCGATTGCATCTTTTGAGGAGGAATTTGCTGCATTAGAAGCGGAAGGATGAGTTAACATTGTCGTTGAAGGAGGATCGCATTTCTTCAAACTATTTGTGGAGAAATCGAGGATTTTGAGGGGAAATCGTCGGACTCAAGGATGCCCCATTGATGATGAAGCACTAGAGAACTTGAAGACTTGAGTCTCTTTGAAGTCTCGCGAGAAAGCTTTGGAGGATCAAGACCCTTTTGCTTAGGCATAGCTAGTTTGTCATTTCTTTTGTTGCATTCTCTATTTTACGATGGTTTGTAATGAAACTTTTATTACTTTTGCTTTGAATGCATATGAGTTGCTTTTCATTTGACTTTTTTTTTTTTTTTAAAACACAAGTGAAATTTTGGTTTGCATAATAAACCGTAAACATTAACTTCGACTTAAAAAGACAAATACTAAACATGGTCGAACTTAGAAAATTTCTAAGTCGCCACGCACTTTTGGGAAGGGATCAAGTCAAAACGTAGTTCAAAAGGTTATGAATTTTTGATGAGGAAGTGCCGCGTACGCTTTATACTCATGCGGGCCGGTGAGTAGCAGGCGCTTTAGGCTCGTAAGCGCCATGGAGTATCTTGCTCTTTGTTTGCTTTTTTCTTCATATCGACGTGCGCTTTAGGCTCGTCGTCATGGAGTCGTTTCTTCTTTTGTTTGATTTTCTTGTTTTCTCAATTTTATTTTTTATTTTTATTTTTTGCTTTTCTTCATTTTTTGTGCTTTTCTTTTGGTCTATATACATATGTACATGCTTTCACCGCTACATTTCGGGGATAGTAGCGCTCAAAAACTTTCCATTAATGGGCCCGATCCTCACATTGTCTTCTCGAAATCAACTATATGCCCCATTGGTGTAGACTTCCTTGACGACATATGGGCCGTCCCATCTGATATGAACTTGTTACCAACACGATGTGTGGTAACAATTGCCTTCTCACAAAGAAGCACCAAATCTCCGACTTGAAAAGAACGGATGCGACTTTTTGTTGTAAGCCCTTGAGAGACGAGATTGGTAGCATTCCGCCTTTGTTGGGCTTCCGCCTTTTCTCGCCTAGAGCTTCTAGTTCTTCGAGGTAAAACAGCATTCTCTTCCCAGTTAAGCCTTCTTGAATAGCGATTCTCGGTGATGGAATTTGTTGTTCAAGGGAATAACTTCACACCATACACTGAGAGTAAGGATTCGCTTGTGTAGGGGTCCCGTGAGTGGTTCGGTATGCCCATAGTGCTTCTCCAATCCGCTCGTGCCAATCCCGTTTTGATTTGGACACTACCTTCTTTAGCAAGTTGCACAAGGTTTTGTTGAAAGCTTCAGCTAAACCATTGGCGGGTGCATTATACATTGATGATTTCCTTTGTTTGAATCCGAACTTTTCAGAAAGTTTGTTTATCAATGTATTGCTGAAAGGCGTCCCGTTATCAGTGATGATGTAGCGAGGGATCCCATGACGATAGATGATGTGGGCTTTGATGAAATCGAAGAATGCTTTTTACTTCTCTTAAGCGAGCTTGACCCATTTAGAGAAGTAATCCGTTGCGGCCAAGATATATAGATGCCCCCCTGATGATTTCGTCAAAGGTCCTACGACATCCATGCCCCAAGCATCAAATGGCCATGAAGCGATCGTGGGGTGAAGTGGTTCAGGAGGTTGATGAATGATGTTTGCATGGAATTGACAAGCTTGGCATCTCTGCGCATAATCCATACAATATTTCACCATCGTTGGCCAGTAATAACCCATCCTTTTGATTCGAAAGTGTAGCTTTGGTCCTGATTGATGGGCGCCACACACACCAGAATGTGCTTCTTCCATGGCCTTAGCAGCTTCTTCATTGTTCAAACATCTTAAGAAGACTCCTTCAAAAGATCGCCTATAAAGTACATCTTTGAAGAGTATGAAGCGAGTAGCACGCCGCCGGATGTCGATTTTTCGACGTGGGTCGTTTGGCAACTTATCGTGTTTCAGATAGTCGATCATCAATTGGCGCCAATCTTCCTCTTCAATTTCAAGACTTCAACGACATCGCCTCATTTTCTCTCGCCATCTTCATTTTCAAAAATCGGTGGCACTACCCAACTTGGCATATCGGTATGTGTATTTCTCCTTCGGACATGGCTATTGTAGATGCAAGTTTCGCTAGTGCATCCGCTGCTTGTCTTCACTTCTTGGGACATGTTCAAGCTCGACGTCCCCGGCCATCCGATGATCCTTTGGGCATACTTGACGATGGAAGCAATTCGGTTTCTTGACCTCATATGATCCAAGTATTTGATTCACCACCACTTGGAATCTCCGTATACTTTTAGGTGTAGCCTTTTGTATCCATTGCCACCTCTAAACCGAGGATAAGCGCTGATATTCGCTACATTGTTTGAACAATTCTCGGTTAAGGTAAAAGAGTATGGAAATCTCTTTTCAGCGATACAAACACAACGCCAAGACCCGCTCCTTCTCCGTGAGATGCCCCATCAAAGAACATTGTCCAGGAGACGATATCTCTATTTGAAAGCGTCTTCATGTGGGAGATCATCACCAATTCTCACTCGGCGAGGATTGGATGGTGCGCTAGAAAATCAGCCGATGCTCGCCTCTTCGATGACTTTTCGAGGAACATAAGTAATCTCGAATCGTTGTAATTGAAGATACCAACGCAAGTCTATCCGACAGATGACGGTCTTGACATCACAAATTTCAGCGGGTTTGCTTTCGAGATTAGTCGTACTGATGAGCTTGAAAGTAGTGCTTCAACTTTTGGATGGAAAATATCAAAGCCAAGCACAACTTCTCAATTGGGGAATACTTCAATTCATTTGGCGTCATTGTTCTGCTCAAATAATATAACGCATTCTCTTTCCCATTTTCATTTTCTTGCGCAAGTAATGCCCCCATGGAACGTTCTTGAGCTGCAATATACAAGATCAAGGGACGGCCTGCCACGGGTGCTGCTAAGACGGGAGATCTCATCAAATAAGACTTGATGCTTTCGAAAGCATTGCTGCACGATTCGTCCCATTCAAATGGTACACCTTTCTTCATGATCCTACTGAACGGTTGACATCTTCCAGCTAGGTTTGAAATGAATCTTCGCAGGTAGGCTAACTTTCCTTGCAAACTCTTCAAGTCATGGATGTTCCGAGGCTCAGGCATTTTCAATATGGCGTCGATCTTTGCCTGTTCAATTTCTATTCCCTGATGGCGGACGATGAACCCAAGAAATTTTCCAGACTTGACCCCGAATGCACATTTTAGTGGATTCATTTTCAATTAGTGCTCTCTCAATCGCTCAAAGATCATCCTTAAATCTTGCAGATGATCCTTTCGCCTTTTGGTTTTCACCACCGTGTCATCCACATAACACTCAATGTTTCTATGAAGCATGTCATCGAATATCTTCGCATTGCTCTCGGTAAGAAGCGCGGCATTTTTCAATCCGAATGGCATCACCTTGTAGCAATATATACCCTTAGCGCATCACGGAATGCCGTTAATTCTTCATCATTCGGTGACATGCGGATTTGGTTATAGCACGATGACCCATCCATGAAGCGACAATGCTTCATGCCCTGTAGAAGGCCAATCATTAGTTCAACGATAGGGGTGGGAAGTCATCCTTGGGGCATGCTTCATTTAGGTCTCAAGTCAACGCACACGAATTTGTCCGTTTTCTTTCTCACCGACAATGCTTGAAATCCATGTTGGGTATGTGACTTCTCGAATGAATCCAACGTTAATGAGTTTGTTCACTTCAGCTTCGATCAAAGGGACCAACTCTGGTCGAAATCGACGTTGAGCATGCTTGACAGGTCGCGCCTCTCTTTTGACAGCTAGGCGATGCACAACTATTTTTGGGCTCAACCTGGCATTTCCTTGTACGACCATGCGAATATATCTTTGAACTCTTTGAGTAGTTCGATGTATAAACGTTCTTCACCGACAGTCAACAATGCGCTGATATAAGTCGGTCGTGGATCATCAACAGAGCCCAAGTTAATTTCTTTTAGTTCATCAACAGTAGACTTGACTCCTTCCTCGAATTGATGAGAGTCGGTTTCAGCGTCTTCTTCCTCAATGGCCACTTCCTCGCATGAAATGATGTGATTTGATGTGACGACTTGCTCATTTACGTGTTCATCATTAGCAAGATAGTGAGATGAACCCACACTTTCTCTGCCTTCTTCATCTTCTACATGTGTAAAGACGACGGTCTTTCTCTTAGCTTTCGATTCTTTCCCACAGTCACAAGCAATGTGGTGCATCTCTTCATGCGAGAAGGAATCAAACTTCTCGGTTTTGGGTCATCAATGGTGTATTACCGCTTTTCCTATACCTTGCCTCAACCCATGGCGTCTACCAAGTCTTTTGAAAGCGAGATACTCGTTGGACCTCGTTTTACCTATTCTCTCTCAAGACGGATACCCTTTGGATCTTCTTTCCCACGAGGATTCCTCCGTTCCCTCTTCACATGCATAATTGGTGGTAGCCCTCTTGATGGCGATGCGAATGGGGTTTTGAGTGGTGAATCCCAATCCTGCTTTAGGGTTTTGGGCCGTGTGGTCATTCTTTTTCAAATGGAGCTTTGACATGGTGTTTTCATGAGGATTGTATCCAGCGATGACGAGGAGCTTGTATGCCTTGGGCCCAAAGTGCTTAGTAATTTCATTACTTGAGAATTCTCCATGTTCTGTGGAGCTGCTTTGCTTTGGTCGAACAAATCCTCCAAGTGGTTGAGGAACCGGCCTCTTGGCGTCAATTTTTGTTAAAGGCATGGTGAATCCTTCTATCTTGGGAATATGCTTTTCTTTCCTTTTGGTGGACTCGGGTTCTTCATGTCGTTTCTCACTTTCATTTTTGTAGGGCTTGTTTTACCATGTAATACTTAGCGTCGACAAAGTATGACCAGCTTCGTGAATGGTCTTTGATCGCCAACCATCGTCCTCACAACACCATCTTGCGATATTTGAAGCATTGATGCAGCGTGGAGGGATGACGCCATTTTCATGCAACCATGGACCACCGAGGAGCATATTGTAAGATGTCTTGGCGCCGATCACATGAAGCGAAAGAGATGATCTCATGTCGCCCATCAATAAATTCAGCCTTATAGTGCCAATGGCTCTTTTTCCTTCATGGTTGAATCCTTGAATCATCAATCGGCTACTAGCTAGCTCATCTTCCTGGATTCCTAGTTGCTTCAACGTTCTTTAGGACAAGATGTTGTTGCGATCCTCCATCGATGAGAACCCTATTGATTTTACGTGCTCATGAGTGAAGCAACTTACGAACAATGGTTTGTTATGACATGTAGATCCAAGTCGCAGTCTTCATGGAAAATGTGATTGTCCGGACATCTTCATCTTCAATAACGCTCGACTCGACTTGCGTCCTCTCATGATCATCCACGTCAGTAGAGTCGCAATACCTTCTATTATGTCACCGATATCGCTAGTGAGAACATTTACTGTTGGCACTATCTTCTTGAGAGATATTTTTCCTTCTCGAGCCAAGCGCATGATTACGCCCTTGAATATGAAGCGATCATGTATGGGTGTCCAACCAACCTATGGTACTTGCAGACTTTGATCGTCGGGCTCGTCCGCCTCGTTAGGCCGCTTCATCTCGTGCAATTCGATGAGCCTTTCTCCGGCGGTCATCAAGATTCCGAGACATCGTAATCCGTAAAAGGGTATTGCTTTTGTTGCATTTCTTTGAGGGTCGAATTCTCCGCCCATTTCCGAGATGTACTTTGATTGTTATCTTCTCAAAGATCCTTCTTTATGAACTTGACCGATGTTGCCTTTATCGCCATAGATTCTTTCTTTGGTGTTTTCTCAAATGGTTTTGTCCCCCTTCTGAATTCTTGTTTCTCTTTGAATCTGCGAGGTTCTTGGATAGGAGGTCCCTCAATTCCACTTGCTGCCATGCTTAGCTCCATATCATGAGCTCTTGTTGCCAACTCTTCAAACGTTCTAGGCTGGATTCCTCGTAGGATGTATTGCAAGCCCCAATGCATCCCTTGAATGCACATTTCAATAGCGGATGATTCAGACAATCGATCCTTGCAATTTAGACATAGATTTCTCCACCTATTGATATAGTCAATCACTGGTTCTTCTTTGAACTGACGAGAACTCGTGAGTTCCACCATGCTCACTGTTCTTCTGGTGCTGTAAAAGCGATTGAGGAATTCGTGCTCCAGCTGTTCCCAACTGTCAAGTGAATTTGATTCTAAGTCCAGTATACCGATCGAATGCATTTCCTTTGAGCGAGCGAACGAACCGCTTGACCGCACGATCTCCAAATGTTCCGGCATTGTTGCATGTTTCGGCAAAGTGAGCTTCATGTTGTCTTCGATTACCTTTGCCATCAAATTGTTGGAATTTGGGTGGTTGATAACCATGTGGCATTCTCAAGTTGTCAATCATTTGAGTATAAGGCTTGGAGTAAATCAAGGATGATTTAGAATTTCCGTCGATTCATTCTTCATTGTTATTTCAATGAACTCCTTGGTGATCGACTTTGATGAAACCATCGTAAGAGATTTGAATGTGTTTTCAGACGATTTTCTCTCATCATGAGTTCTTGCTCTTCGCCTTCATCTTCGTTGTGTTCATTTTCCTCGCCATGGATGCGGCTTGATTCCACCTTTTCCCTCTCGAGTTTTGCAATCGAGCATCTTGCTCTTGGATGTGTTTGTTTAGAGATTCAACCACCTTGTAAGATTTGAAAGTTGTTCTTCCATGGTGGAGGTGTTCGCCATCATCACAGCGCGCCTCAAATGGATAACTTGTGATGGATCTTGCAATAGTAAGTGAAGCTTCCTTCGAGCCAACACCTTCTTCATTCGGGGTGGCGATGTGTTGCTCTTTCTTCCGGCAATGGTCGACTTCAAGCTTCTTGAAGTTGTTTGGCTTTGCTTAGTGTGATAACGCCAATGCTTTCGAAGAAGCTTTTGAAGTGACCTTGGTCAGCATGTTTTGGGTGAACATCGCTCAAGATTTTTAATTGAAGAGTAGAGATGAGAAGTAGAGATGTCCCACCCGCGTGCAAAATTTGTAACACAAATTTTGTATTTAAATTTTATAAATACAAAATTGTATACAAAAATTAATTGAATTTGGATTTGATGAATTTGAGTAGATTCGATCTTCTAGTTATCCTCGATTCTTCTCTTCGATGTGGATTTCTTGAACGATCTTGATGTTCTTCGAGTATTCTTGAGTTGTTGGAGGATGTGATTCCTCGATCTCCTCGAACTTGAAGGTTGAACTTGACGACGCCGATCGAAGGACTTGATCTTGTTTTCGGATCGAACGTCGGATTTGATTTGAAATCCGAGAACGCCAAGATCTTCAACTTTGGAATGATTTGGATGATGAACTTGGCGAAGAACGTGGTGATTCGACGAAGAACGCCTGAATACTTGAATAAGACTTGAATGTTGGAGAATGCTTCAGAGGATTCTTCGAGTGTCTTGAGCTCTTCAAGTCTTCACTCACTTCACCCTCCCTTATGAAGCCCCAACACCTCTATTTATAGGTGTAGGCTGGTGGCTTAGTGGGCTTATGGGCTATGGGCCTTTGGGCCACCAAGGTCTAAACCATAGGCTCGAGCTTGGGCTCTCGAGCTATGGGCTCGAGCTTATGGGCTTGAGCTTGGGCTTGAGCTTGTGGGCAAGCTTATGGGCTTGAGCTTGTGGGCTTAAGCTTATGGGCTTAAGCTTATGGGCTTGAGCTTGGGCTTATGGGTCTTTTGGGTGATTCTTTCTCTCCGAGGTATCGTTACCACATATCGCTCTCATATTTGCCGATAAAATTAAATATTAACCATATATCTATTTATTTTGGAATAAATCCCATTAATAAAATAAGTATAATTAATTATTTAATTTATATTTTACACGCATGCGATATTATTTGCTAACAATTTTAAATTGTCTACACCAGCCTCCCCCGGAATGATCGGTGCGACGGTTAGACATCCTTAGACGAAATAGTGGTTTTTCAGGATTGATCGTTGTGTGTCACCACCTTCCACCTATCCGGGTTTACCTGTTTATATGTTTACTCTCTTATGACTTTTTTGATTATTTTGTTTGATGCTTGAAATGAAAGATTTGGAGAAAGGGAAGTGACTGGCAAAATAATTAAAATCTGAAAGCTTGGGATATTCCAATGCGATACTTCTCGAGTGACAATCCTCAACGATTAATTTTGTAAGTCAAAACGTTTTTTTCTAATTCATTGGGAACCCACACTGGTTAAACCCTACATTCATATGTAATAATCTACAAACTACACATGATGGGTTAACCATACTTGAAAATCAGGTGTGATAGATTTAAATCCATAGAGATATTAATAGGATTTGAACTTGTGATTTTTTAATCACATGAGCCTATTTTACTAATAAACTATCCCAAATGACTTATTTTTCACTTCAATTTGTTAAGACATGGGTTGGTGAGACAAGTAATTATTATTAATTCCTTTTGAAATCAAAACTACACCTGAAAAATCATAAATGTTGTAATCTAATGGTATTCCTTTTTTTCAAACAAATGAGAAGCGAGATTACGAATCTTGATCCCATATCCTCCAATTCACAATAAAAATAAAATTACACGTGAAAACAGATTGTTGTGGACCCTTTCAAGTTTCAAGCTTGCATTTGGAGGGAAACTGGTTCTTGTTGGGTCCCATGCAACAGATTGTTATGGACCTTTTCAAGCTTGCAATTGGAGTAAGGGTGGTCTCCTGTCGCGCAGGATAAGATCATCCTTAATTAATTTTAATTAATTAATTTAATTAAATTAATTCTAATTAAAATTAATTAGTTTAATAAAATTTAATTGTAAATTAATAAATAATAATTTTGAATTAATATATCTTAATTTTTAATTAATAAACTCTAATTGTGAAATAATAAATCCTAATCATGAATTAATAAACCCTAATTTTAAATTAATAAATCCTAATTTTAAATTAATAAACCCTATTTGGAATTAATAAACTTTAATTTTGAATTAATAAACCCTAACTTTGAATTAATAAACCCTAATTGAAAATAATAAACCCTAATTTTAAATAATAAACCCTAATTTTGAATAATAAACCCTAATTGTGAATTAATAAACCCTAACTTTGAATTAATAAATCCTAATTATGAATTAATAAACCTCAATTATGAATTAATAAACCATAATTATGAATTAATAAATTCTAATTTTGAATTAAAAATTAATAAATTTAATTATACATTAACAAAATCTAATTATCCTTACTCACCATAATTAATATATAATTATTTTAACAAAAACAATGGTGAGCTCACGGTGAGGCGGAGCTCACCCAAATTTTTGTCTTGGAGTAAATCAATTATTTCTCAAAAATTGTATCGAAAGTGGATAATTGGTGTCATTTTAGTGATATGGTTATGACCATGATTTCTCAAGAGTAAATATTATTTCACATTTTAGTATATGAAAGTACGGTCTTGTAATTTTTCAAACTGAAAAACTTTAATGGTCATTTCGTTTTATTATTACTATTATTATTATTATTATTATTATTATTATTATTTTAAAAAACTTTATTTGAAATGGACGGAACCGACCAGTCAATCACCTTTCGAAAACAACATTCATTTCCACCTGTTCTAAGTTGGTAGGCATTCTTTATCAAGAAAATTTATGGTCGGTAGCCAATAGATGTATACAACGAAATGGGCCAAACTCTGTTTTAGGAACACTGTGTAAGCCATTTTATCATATTTGAAAATAGGGAAAGATTCGATTCGGTTCGGATTTTACTAATCCGAATCGATCCGAAAACCAATTTCGGCAGAAAACAATCCGATCCGAACCGAATATCAGAAAATTGAAACAGAAAATCCAAAATTTTATAAAAATATCCGAACCAAAAATCCAAAATCCAAACCAATTTTGTTAATTTTATATATATTTATATTAGATTTAAAATATTTAAATAAAATATTATTATTATATATAAATTACATATAATTCGGATTTTTGATTTTTTCAATTAAAAATCCAATCCGATCCGATCCAGAAAATCGAAATTTTGAAAAATATCAATCTGATCCGGCAGAAAACTGAAAATCCGAACCGAATTTTAAATTTCGGTTTGGTTCGGATCGAATATTCGATTTTATTTTGCTCACCCCTATTTGAAAAGCTATTTTGAACATTAGAAGCAACTAAATATTTCTAGATGATAATATCTATTGATAGATTTTACAGATTGTAGTATTATTAGAATAAAAAAATAATCAGTTCAGTGGCAATGAAATATAATTTCGATTAAGAAAAAACAAATTTTATATTTATATATACTTGTGATAAGAAATTCATAAAAAGAAAAAGGTGACAGTATACAAACCCACTGCGTTATCCTCTATTGTAACTACTCTCTCTAAACAAATAATTTAATTTTCCACCAACTACTACTTCGCCGCCGGTCTAAAAACTCGCCCGTTTTAATGACGTCAATGTAATGTCGGAGCCCAACGGCGACGCCGCAACCTCAATATCAAACGAGTCGTAACGGCGAAAGAGCTCCACCAGCAGCAGCCTAGCCGCCAGTACGACGAAGTCCTTCCCGGCGCACTGCTTGTTGTTGATGGTGGCGTGCCCATTCTCCGGCCCGTTTGACCAGACCACGTGCTTCAGAAGCCTCTCCCCCTCCTCGCCGATGAACCGGCCCGGTACGAACTCCTCGGCCCGGTCGAATATCCTCGGATCCTTGGTCGCAAAAGGCTGGAACCCGAACAGCATCTCCCCCTCCTTGATCTGAAACGCCGCGTCGTGCGATTCGATCACGAAATCGCGCTTCGCCTTCGCGTACTGCGACGCCACAGGCGGCTCCACTCGCAGCGCCTCGTACACTACGGACTTCATCAGCGGCATTCCCTCCATCGCCGCCATTGTTACCTCGCCGCCGTGGGAGCTAATCGCGGCGCGGATTTCTCTCGCGAGATCGGTGTGGAGCCTCGTCCCGCCACGGCCGACCCATTTGAGCATGTTCGGAAACAATTTCTTCATACCGCCGAAGGAATTGAAGCACGTGGTGTAGAGCAGATTGTGGCAGGCCTCGTCGCGGGAGAGCCCCAGCTTCTCGGCTTGGTCGAGAAGCGGGCCGGAATTTTTGAAGAAGAATTCGTAAATTCTTTGATAGTCTTTCTTGATCAAGAAAGGCGGCAGCATGAAGTTGTGTAAGACCCCGTCTTCAACGGGTCGGGGCAGGCCGAGCGTCAGCAGCGGATGCAGCTGAAACAGGACCCATTTTGTGACGAGCTTCGGCCCGTCCGACCCGAGTTTGGTATCCATCGGGTCGACTCCGAAGAACGACCGGGTCAGGAAATTGAACGCGGCCTGATCGCTCGGCGGCCCGAACTCGGCTTTTCCTTTTGAGGCTAATTCTCTCTCTAAACTCTCGAATAGTTCGGTGTAGCTGTTGTGGAACTCCGGCATCACGCGATCTCGCCGATATGAAAGCATGAAAAACATGAGTTTTTTCAGCTTGGCGTGGTTGGGCTCCGACGGGTCGAGGAAGGAGAGGGTGCGGTAGCCGCCGGTGAGGTCGACGGAGGGCATGTAGGTGCCGGTGAAGAGATCCTTCTTCTCGACTTTATCGGTGTCGAAGAGCGCTGGAAAGCTTTTGCCGTCGAGCAAAACGACGACGTTTGGGTTGAATGAGATGAAGGGACCGGGCGGCATGTTGGTGCGGAACACGGTGGATTGGTATTTTTATTCTCGATTTGAAGAACTCGTCGCGGCCTTGGTTGTAGAAGAAGTCTTCTCTGTCCTTCCACGGCCCGATCAAGGGGAGCCCGTAATCTCCCGGGATTTTGCGGATCGGCAGATTGGAGGGCGGCGCGGCCGTGACCAGAGGCGGAAGGGGCTGAGGAATGTATGGTTTCTCGGATATGGCGGCGGTGATGATCGGCTTGGTAGAGGCGGAGTGAGATCTCAAGGGTTTTGGGAAAGCGGGTAGCTTTGTTTGAGATGTGTGGGGAGAAAATTGGAGGTGGGGAGATGAGAGAGAATGCGAAGCAGCCATTGTTGAGGCACAGATGAGTTTGATGATTGATTGTTGACTACTATGCTGGAATAAATAGATATGGGGTGGGGGCGGGGCATAACAATAAATAAAGTGGAAATATATATCAATACCCTTTTTTAAAAGTTAAAGCAGTATATATCCAAACCAAAAAAAAGAGTGCAGTGTATACCCAAACCAATTTTTAAATATATTTTTGGAGGATTTCTATAAATTTGCACAGAATTTAATGCAATCATTTGAAATATCAATCAAAAATCAATCAAAAACCGTTTTTATAATTCTGTAGAAATTAAATTAAATTAAAGTTATTCACCATGCGGGGTGGGGTGGGGTTGGCCGGTGGGGACGGGTTGGCGGTGGGAGGGTTGGCCGTTGGGGAGGGTTGGCGTTGGGTGGGTGGGGTTACGTGGAGGGTGGGGTTGGCCGTGGGGTGGGTTGGTAGGGGTGGGTTGGTAGGGGGTGGGTTGGCCATGGGGGGTATGGGTTGTCATTGGGAGTATTTATATTTTCATATTGATGATATAGTATAATATAGATATACATCTATGACTATATATAGTCACAAGTATATAATATTCAATCATATTATTTATAATACTCAATCAATCGATCGACATAAATATATATAAAATACATATCTAGTATGTTTATGCTTTAACTTTTTAGAATATCCTAAAAATCTAATATAGATATATATAGAATCATAAAAATATTGCTTCGTCCAAAATCTAATTATTTATTTATTTATTTATATAAATATTCCTAAATATGAAAATATTTTGAAATGCATATTGGTTACCTTAATTCCCATATTTTGAAAATATTATAAGGGATACATCTATTACATTCTATAAATAAATAACAAGCTATGTATATCTATACAGTATTATATCGACACAATTACGTCCATAGTTTATGTGAATTATCACAAAGCATAATAATTCATGTCCGAATTCATAATTAATATCCTATCACATATATTCGAATTATTTTAGAAAGCATATACAACAATACATAATTAATACATAATTAATAATATATAGTTAATAAAATATAGATAATACATAATTAATAATATATAGTTAATAAAGCATATAAATACATAATTAATAATATATAATTAATAAAGCATGTAATTGGAATTATAATTGAATCATAATAATTAACAAAATATACAACATAAAATATAAATAAACAAAAAAAAAAAATGGTTGTGTAGGGGTAGGGTGGGTTGGCGGTGGGGAGGTTGGCATGCGGGGTGGGGTTGGCATGGGTGGGGTGGGTTGGCCGGTGGGGAGGGTTGGCCATGGGTGGGGTGGGTTGGTGGGGAGGGTTCACAGGTGGGGTTGGGTCGGGTGGGGTGGGTTGGCCGGTGGGGAGGGTTGGCCTTGGGTGGGGTGGGTTGGCGGTGGGAGAGGGTTGGCAGTGGTGGGGTTGGCCGGGTGGGGTGGGTTGGCCGGTGGGGAGGGTTGGTCGCGGGTGGGGTTGGTAGGTGGGGAGGGTCACTGGTGGAGTTGGCCATGGGTGTGGGTTGGCCGAGGGGGTTGGCGCAGTGAGGGGTTGGCAAATAGGGAGGGTTGGTCGTTTGTCACGCCGAAAAATGAAAAGATTCTCTTCTCTCCGAATATTTTGATGAATATTTTGTCAAGACAAATTTTCGTGTAATTGATTTGATGAAAATATATTAAAATAACGAAATGGGTATAGATCAGACTTATTTTTACAAATGGTTATGGACAACACACATTTTTTCAAATATTGGTAAATAAGCTCCGAACCCATAAATAAATTAAAAGATATAATTAATGCGATGTTGCGATGAAAGTAACATAACATAGAATAATTTCATGGACCGGAAAATGTTCTACTCTATTACCGAGGCCGTCCAATGGTACCAAAAGTGAATAGTACAAAGAACATTTTCAAACGTGAAAAGTCTGCTAAATTCCGCTCCTAGAAGTCTCACCATTTGTAATTTTATATTCTACCACCATATTCTTTCTTTAATTTGATGACATAAATTATAATAAAAATAAAATGATTAGAGATAATAAATAAATAATTTAATAGGTAATGAGAGTAAAATATGAGTTATTAAAATAATAAATTAATATATTAATAGAATAAACTAATGGCTCATATGTAATTTTTATGTAATTAAGTAGATAGATTTGAGGTCAAATTTGTAAAGTTGATATTCCTAAAAAAGGAAAACATTTTTTTATTAAAATGAAATTAAATGAATAATACTAGTATATTTGTTTAACCTCTTAAACTATTTCATGTGCAGAAACTTCGGAATGCTAAAGTCGCAGATGTTTCATGTGCAGCAAACAGCAAACAGGATGGGTTTTTGAGTTGAATTCCCTATGCTAACCGCTAAGTGTATCTCATTTATGTGTTACATCTCAAATAAAAATATTGCTTTCCTAAAAAGTAAAAGATACTATTGTTTCATTGCATCCTCTATCAACTTTTTGGCGATTTTTCATTGAAATAGTAAATTGGTGGCTAACAAATTAATACCAACAAGAGCTGTCAACTTGTGTAATTTCGTTTTGTTTAGTACCGACATGATAATGCACTATGTAATGTCCCGATCCTAGAGGGTTAGTAGGACCCTACCAAACGCATGCAAAAGGAAGAAAAAAACAGACAAAAAAAAATAAAATTTGTTTACTAGTGGTAGAGTGATTAACGCCACGCCAGTCGCCCTGCCGGGTTCATCGTAACGCAAACCTTTAAAATTTTGCATTAATCGACCAAAAAAAAAGAAAGAAAAATGTAATATATATATATTATTAAATCCACAAATATAATGTTTTCCATTAAATGAATTGTGACCTAGTGTCACGGGCGCTTGTAGTGATGGCGAAACAATGCTGCAAGGCGGCTAGAAGTCGACCGCGACTCCTTCCGCCTCTCGGCCGTCTCTTTCGAAAGCTCGAGCGAGACGACGCACCACACCTCTCGGTGCTTTAGTGGTCCCATGGACAATGCTCAATCGGGCAACGATCATTTTCGTTGATGCGAGAATGTGTACATAATGGTGCGCTTAAGAACTATTACAATGTGTTGGCTTGAGAGGGGCCCTGCACAACACTAGCTCTTTCGCTTTACTATCCTTTTCCCCTATAATAGTCCTTACAAAATAACGCAATGACACCAAGAGACATTGAAAAGTCGAAAATCGCAAAGACGGCCGCAAGGCCGTGATACATATTTTAGAACATTTACAAGGCAAAGGTCCCAACACCTAAGACTTGACTCCTCCGTGTCGGGCAATTGGAAAGTCACCAACCAGACACTTTGGGGTCAGATCACTGGCGGCTCGGATGTTCGCTCGGGCGGGACTTGGGCAAAATGGGCACGCCATGGTTGTGAAGGGCGATCCTGCAATGCGCCTCCCCCACCTAAGTTGGCGACGCCCCGCCGCCGCTTGTCTTCGTGGTAGATGTCAATGAGCGGTCAAACGCTTTCAATCGGCCTCGATTCCCGTGTATTCTCTTCTTGGGACTATCTCGCCACTTCACCGCGGTATTCTTTGTGTCGATTGCGCTTTGGTCCAAGATCCCTGGTCGCAAATGATTTCACCACTTGCTTCTGTGTTGTCGCCGCCGGAGATGAGGCGGTTGGGCTCATTTCTACCGATGTCCCTGCTCGGCTTTGTATGGTTCGAGTTGGGTCGACGTGGACGACGCCAGGAGTTGCCACCATGGGGGAAGATCCACTCGGTAGGCAACTTTTCCAATCCTGCGTAAGATGGTTAGTGGTCCAATATATTTTTGCATCAAGCGAGGGTCGCGCCCACGTGATGACTTGGAGAGGCGTGGATCAGGGACCTTAACCATCACTTGGTCGCCCACTTGGAATTCAACAAACCGACGCTGATCCGTGATATTTCTTCATCCGTCCTGGGCTTTCTCCAAGTAGCCGGCGATTCAATATTTTGCTCCCACTCTAGCGTGAAGTGCTTTGTCAAGAGGCTCTTCCTCAAATGCGCGCGCGTCCATAGTGTGTGGGAGTAGCGGTTGCTGCCCTGTGCAAATCTCAAAGGGGCTTCGGTTTGTCGTGGAGCACTTTTGAGTATTGAAGCACTGAGTCAAGATCCAAAAGCTTCATGATCCTTCCGATTTGCGCTCACAAAGTGCCGGAGATACTCTCAAGATCGAGTCAAGCGCCCGTCCGCCATCGGATGCGGGTGAAAACTGAGCTCATGTCGAGTTTGGAGCCGAGAAGTCAAGAGCTCGGTCCAAAATAGCTTGTGAATCGTGAGTCCCGATCACCACGATATCCCCAGGTAGTCCCCATAGCTTAACGATGTTTTGAAGAAGAGAGGCGGTCCCTTCGCCGTGATTACCCGGGGTGGAACGAATGTAGCATACTTTGAAAATCGGTCTACCACTACGATGATAGCATCCAAATTCCAACTTGGGTAGACCATTGATGAAGTCCATACACACCTCCCATGGTCGCGCTGCGGAACAGAAGAGGTTCAAGCAGTGCTCGCTTTTGGCGATCCGCCTTGCCTTGTCGGGCAAAAGGCGTATGCGTGACGTGTGCCTCGATGTCATCACGCATATGTGCCGAGTATGACCTTCGATAAGGGCCACCGTACGCTCTTCTCCCGGATGTCCCGCCCACAAGGTGTCATGGCATTCCGAGATGATGGATTTTCTAAGCTCGCCCCCTATCGGTACGTAGAGGCGATCTCCCTTGGTTTTGAGCACTCCATCTTCGATCCAAAACTGTCGGGTTTTCCCTTGCCCAACTAGGTTGACCAGACACTGAGCTGATGCATCTTGTTTGGTGAGCTCACGTATCTGGTCTTTTATTGAGGTGGTAACCTTGCTCGCTGCAAGGGCCGCTGCCACCTGTGTGTCCCCGAAATCGGCCCTGCGGCTTAGGGCATCGGCGACATGGTTGCTGGCACCCGCACGATACTCCAGTGCAAAATTAAACTCGGCAAGCAGCTCTTGCCATCGTGCTTGTTTGGCCGTCAACTTGGGTTTGGTCAAGAAATGACTCACTGCTGTGTTGTCTGTCTTGACTGTGAAAGGCAGACCCAGAAGGTAATGGCGCCATTGTCGGGCAAGGGACAACCACAGCAACTCTTTCTCGCAGGCTGGTAGCCTCTCACATCCTCGAAGCTGACTCAAGGCCACAGGATGCCCATCTTCAGACAGACCTCCCAAGGCGAACCGATGCATCGCCTCACCACGGGCGGTTTCGACATCTTCGGTAGAGCGAGGACGGATCCGCCATGATTGCTCTTCACTTCTCAGCATCTTGGTGGGGTTGTGACCAATCCCACGTCTCTGATTTTTTGTGAGGTCCGCTGTGATCGGGCTATCTCGAGTAGCCCTTACTAACCTTCTATAGTAGTTGGCCAATCCTAGAAAGGACCTCACCTCGTGTACGTCCTTCGGTGGCCTCCATTCTTCGATGGCCTTAATCTTCTTCGGATCCATCCTGATCCTTCCTCTTTCAACGATGTGTCCCAAGAAATCAATCTTATCTTGGGCAAACGAGCACTTTGATGGTTTTGCATACAGATCGTGCTCCCGTAACGGGCGAGGACCTTTCGGAGGTGTACAATGTGTTCCCCTAAGGACTCGCTATAGATTACGATGTCGTCCAAATACACCACCACGAACTCATCTAGGAATCCCTGGAGTACTTGGTTCATCAAGGTGCTAAACGTGGCCGGGGCGTTTGTCAAACCAAACGGCATAACCAGAATTCAAGGCGCCACGCACTGCTACCACCGTCGTTTTTGCTTCATCTCCCTCCTTGATTCGAACTTGCCAGTAGCCCGACCTTAAGTCAATCTTCGAAAAGTACTCGGCTCGGCTGAGACGATCGAAGCAGTCGGCAACCAACGGAATGGGATAGCGATTCTTTACAGTCAGCTTGTTAAGTGCTCGGTAGTCGCAGCACATGCGCAAGGAACCATCTGCCTTCTTCTGGAACAACACTGGGGCTCCGAACGGCGACTTCGCTGGTCGGATGAGCCCACTATCAATCAACTCTGTGAGTTGCTTCCTCAGTTCCTCGAGCTCCGGGTAGGACATTCTATACGAGCTCACAGCAGCGCTTGTGCCCGCACCAACCGATCTCATGGTCGACTGTTCGCTTTGGTGGGAGCTTCTTCGGCAGTTCATCCGGCATGACGTCCTCAAACTCCATGAGGATTTTCTTCACAGCCTTGGGGATTGGCCCCGATTTTTCCTCAATTTCTTCGAGGCGAAGGGTGCATAGGTAGCTCGGTTCCTTCTTTCTGCATCCCTTCACAAATTGCATGGCCGATAGTGGCTTGGAACTGATCTTAGACGATACGGCATGGGCCACACACGGCTTGTTCCCCATCATCATTAGAACATCCGCGTGTGGCATCACTGCTGTCTTTGTGTCTCGAAGAAAATCCAGCCCAAGGATCAGTTTGAAGTCATCCATCGCCACTACGGATAGATTCGTCCTACCTTCGTACGGCCCCACTTTAATGAGTACCGATCTGCAAGTCCAAAGAATGGGTCACGGCCGAGTTGATGGCCTTCACTCGTCCCACTCCTTTCTCCAGCACTAGCCCAAGGTTCCCCACCTCTGAGCTAGCTAAATAGTTGTGGGTGGCTCCCGTGTCCACCATCGCTCTCACGGGCTTCCCGTTGATCTTCACATCGACGAACATGAGCCCTTTGCTTGGTCATTTGCCGCGACTTCTCCAAGTTCACTCGCCAAGGTCAGCGGATTTTACCCTTCTTCAGCTTCAGTTTCTTCTTCCCTTCCACTCTCGTCATAGCATTGCATCGATGAGCAATTGCCCCGAGAATCTCTTCATCTTCGCTCTCGGGTTCCTCTTCGCTACAACTCTCCAGTTCAGGCGGTGGTTGGGGTTCCTTCCCTTTCTTTTTAGGAGGCGGCATGGTGCCGTAGCACTGTTCCATAGCATTCAACAATTGTTTTTCGGCACCTTCATGCGCGGGTCCATCGATATGAAGCATCCACTGTGTTTTGCGGCACCGCTGGTCTTGTTGTCTGCTTGGAATCTCCCTCGGGCCGAACTTCCTTGCGAGCTCCCTTGGGAATATGGGGGTCTGTCTGCCCCACCCGTGTTTCTCGTGAAGTTCGGCCTAAAGGTCTTCGTCCCTGATCCTTTCTGCTGACTCCCCCCCGACGTAGTAGATCGTTGTCGTGGTTCGAGGTTGTAGTCATTCAACCGCCGCACCGCCACGGCCGCCGACAACGCCGTTACTTGTCGACGTTGGGCTCGGTTCGCCCACCCGCTTCAACCCAACTATGAATGCTGAACCTTCGCGGCTTCATCCATCTCACGAAGGTCAGATAATCTCTCAGACACGCCTTCACATAGTCGCTAATTGAGCCCGTATGCTTTAGATCGCGTAGTGCTAAGTGGGCGGAGAAGGTTACATTGTTCGGATAAAAGTGTTCCTTGAGGGCTTGCCTCGCCGCTGCTGTGTGTTTACTCAATCCTTTCCGCCGAATGTCCTCAAACATCCCTCTCCACCATTGCTTAGCATTCCTCGTAAGTACATGGTTGCAGTGAGCACTTTCTCCCTTTCGTCGTTGATACTAGATGCCGTGAAGTATTGCTCCATATCAAAGAGGAAGTTGCCAATCTCTTTGGCATCCCGCACCATCGAGGAGCGCTGGTCGGGACTCTTTTGGGTCCCCAATGTCGCCTCGCCCTTCGCCGCCAACGCCTGCTTATCGTGGCTACCGCATTTTGCAGATCTTCAATGTCCGTGCGGTTGTTGTTCGCTCGACGAAGCACTGCAACTTCATTGCGGAGTTGCTCAATGACACGGTGTAAGTCTCTTACATCCGCTCTCCACTCCCACCGGCTTCCTGCCTCAACTAATAGTCGCCATGCTCGACGACTTTCTTCCAATGTCTCGTGGAGCCCGTTGCCATTTTCTAACGATCAACCCTCCGTCGCTGATCTAGCCCCATGATTCCGTGTTTTCGACCTTCCTCCAAGGTCTCGATAGTGAATCGATATTGGGCAGATCACCTCAAGTGCATCTAGCGCGCTTGGTATTCATCGCGCCGGATCTCCTCTTCCCGAACCTCCTGCGCAGATTCTTATTCACGGATGCCGGGACGCTCCATAGCTCTTGCTTTGGTCTCGATCTCAACTGGCTCGATACCAACCGCCACGGGCGCCAGGATGGCGTAATAATCGCGCCGTGTGGCTGTAAGTCGACCGCGACTCCTTCCGCCTCGGCCGCCTCTTTCAAAGCTTGAGCGAGACGACGACCACACCTCTCGGTGCTTTAGTGGTCCCGCTGACAATGCTCAATCGGGCAACGATCATTTTCATGACGCAGAACGTGTGTACATAATGGCTGCAGAACTATTACAATGTGTTGGCTTGGAGGGGGCCCCTGACAACACTAGCTCTTTGCTTTACTATCCTTTTCCCCATAATAGTCCTTACAAAATAACATAAATGACACCAAGAGACATTGAAAAGTCGAATCATGAAGACGGCCGCAAGGTCCGTGATACATATTTTAGGAACATTTATGCAAAAGGTCCTAACACCTAAGATTGACTCCTCCGTGTCGGGCAGCTTGGAAAGTCACCAACGAGACACTTTGGGGTTTGCATCACTGGCGCTCGGATGCCCGGGCAAGGACTTGGGCAAAACGGGCACGCCATGGTTGTGAAGGGCGATCCAGAACACCTAGTCAACCAATAAGAAAAAAGTCAAACAATCAAACCTCAACTTAAAATGGTTCCTGATTCGACTAGCCAAACACACATTAAGAAATTAATTATTAGAGCTACGACTTGTCAACAAATAACCATTTACTAAGTAATTAATTGAAAATAGGGCCTTCAAGGCCACGTCACCCTCAAACTTTCACTAATACTTCTTCTATTCTTTTTAAATGTTCTATTAATATTTTTTTCTTGTTTTTAATAAGTATCATAGTTTGTAATTTGAGAATAAAATTAATAAATTTTTTATTTATCCTTATTTAATATTCTTGAAATATAATAATAGTTATATGAATGCATTTATTGTAATGATTAATGAGGTTATAAATTTAGATTACCTACTTCCGTGGTTTATGTAATTTAACGATAAAGAACACATAAAAAAACGAGAGATTTAGTCAACTATTTGTACACCATTCAAGAAACATATAAGTTCAACATAGATGACCACACTAAAAATTAACCAAAACACAAAAAAGGAGGGTCAATTATACATTGGAGATCCCACTAGTCCACGCCATTTGTCTGCCATTAGTCCCTACCTGTAAATCCTTTGGAAATACTTGGGAGCGTTTGAACACGTAATGGGCAATGAAATAAGAGTTGTAAAAGAAAGATTTAGGTAGACCTTTTGGCCGTTTTTTGTTTGTAACTTTACTTTTTTATTTTAATTCTACTTACCCATGAAACAAAAAAAATAAAGACAAAAACTTATATACATTCTGACATACAATGCATGCATCTCAATTATAAGATTCATCAAGTCTAATTAGAATGTATTAATTATAATTAAAATTTAATCAGAATTGATGACCGAAATATGCATCAAAATTAAAATATTGAACAATAAATATTAAAGTCAAAACTATATTTTGTTTTAATATTTCTAGAAAAGCATACTTTCAAAATTCCTAATGATATGGAATAAATATACACTAACCTATTTGGACCCATAACTAAAATGAGTTGCCTTTGATAAGTGGACTAAGACACATAATAATCATAGAGTGAAGTTTGTCTTGCATAGCTCATATGATAAAGGAGACTCAATACGATTGTTCAGGACCAGACCTGTTTCATATAACAAGCAAGACAGACGTGTGAGTTAGATTTGTTCATTCATCGATCCTTTGAGTCAAAGCTCGAAGACGTCTTTGTGTTACTCCCAAACAGTTCACCCACCAAATACCAGATGTGTTTATAGGGTAGAACTCGATAATTTACCATACACGTAATTATCTAGCACGAGAAGGTACAATCTGGGACCATTCCACATGTCCTCATTATATAATTTCAAGTACGAATATTCTAAAAGCCTTGTAGGAAATTGTAATACCCCGATTATTTTAAACGCCTAATTACGATATTAAATTCGTAAATTAGAATATTATTATGATAATTTGATTAATAAATTATCGAATAATGATTTCGATTATTTTGAATAATAAATTCTATGTACAATTCACGAAGGATGTGAATTGAGAAATACGAATATGTAACGATTTCAACAAGATAATTCTACGTCGACACGATCGATAATTAAATACTCATGATATTTTCTAAGTTTTGCTTAGAATTTAATTCCATTATTATTGGAATTATTTAATAAAGTGATTATAGCCTTATTACGACCATTTTGAGATGAGTCGATATTTAAACGCTTGAGACGCTTCAAATGTTAACGCTTTTGAGATGACTTGAGAATCAAGTCTAATGATCAAGGAATTATGATATTTAAATTTTTATGATTATTTTATATAATTGATATTATTTTAGCATTGAATTAATGCTAGAAATTTTGGAATGATATTGTTGATTTTTATGATTCTCAAAACCCTAAATCGAGAATTGTGGTTTTCTACCTATGGATTAATTTCAATAAATTTTTCTATGATATAATTTATCATATGTATAATTAGCATGAAAAATCAAAAGCTAGCAATTTAGAATGAAAAGCCGTGAACTTTCTTGTTCAATAGCTAATTTACGTAAGTTTTGTAATTGCCTTTGCTATGTTATGAATTTATACATGCAAGTATCTAATACACTAATCAAGTAATTAACCAAGTGGGATATATATATATATATATTTGAGAGAGCCGATATTGTTGACTAAATTGTGTGCAAAAGCTTGATTTTTTTTTTATGATTACATGATATTGGGATAGAGTGTAAGATACATATATTCATGTATAGGCAATGAAAAATCAGATTTTCTCTTCCTCATGTGTGTGTGTCTACGCAAGTAAAGGAAAATGAGTCAAAAGTATTTTGTTTGGTTCAAAACTTTATTCATGTATTAACTACATGTAAGAGATTTTTGGGCATGACATAAGCATATTTACTATCATCAAATCAACTTTTGTCTCGCTTTGAGTCTTAACCGAGAGAGAGATGTTTTGTATGATAATTCATTTCTTTTGCCTTTACTCGTGTATATTAAGTCTTGAACCCTACATTTAACACTTACATATCATTTCTCTCATTTCTTTTCCTCTCGCCGAGAGCTCCTCATAAGCAAACCAAATATTTTCTTCTTCCATTTTCCCCAATAGTTTGAGTTTCAATCATCCTACAACAAATCAAAGTCGTTAACGAGGTTAGATATCTAACAAGCTTCGATAAAACCTATCTTTTCAATAATCCTACGGTTTAAATAATTATTTTAGATGTATTATTTATGCAATAAATCATGTTAGCATGTTATAAGCTTAGAAATTATGTTACATATGTTGATATGTGCATAGGTTATTTATTTACTAAGCTTAGCAATTTATTTAATTTATTCTAGTAATGCTCGATTTTTGCTAGGATGTTTTGAAGTCGATTGTTGATCTATAATGTTGTAGGAGTGCATGGTATCAATTTAGGAATTTTTGGAAATTGTTTGGTTAATATACCAAAACTGCCGAGAATGCTAGCCTCGAACCTTGTTGTATAATTTTATATGCTTGATATAATAGCATATTATCGATCTAGGTATTGATTAGGTGTTGTAGGAATTTATTAGAATTTTTGGACAATTGTGAATGAATTAATTCAAATGGCGAGACTTAGGTGTTAGGATTTAATGGATTATTTTGTGTTATTACATAATATTATGATGTATTAGTGCTATATGATAGCATATAAGCATAGTGTAAATTTTAGGATTTTATAAAATTGTTTGATATATATTGCACAAAGTAGCCGTGAGCTACCTCGACCTTTCTATGATGTATGGTTTGATTTTTTTTAAAACCATAGGTTATAATTATGTTATATATTAATATTTGAGGCTTGTGTATAATTATTAGAATTTTGGAAAATTATTGATATTATTTTGATAAAAATCGAGAGCCTATAGTATATATATAGGTGTGTTCCAAATTTTCTATAGTGATATTAATACATATTAATGATCACAAAGGTAAAATAATACACTATATGAATTTAGAGAAATTTTTGGAACAAGATTGAAAATTTTGTGATATAGCCGTGAGCTATATGTGTTAAATAAGGAATTTTAATTCCTTTTTAATTAAGAATAATAATATATTATATGTCTAAAAATTATATTAGACATAATTGAATCTTTGGGAATTATTAAATATAGAATATTATGTTTATGATGGAACGTTATATTAAATAACGTTAAAAGCATAAATAATGCTTAATGTATTAAAAGGTTAATATTGAAAGAAAATATTAATCAAAAATATCGATTTGCGTGAAAAATCGAAGATTAAAGCTTTATGAAAAGAAATCGATTGAAAATCGATTTATATCGATTAAAATATGTTTTATCAATATTTTTAATGAAAAGTCAAATGGTAGACTTTCAAATTAACGCATAAAATACGCTCGTTAAATACGTTAATACGTGAAAAGTATTACTTTTATAAGAATATCTCAATTGGAGAAAAGATTTCATAATTGAAATCACTTTATCAATAACGTTATTATATCGCTAATTGTTTAACCTAAAAGGTTAAAATGAGATCGTAGATCATATTACGCCTCTCTCGATATACGAGAATTATTTTATCGATATACGCATCGCTTCAACGATTAAGACGTATCAAGATTATTAAGACTTCAATTATTATTTTATTTATCAAAGTTGAATGAACTTTGAAAATCTAGAAAAGCGCCAACGTTTCTAAACGTAAAATTTTTGCGTGAAGGTGGGACGTGAAACTCACGCCAAGAACGAGGAAAAGAACACGCGCATCGAGATTCAAGTTTAAAAGTCAAGGTGGGCTTTACTATACTCAAATTGATAGAACTTATCAAATGATTTATTTATGATGCTTTATTGCAAGCAAATATTTATGAAATGATTATTTAATTACCGCCCAAATTGTTTATGTTTTACGATGTATCCAATCCATGATATTTGATGCATAATGTGGGTAGCTCCCACTTTACGACATGCTTGAATTCAGATTCTTGGAAGACCCCAAGGATGATGGAGAATCAGATCCCGTGGCCGAGATGGCCCGGATTTTGTGCACCGATTATTTGTGATCGTGTGCCGAAAGGGTGCTCGTTTCATTATGTATGGCGTCTGTGAGAGAGGCCTCTCCAAATAGAATTATTGTCGATGAATTATGTGGTGGATGTGGATCATACATACGTGGAAAATGCTCGCAAGCGATATTTATGGAAAATGATGAGAAAATATTTAGTAAACACGAGTATTTTCAAATTAAAACCTCGTGTGTTACCGTGATGGGAAGAGTAATTTAAACTTGATAAATTATTTCGCATGAGCCAATCGAGTGCATTATTTGTACTCACCGCATATTTGTTTTAAATGTGCGATCGAGTGATGATGATGACGGAGCGTAGTGTTGAGTAGTCAAGTCTTTTCAATATTTATTATGTTTGAAAGAAAGAACCTTGAATGCATATCGTCATATATGCATTCACGTGCTTTCCACGCATATCTCGAATAGTATTGTATGTTAATGTCGACAATGAGTCTGTCTCAATTATCGAAACCTCGCTTAAGGACTTATACCTTATATCCGTAAATTACTTTTGCCTTGAATAGGGTTGATTATCAAGTTCGATACGTATTAGTCAAGTCTTTAATTATTCTTATTCAATGTTTGGTAATCATCTGCTTCAAGCTCCAGCCTTCTAATCATTCTTCGATTAGAGGGTCGCGACAGAGTGGTATCGAGCATGTTGCTTCAACCCTAAACTTTCTTTCAAGTCGAGTCTAGATCGAGTCACTAGACTTCTAGAAATCATCTCGACTACGCCAACACTCCATCACATCCATTTCAACCGAAAAAGGTAAATTATTTTCATCTTTGAAAAGAAAAAAAATTTGAGATTTATGAATTTGATTTGTTGTCGATAGAACATTATCGACAAATGATCTATGAATTTGATTTGTTGTCGATAGAACATTATCGACAAATGAAATGAAAAAGGTTGAAATTAACCATGGTTGATTGATTGAAATTTGAATTTTATTTCTAATTGTATTTTTGATTAATGCCTATGTCATTCCAAATGGAACATAGACTTAAATAAGATGCATGATACCTCTTTGAAAAGAACATAGACGGACAAATGTACGAACTCTTCTCCTCTTCTTCGAGAACAAAGAATCGAGCTCAAATTGAAAAGCTAAGGCTTTCCACCGCTTGAAGTCAACCCGAGTTTACCTCGACTCACCGACCAGCTGAGCGCCTCGGCATTGCGCGACTTCAATTGATTCACCCCGGCTTCGACTGGCGTTTACTTGGTGTCAACTCGGCCATTTCACCTCGGCAAGGGCGAATCGTCAAGCAGTGATTTTATTTTGGTCCGATCTCCTTCGCTCGACTCCAATTTCGCATGGTTTTCGCCCACATACCCTAACACACTGTACTACATTTCTTATGACTCTCGATTCCTTCTCTAAAATTCGCTAGAGTCAGTACAGTTCACCTCGGCCATTTCACCTCGGCAGGGCGAACTGCTTCAAGCAGTGATTTTATTTTGGTCCGATATCCTTCGCTCGACTCCAATTTGCGCATGGTTTTCGCCCACATACCCTAACACACTGTAATACATTTCTTATGAAGGACCGAGCTCGATTCCTTCTCTAAAATTCTCTAGAGTCAGTACAGTTCACCTCGGCCATTTCACCTCGGCAAGGGCGAACTGCTTCGCGCAGTGATTTTATTTTGGTCCGATCTCCTTCGCTCGACTCCAATTTGCGCATGGTTTTCTCCCACATACTCCTAACACACTGTAATACATTTCTTATGAAGGACCGAGCTCTCGATTCCTTCTCTAAAATTCGATAGAGTCAGTACAGTTCACCTCGGCCATTTCACCTCGGCAAGGGCGAACTGCTTCGTGCAGTGATTTTATTTTGGTCCGATCTCCTTCGTTCGGACTCCAATTTGCGCATGGTTTTCTCCCACATACTCCTAACACACTGTACTACATTTCTTATGAAGGACCGAGCTCTAGATTCCTTCTCTAAAATTCGCTAGAGTCAGTACAGTTCACCTCGGCCATTTCACCTCGGCAGGGCGAACTGCTTCGCGCAGTGATTTTATTTTGGTCCGATCTCCTTCGCTCGACTCCAATTTACGCATGGTTTTCGCCCAGATATTCCTAACACACTGTACTACATTTCTTATGAAGGACCGAACTCTTGATTCCTTCTCTAAAATTCGCTAGAGACAGTACAGTTTCACTTCGGAATTTTTCACCTCGGCATTGACGTGGTCAAACCGCCTCATCACCTCGGCTCGGCCTCGGCACCGCCTCGACAGCTCCGCCCGGCTCGGCCTCGGCACTGCCTCGGCCTCGCCCGGTAGCCCGCCGGCTCTTCGGCCTCGGCAGCTCGCCGGCTCTTCGCCTCGGACCGGCCTCGGCTCGCCCGGTAGCCCGCCGGCTCGGCTCGCCTCGGAACCTCGCCTCGGCAGCGCCTCGGCTCTCGGCCTCGGCAGCCCGCCGGCTCTTCGGCCTCGCACCTCTCCTCGCCCGCCCGGTAGCTCCGCCGGCTCTCGGCCTCGCACCGCCCGGCAGCTCCGCCGCACTCGCCTCGGCACCTCTCCTCGCCACTCCGCCCGCAGCACCTCGCCTCGGCTCTTCGCCTCGGCGCCGCCCTCGCACCTCGGCCGGGCGAACTGCACGCGCAGTGATTTTGTTTTGACCCGCTCTCCTTCGCTTGAACTCCGATTTACGAACGGTTTTCGCCACGCATCTCTAACGGAATGTACTATATTTCTTATGAAGGAAATATCCCTGTTTAAGTCTCCAGAAATCACGAGGGCCAGTAGAAACTAGCTCGTAGTCTTATAGAACTAGAATTTAGTTATATGATAAGATTTTGTTTATGCCGCTAGACAAGATGTTTCTTAGTATGGTAGGAAAGCTACAACGTGTTGTATATGAGAACAATTTCCATATAACAATTATCTGCTTATCGATGTGTTTGGATTGTTTATCCGCTTTATAGACCGCCCAGCTATCCTATTTGCTTAGATGCTAAGTTTATTTTTATCTATGCATCGGTTATCTTTATTTAGTTGTCTTATGCTCGCTTGTCTCGTGGCGGATGGCCGTGACTCGACACACCACTAGACGGAGGCTTCGACCGAGTGCCACCCCGCAGAGATCATTCATAGGTACCGCGAGTATCGATGTGCTGGGAGATGATCTCGAGAGTTCCTCATGCACTACCTTCGCCATTGGAGGAGGCGCACGAGCATGGAGTGACGGACTCGACGGCGAAAGCCGCCTTCCCACGCGGCTACCAATCGACCGGGAAGACTATGCACGGAGATATCGGAGATTACATCTTCCGACATGGTGGTGACTACGACCGACAGCAGATCTACCGAGATTTGCGAGCCACCCGACCCACGCCTTTAGTATCTACTGGTAGCCCCGAGAGGACCGCACTCCTCCGAGGGAATATACGTGGCGTGACGAGTCACCCGAGTGGCTCTACTGGAGGTTCCTCGAGTGGTTGATCCCGTGATTCCGGAGATTTGGAAGAAGTGACCGACCGCCATGTGACCTGTATGCCTCGCCTGCAGCATTGGGATGCCAAGTTTTCATTGCCGATTCGACACCCCATACACCCACCGCTTCCTATCTTGCCGCTTATGACAATACGGCATCGCCAAATTGAGCCGCACTGGCTGCACGGCCAGATTAGAGTCTCTGATGAGCGGGATGACTTCAGTCCGATCCGTGACATTCCTATGGTTGGGGATAACGGAGCAGGACCGTCCAGAGTACGCCGCCGTGAGGACGACTCAGACGACGATGATTCGGATGATGATGATTCAGATGATGAGGAGGATCCTGAGGAGGATCAGTATGATGATGAGTGATACATCTGTTGACTTGTTTAGCTAGGTTTTAGTCCGTATGTATATAGTCCTGTATGTGTGTAGGTTGCTTTTGTGTTTTAAAAAGGGAAGTGAACTTTGTATTTTGTATTATCTTGTAATCTCGTATGTTGTTCGATGGGGGTTAAGCTTTTGAGATGTCATCTATTGTATTTTATCTCTTTTGTATTAACTGTTTGTACAGAATAGTCCTCCTCGAGGCACAAATTTTCTGATGTATATATATGATAACCCCGAAGCGGGCTTTTGCGGCAGAAATAATTTTGTGATAAGAATGAATAGCTTGAATTAAAGCTGCTTTACAAAAGAAATTGTATGATGATATTATATATGTTAATTGTGAAAATGATTTTCAATATTTATTTTTGTTTAAACAATGTAATGCCGCCTAGAAGAGATCCCGCACAAAGAGGTAGGGAAGGGAAGAGGTAGGGGAAGGGGAAGAGGTAGAGGGGAGGAAGAATTTCGCACTGTAACTCGCGAATATACCCCAACCACCACCTCCACCCGATCGTAGGATCGAGGAATTGTTTCTTAGGCAGAACCCACCATCCTTTGATGGAAAAGGAAGCCCAGATAATGCCGAGCAATGGATAAGGGCTATGGAAAGGATATTTGATTTTCTTCAATGCACAAAGACAGAACGGCCGTCTCAGACATTTTTCAACCGACAGACTCGCCGACTTTTGGTGGGAAGCCCGACGGAAGATTTTACCGCAGGATCGATGAATGAGTTCACTGGGAAGAATTTAAAGAGGAAATGTATGAGAAATACGCTCCAAAAGTTATCGGAAAAGAAAGGAACAAGAATTTTATAATCAAACAGAAAAGATGTCCGTAAGCAGATTATGATCGCACTTTCGCGATATGTCCCGATATGCCCCGATCAAAGTGAATACGGATATGAAGATGGCGTAAAAGTTTAGGTCCGGATTGAGGTCGAGATAAGAATGTCTCTAGCCACCATGGAAATCGACTTACATCAAGCTCTCTGACGAGCTTTGACATCGAGGCACCATGCCGTAAGAAAAGTCAATCCGCATACGTACATCGAACATAGGGGACAAAGGGAAGAGAAATGGAAGAAAATTTTGAAATAATAAAGAATCGGGAAGTTTTGGTAATACGAATAACAAACGGCCCGGCACGCAAACACGGTACCGCAAGGACAAGGATGGAAGAAACCGCCTTTACCCCCATGTGAGGATCACAAGAAGAGTGCAAGGACAACCTCGCCTAAGTGCCAAAAGTTTCACAAAGGAGTTTGCCATCCGTAAATTGCTTTAAGTGCGGAATGAAGGGCATTACGCAAATAGTTGCCCGGGATACGACGGGACAAGGAAGGCTAAATCACCGGCAATGCCCAACCCTCGTGTATTATTCGGCCACCACAATCATAAAGAATACCACCGCAACAACAAAGGGCAACAACCTCATCAACAACAACAACGACACCCACCGAATAAGCGTAATCAAGCAATGACGCCAACAGAAGCAGCACCACAGCAGAATCAACAGAGACAAGCGCCTGTCACCTCACGGCCAAGCCGAGCATATGCTCGACCGAGGCAATGAACAAAACCAGGAAACCTGGCGTATGGGAACACTTCTCAACGCACTCTGTTATACTTTGTTCGACACGGGGCATCACATTCTTTGTAGAAAGAACATGTAGATCTATCGAACTTAGATCCGAGAAAGCAAACCAGATATGAACATCTCTTCACCTATAGGAGGATTATGATCACACATATTTGCTCGAACCCAGAGTTGAACTTAGATCACTTAAGGTTCGACAAATAACTTAAACATAATACCCATGGGTGATGTAGATATAATTTTGGGAATGGATTGTTAGCGTAAAATCATGCTACGATCCTTGTAAAGAGAGGAAAATTTCATTCCATTTTCCCCGGCAAGAAGCTACAAGCTTTTACTAATCAAGCACGGGAAAGAAAATTCGATTATATCATTGAAGGTTGAGTATGATAAACAAGAAAGGATGTCATGCATTTCTTGTTTATCCGAATGGAGAAGATCGAACAACGATAAAAGTTGAAGATGTAGAGATTGTACGAGAATTTTCGATGTTTTTCCCGAAACCTACCAGATTACCTCCCGATGACAACCGAGTTTACCATCGACTTGAACCCTGATCGCTCCTGTCAAAGACACCGCACCGAATGGCTCCGAAAGAACCGGAAGAGTTGAAAATTCAAACCAAGAGTGTTAGACCTAGGTTTTATCGACCTAGCGTCACTGGGGAGCACCGTGTTATTTGTTAAGAAAAGGATGGTTCCTCGAGGACGTGTATAGATTACCGAGAACCGAACAAATGACGCTCAAAACAAATATCCACTACCAAGGATAGATGACTTGTTTGATCACCACGAGGAGCTAGCGTGTTCTCGAAAATCGACCTCAAGTCGCTATCACCAACTTAAAGCGGCTCAAGATGTATCAAAGATCGCTCCGAACGAGATACGCCACTATGAATTTATAGTTGTGCCATTCGGATTAACTATTGCGCCGGCAGATTCATGGATCTCATGAATAGGGTGTTCCACCCATACTTGGACAAATTTGTCTTAGTCTTCATAGACGACATTCTTATCTATTCAAGAACGGAAGAACACAGCGAACACCTCGTAACAAGATCGCAATCTTTGAGAGATGAGCAATTTTTGCTAAATTTAGCAAATGTGAATTTTGCTAAAGGAAGTAATGTTCCTTGGACACATTGTGTCACCAAGGATTAAAGTTGATCCGCCAAAGTAGAAGCAATCAAGAATGGAAATCGCCTATGACGAAATGAAATTAGAAGTTTCGGGATTAGCAGTTACTATCGAGATTCATCAAGGATTCTACAAAATTGCAAGGCCAATAACCCGCCTACTGTAAAAGGAATTAAATTCACTGGATCACGAGTGTGAGGCGAATTTCCGGACGCCAAGGAAAGTTAACCATCGCCTGCTAGCGCCCGTAAGCATCAAGAGTACGTGGTCTATACAGATGTTTCCAAAATGGATTAGGTTGTGTGTTAATGCAAAGTGGAAAAGTGATAGCCTATGCATCTCGACAACCGAGACCGCATGAATTGAATTACCCAACTCATGATCCGAACTAGCAAAGCAGAGTGCATGCCTTAAAGATATGGAGACATCATCTCTACGAGTAAGATGTGAAATCTTTACCGATCACAAAAGTTTGAAATACTTTTCGAGCGCAGAGATCTAAACATGAGACAAAGAAGATGGCTCGAATTGGTAAAAGACTACGATCGTGGTATAAACTATCACCCGGCAAGGCAAACGTTGTAGCCGATGCCTCGAGTCGTAAGAGTCAAAACCAATTAGATGTCTCCTCACAAATGAAGAAAACTCATCAAGAGTTTGAAAGGATGAAGATTGAATTGATTGAACAACCGAGAGACGATTACGAGTCAGACATACACTCACATCGACATCCGATTTAAGGAAAAGAATCCTCAAGGACAAGGATGGAGGAAAAGTTAGAAAAGCAAGAGCCAAAGTAAGGACGGAAGGATCAAGAATTTTCAAGAGCACTGATAAGTGCTTTATTATTTGAAGGAAGATGTGTATCCCAGACGACAACAATCTTCTAATGAAATCATGAGCGAGGCTCATGACACACCTTATATGCCCATCCAGTAGTACTAAATGTACCAAGATTTGAAGAAAAAGTTCAAGGGAAGGGATGAAAAGAGACATACCTCTTTTTGTAGCTACTGCCTTGTTTGCCAACAAGTAAAAGCATTACACCAACGCCCTTACGGAAAGCTACAGCCTTTGGCAATACCCGAGTGGAAATGGGAAGATATAGCTATGGACTTTGTTACGGGTTTACCAAAGTCTAAAAGAGGAACATCGCTATATGGGTAGTGGTGATGACTCACCAAATGTGCACATTTTCCGCCAATTCAGACACCCACTTGATCCGATAAGCTAGCCCACCAGACGTAAAGGAAATTGTACCGCATGGAGTACCGAAAACTATCACTCGATAGAGATTCAAAATTTACTTCAAGATTCGGACTAGCTTGCAAAAAGAATTGGGCACGGTTAAATTTCAAAGATTTTTCACCTCAAACCGATGGACATCGGAAGCGACGATCCAAACACTCAAGACATGTTGAGAATCAGTAGTGTTGGATCGAGGTGCAAATGGGAAGAGGTTTTACCTCTCATCGAATTTGCCTACAATAATAGTTATCAAGCGACGATCGATATGGCCCCGTATTTAAGCCTTATATGGAAGAAAATGCCGATCACCGCTTATGGGATGAAGTGGGTGAAAGAAGAATCTTAGGGCCTCGACACTATAAGTTTAAATGATTGAGATCGACGCCAGATTAGGTAAAGGATAAAAGAAGCTCAAGATAGATGCGAAGTCTTACCGATACGCTGTAGATCCGAGCTACATTTTGAAAATGGAGATAAAGTCTTTTCAAGGTCTCTCCATCTAAAGGGATTATAAGGTTTGGAGTAGAGGAAAATTAAGACCTCGCTTTATCGACCTTATGAAATCCTAGAAAGAATAGGCCCGCCGCTTATAGGTTGGCTCTTCCGCCAAGTCCGGGAAACGACACAATGTTTTTCACGTATCACAACTCGAGAAAGTACGGTACGATCCAAGCATGTGATCCATCAAGACGACGTGATCCTCAATCCGATATGAGCTATAATGAGGAACCCACGCTATTCTAGACCACAAGGTTCGTAAATTGAGAACAAATCTATTCCACTAGTCAAAGTGTGTGGAAGCATCATGGATGTTATGAAGCCACGTGGGAGCTCGAGGACGCAATGAAAGAAAAATACCCCGATCTCTTCGAGGTATGTAAATTTCGGGACTAAATTTCTTTAATGGGTGGAATGTAATACCGATTATTTTAAACGCTTAATTATTTATATTAAATTCAGAATTAGAATATTATTATGATAATTTGATTAATAAATTATCGAATAATGATTTCGATTATTTTGGAATAATAAATTCCTATGTACAATTCACTTAAGGATGTGAATTGAGAAATACGAATATGTAACGATTTCAACAAGATAATTCTACGCCGACACGTATCGATAATTAAATACTCATGATATTTTCTAAGTTTTTGCTTAGAATTTAATTCCATTATTATTGGAATTATTTAATAAAGTGATTATAGCCTTATTACGACCATTTTGAGACGAGTCGATATTTAAACGCTTGAGACGCTTCAAATGTTAACGTTTTGAGATGACTTGAGAATCAAGTCTAATGATCAAGGAATTATGATATTTAAATTTTTATGATTATTTTATATAATTGATATTATTTTAGCATTGAATTAATGCTAGAAATTTTGGAATGATATTGTTGATTTTTATGATTCTCGAAAACCCTAAATCGAGAATTAGGGTTTTCTACCTATGGATTAATTTCAATAAATTTTTCTATGATATAATTTATCATATGTATAATTAGCATGAAAAATCAAAAGCTAGCAATTTAGAATGAAAAAGCCGTGAACTTTCTTGTTCAATAGCTAATTTACGTAAGTTTTGTAATTGCCTTTGCTATGTTATGAATTTATACATGCAAGTATCTAATACACTAATCAAGTAATTAACCAAGTGATATATATATATATATATTTGTGAGAGTGAGTCGATATTGTTGACTAAATTGTGTGCAAAAGCTTGATTTTTTTTATGATTACATGATATTTGGGATAGAGTGTAAGATACATATATTCATGTATAGCAATGAAAATCAGATTTTTCTTCCTCATGTGTGTGTGTCGACGCAAGTAAAGGAAAATGAGTCAAAAGTATTTTGTTTGGTTCAAAAACTTTATTCATGTATTAACTACATGTAAGAGATATTTTTGGGCATGACATAAGCATATTTACTATCATCAAATCAACTTTTGTCTTGCTTCTTGAGTCTTAACCGAGAGAGAGAGATGTTTTGTATGATAATTCATTTCTTTTGCCTTTACTCAGTGTATATTAAGTCTTGAACCCTACATTTAACACTTACATATCATTTCTCTCATTTCTTTTCCTCTCTACTGCCGAGAGCTCCTCATAAGCAAACCAAATATTTTCTTCTTCCATTTTCCCCAATAGTTTGAGTTTCAATCATCCTACAACAAATCAAAGCCGTTAACGAGGTTAGATATCGAACAAGCTTCGATAAAACCTATCTTTTCAATAATCCTACGGTTTAAATAATTATTTTTAGCATGTATTATTTATGCAATAAATCATGTTAGCATGTTATAAGCTTAGAAATTATGTTACATATGTTGATATGTGCATAGGTTATTTATTTACTAAGCTTAGCAATTTATTTAATTTATTCTAGTAATGCTCGATTTTTGCTAGGATGTTTTTGAAGTTGGATTGTTGATCTATAATGTTGTAGGAGTGCATGGTATCAATTTAGGAATTTTTGGAAATTGTTTGGTTAATATACCAAAACTGTCGAGAATGCTAGGCCTTGGAACCTTGTTGTATAATTTTATATGCTTGATATAATAGCATATTATTGATCTAGGTATTGATTAGGTGTTGTAGGAATTTATTAGAATTTTTGGACAATTGTAATGAATTAATTCAAAATGGCGAGACTTAGGTGTTAGGATTTAATGGATTATTTTGTGTTATTACATAATATTATGATGTATTAGTGCTATATGATAGCATATAAGCATAGTGTAAATTTTTAGGATTTTATAAAAATTGTTTGATATATATTGCACAAAGTAGCCGTGAGCTACCTCGACCTTTCTATGATGTATGGTTTGATTTTTTAAAACCATAGGTTATAATTATGTTATATATTAATATTTGAGGCTTGTGTATAATTATTAGAATTTTTGGAAAATTATTGATATTATTTTGATAAAAATCGAGAGCCTATAGTATATATATAGGTGTGTTCCAAATTTTCTATAGTGATATTAATACATATTAATGATCACAGTGTAAAATAATACACTATATGAATTTAGAGAAATTTTTGGAACAAGATTGAAAATTTTGTGATATAGCCGTGAGCTATATGTGTTAAATAAGGAATTTTAATTCCTTTTTAATTAAGAATAATAATATATTATATGTCTAAAAATTATATTAGACATAATTGAATCTTTGGGAATTATTAAATATAGAATATTATGTTTATGATGGAACGTTATATTAAATAACGTTAAAAGCATAAATAATGCTTAATGTATTAAAAGGTTAATATTGAAAGAAAATATTAATCAAAAATATCGATTTGCGTGAAAAATCGAAGATTAAAGCTTTATGAAAAGAAATCGATTGAAAATCGATTTATATCGATTAAAATATGTTTTATTCAATATTTTTAATGAAAAGTCAAAATGGTAGACTTTCAAATTAACGCACAAAATACGCTCGTTAAATACGTTAATACGTGAAAAGTATTACTTTATAAGAATATCTCAATTGTGAGAAAAGATTTCATAATTGAAATCACTTTATCAATAACGTTATTATATCGCTAATTGTTTAACCTAAAAGGTTAAAATGAGACCAGAGATCATATTACGCCTCTCTCGATATACGAGAATTATTTTATTGATATACGCATCGCTTCAACGTATTAAGACGTATCAAGATTATTAAGACTTCAATTATTATTTTATTTATCAAAGTTGAATGAACTTTGAAAATCTAGAAAAGCGTGCCAACGCTCTAAACGTAAAATTTTTGCGTAAGGTGGGACGTGAAACTCACGCTAACGAGGAAAAGAACACGCTGCATCGAGATTCAAGTTTAAAAGTCAAGGTGGGCTTTACTATACTCAAATTGATAGAACTTATCAAATGATTTATTTATGATGCTTTATTGCAAGCAAATATTTATGAAATGATTATTTAATTACCGCCCAAATTGTTTATGTTTTATGATGTATCCAATCCATGATATTTGATGCATAATGTTGGGTAGCTCCCACTTTATGACATGCTTGAATTTGATTCTTGAAGTACCCCAAGGATGATGGAGAATTCAGATCCCGTGGCCGAGATGGCCCGGATTTTGTGCATCGATTATTTGTGATCAGGCCGAAAGGGTGCTCGTTTCATTATGGCGTCTGTGAGAAGAGGCCTCTCTCCAATATGGAATTATTGTTGGATGAATTATTGTGGTGGATGTGGATCATACATACGTGGAAAATGCTTGGCCAAGCGATATTTATGGAAAATGACTGAAAATATTTAGTAAACACGAGTATTTTCAAATTAAAACCTCGTGTGTTACTGTGATGGGGCAGAGTAATTTAAACTTGATAAATTATTTTGGCATGAGCCACTGAGTGCATTATTTGTACTCAGCCCTGCATATTTGTTTTTAAATGTGCAGATTGAGCTGGTGATGATGATGGAGCAGAGCTGTTGAGTAGTCAGAAGTCTTTTGAATATTTATTATGTTTGAAAGAAAGAACCCTTGAATGCATATCGTCATATATGCATTCACGTGCTTTCCGCTGCATATTCTGAATAGTATTGTATGTTAATGTTGACAGCTGAGTCTGTCTGAATTATCGAAACCTCTGTTTAAGGACTTATAGCCTTATATCTCAGAAATTACTTTTGCCTTGTAAATAGGGTTGATTATCAAGTTCGATACGTATTAGTTGAAGTCTTTAATTATTCTTATTCAATGTTTGGTAATCACTGCTTCAAGCTCCAGCCTTCTAATCATCCTTTCGATTAAAGGGGTCGTGATGTAAATATCATGCACTTTTCGACGTCCTAGCCTGTATACCTGGAAATATACCCCCTACAAAAAGATATATTTATCCATATATTTAAGGTAATAACTCTAATATGTTCTTCATGCATGACACATTATAGAATTCTCACCCTTTCATCCGCAAAAGAGGAACGTGCTATTTGCTCTCAACATTTATACTTTGAAAACTCATTTAACTGATTAAAATTTGACTTGAGTGTTGAGTCCCTCCTCTGAAGAGCCTTCCGAGCTATTTTGTAGTCTTCCCAACGAATCACGTATTCATGTCAAATGTGCTTTGAGAGATCGCCAACACCCATTTTCAGCAATCCTACTATCAATTCATTCAACACAAGATAAATCTCTATCTTTCTTGCTAGATCTTCAACCTAAATCTAGCACATATAATATAACCATCCCCTATGCTTTATAATCTCAATATTTTTGCATACATCAATTAGGGGAAGTACCGAAGGTTGAACCCCCTTGAATCGAGTGAGCGTCTACTCTCGTTGGCCTTGGAATAATTGAAACTTAATAAATTTATCCCATTCCTATTTTTTCAGTGTTTGCTTTTTATGATTAATCATATACATGATCAATCAAGTACTTTATTCCCATTAAGGACTTCTTCAATCTCACCCTTTTAATAAGATATAAACAAAACAAAATTAGCTCAAGTGTATAAATTATAAAGGACTTTAATTAATATATCCAAAATTTTCAATATATCTAAACAAATAATAAATTAATCTTTACTACTTTTATCTATTTAGAACAATTCTTAAAAAATAAAAACGCTCCCTAAATCTTGGCTTTGTAAAGGAAGAAAATGGGGTTTCAAATCTGGTAATCTTGATTTGCCGTCATATTATTCTTGTGGACGAAACTGAGTGGACGCCGGAGTTTTATGTAGAACGATGAAGCCCGAGTTTTGAAGTCAAAAGACCAAAACAGGGCAAAACTAGCTGTCACTAGGGCTGTTAAACTGTTCGGTTTCAGTTAACCAAATTGAATTTCTCCGAAAAAATGGAATCGAAATCGAACCGTTTTAATTTTCGGTTAACCGAAAATCGATCGGTTCCTATAGTTCGGTTTTCGGTTAATCGAAAAACCGAATTAAAATTAAATAATAATATAAATAAATAAAATAATAATTAAAAAAGTGAACCTTATTAAAAATAAATAAAAATATTTAACAAATAATTAAAATAATCAATAAAGTAATAATTAAAAATTGATTTTCAAAATTTTTAATTAATTAATTAAAAATTAAAACGGTTTTCAGTTCCGAACCGTTCGGTTATCGGTTAACCAATAACCGATTATTTTTTTAACTCTGGAACCGAAACCAACCGATAACCGAATTTGTCGGTTTTCGATTAACCAAATTTGTCGGTTTGGTTTCGGTTCTAACCAAAAACCGAAAATCGTTTAGACACCCCTAGCTATCACTTTGTAGGTGATTTCCTTTTATTTATTTGCCGAAATTAACAAGACGTACTCGTTAAATCAAATACATGGACCGCTCTTTCTCTTTGTTCATGGCATGTGATTTGCACTTCTGTTGTGAGTTGAAACTTTTTTTTGAAATGTGCATGGACGGCCCTTTAAACCTATACCGTGTGCGTTAATAATAATAATAATAATAATAATAATTATAATAATAATCGCGATTTGAAAATAACTAATTATTTATCATCGTGTGCACCTGTAAACATTTACAAGTTTATTGGATTTAATACAATAGTTAGTATAAATCCAAATTTATGTATTTATGTATGGGTTGCGATCTTTATCTTGTCATCTAATTATTCTCTTCAAAATACTTTTTAAGTGATCTTCGAATAATTCTTGATGTTTGTGGAGGAAAGTGTTTCTTCTTGATTTCATTAGATTTGTGTTTGAACTCGATGACGTTAATTTGGAGGATTTTTACCTTCTTTTCGAATAAATCTTGGATTTTAAGAATCCTAATGAAATTCGTCTTTTGGATAGCTTTTTGATGGAATTGATTTAAGATCCTGTTTCCATGAAGTCAGAGACTTTACAAATTTAACTAAGGGGTAATCCCAGTTAAACGTTGACTTCGAGATGATTTTAATGAAGAATATGCTACTTTCCTTATTGAATGTCTTCCTTGTACGATCCCTTGATTATTGAAGAGAATTTCGTGAGCGATAAATTCTGGTTTAATTTGTAAGTTTTTCAATTGATTTGTGATCATTATGAGTCTCCTAAACCCTGCATTTATAATTGTAGGAAAAGTTAATTTAGAAAGTTCAAGTATGGACTTTTAGGCCTAAAGCCTACAAGTTAATGGGCTTAAGGTAGAGGTGGCACGATCTTATCGGGGCATATTGATTTATTTTCTTTTATGCATATTTTGTAATATGATAGCTTTTAATTGGCCAATAGAACCACTTAATCAAATATCAATTATATATCATTTATATCCCCTAGGGACAACCCAATGTGGTCGAGAGGTCACAGTGCTCAACCCCACCAAACACCTCTATGGGTTTGAGCATCGTCACATCCGGTTTTCAGTGTGGTTTACCTGCTTGTGTGGTTTGCGCTATTGCACGAGGAACGTGTGGTTTACCTAGTACAAGCACCTAAGATAAGCATCTGGCTCCCATGATATCAAAATAAAAATAAAATTATATATCATTTACTCTTGGAGTTATATTTAATCTAATTTCAAAATATAAAATAGATATATAGTATATAATTAAATATTTAACTCTTCATTTCCACGTGGCATGATTTAATAGGCAATATATTCTAATTGCCTACAATAGGGGTGACTATTCTAGCACGGGTCCGGTATTTACCCGAAAAATCGGCACCGACCCGATTTTACAGCCAAAATGACACCCGATCTCGACCCGATTTTTTTAATCGGGTACCCGAATACCCGACTCGGGTATTCGGATACCCGAATTACCTATTATTTATAAAATTATTCTTTCAGTATTCAAAATGGTAACTTGGTCATCGGTTTCAAGCTACTGGATGTCCTTTACGTTTCTTACAGGTACTGGGATCGATTCTCAACAGCTGAGTATTCTATATTTTTTTCTTTAAGGTCTTGTTTATATATATATAAATACGTTGTTATTTAAGTATTCTATATATATATAATCGCTTTCTGACGTTGCTTACGAAGTATATATATATTAATGAATTTATATTAAATAATTCGGGTATTCGGGTATACCCGATTATCCGATGGGTATATCCGATACCGATAATATTAATATGTAATACCCGATCCCGACCAGATACCCGATTTTGGTAATCAGTACCCAATCCGATAAATTTTGGTTGGATATCGGTGCACCCGATTACCCGATACCCTATTAGTCACCCCTAGCCAACAACACCAAACACAAATATGCCTTAAGAGGTATTGTATTCTACCAAGAACCATTTTTATTATTATATCTCTTTAATATTAATGTTATTTATTTTTATTTATTATTTTAATTACGATTACATATAAGTTGGTCATTAATGCTTATAAGTAGGTAAAATAGAAAGACACGATACAGGGAGCAGGACCAACAATATTATGATTAAAGAGTAGACGAATTGAGGAATAGAGCAATATTGCTCGATTATAGAAAATAGTATCGACCATCGCTTAGAATATCCAGATCAAAACATCTCGCACTAAAATCGCCCCAAGAATAGCCTTTCAACATGGCTTTGAAATGGGCAAAAGTGCAGATCAAAAGATCTTACGATACCCTAAACATGTCCGATACATATTTTCAACCAACCTCCATAGCTACGACTTTAATCATCGTATTGTTAATCTTACTTCATATGATTTCAAGTTCCATAACAGTAGATAATTATATAGCTTAGATATAATTTATCACATAAGGATTTAGCCTATAAGGCTATCCATAACAAGAATAAAATATAAAATTTAAATACAAAAGAAGAGTAAAGAAAACTTACAATAATTTTCCAAGCTTTATTTATTCTTCGTAAATATTTTACAATACCACTCTTTCTCACTCTTATATTTCTACACTCTAATATTGTAGGCACTCTTCGCACACACCTCAAGAATTCGCCTACAACAAACTACGAACCCTATTTATATACAAATGGGGAACAAAATGACAAATTATAAAAGACTATCTAAAGGCAAAATTATTTAGTTACACAAACTTAGTGGAGCAAATAGTAAGTCATATACAAATAGTAAAGTCATATACAAATAGTACTACCACATATCATTGGGACATTGTCCCCACTTTATCAAGATTGATAAAGTTGAAAATATTATCGTCATTTATTGTTGTGTTGTCATAATCGATTAGTCCAAAGAATTTTCCACTTTATTTCGTCATTGCTTAAGTCATCTTCCATTTAGGCTATATCAAAGCCAAATCTTCTAGAGATTATCTCTAGTTGTCTTCCTCTAAACCGAGCTCTCCATCCGTCCGCTCTTGTTGTGGCTTTTTTCCGCCACCATATTCTCGTATCATTCTTCTCATATTTCTCGCAGGATCCTCTATTGATCCTTCTTTTATCATTCCACCGGATGATTTGCACTGATATTCTGTTGGCATCATATCCTCGCATAAAACCTTCTACAATTTTCAATAGGATATGCCATCCATTTTCTTCACCTTCATAAAGATGAACTTCAATAGTAACATTTAATGTAAATAAATCGATGTTTGTCGATGAAGCTCGCTTTGGAGTCTTTTATTTTCCCAAAATGATTACAGATATAACAATTTTCTCCTGGCTTTGATCGGCATTCCTTCAAAGCTAAAAATCCATATTGGAAATCATGCATCCTTAAACTCCACGTATGAAGATGGAGATTTCTTTTGATGATATTATCCACCAATGTATCTTTAATCGCATTAAAATATCATCCATAGATACTTCATTAGATCTTGAGACTCCATGAATTCCATTGATGAATCGAATAATGAGACATTGTCTCTTCCCTAATTTAGACATTAAATCTTTCTTAACTTCATCCATATATTGAGATATTATCTCTTCTTTGGATAAAATCCCAGACTTCATTTTCATCTTCCTAGTGATATAATCAAAAGGAGATGGTGATAATTTTTGACTCTGAGCATGACTCATTTCTTAATAAATCTTAATTTTTTCTTCTATGAGAAGTAATGTATAAATACAAAAAAAAAATTTGGTTTTTGGGTTTTCTTTTATCATTTTATCACAGAATTTTGAGTAAAATGCTCTTTTTATATATGGAATCAAATCTTCCGTATAACCAAAGATTGGAGAACACTTCCATATCCAAGGAATTGAAAATTCTATAAAAAATAACATAGAAGATATGTCTTCTATACATTTATTTTTTTCCTGATATTCCAGAATCCTAGGTGAAATATTCACCCATTTTTCTTTTCATTCTTCCGGTAAAATATTTATTGATGTCCCAAATTTTTGCCACCATTTAGCAAACCATATGGGAATTTCATGGTTATAAACCTCTGCACAAATTTTATGAACCAATAATGTTTTCTCTTGTCATTCTCATATAAGAGAACCTTTTGAAAGAATCCATATAATCCCAATAATTATACTTCATCAAGTTTTGTATTAGGATATATGTATTCTTTTGTCTTAATGGAGATATTCCCATTCTTCAATAGATATAATCTTCGACTATGATTTTACCAAGTTATAAACTTCTTCATTTTTCCCACTATGGAAATGAACTATTTCACATCCATTATTTATGAGAATATTCTCATAATAAAGTCGAGACTTATATGCTCTTCCTGCATATGAAGCATTCTCCATATACCTTTCCATTAATATCCATGGATTATTCTGCCATTTCAAATCATTTTCTTCCAAAAGTATTATAACATTTTGAGTTTTATTCATAATATATGTATTGTTTTCTTCATCATTCTCATTTTCAACTATATTTGAAAATGATGGTTGTGTATTTTTCTGTGATGAGAAACTTTCTTTTTCTTTTTGTTTCTTATATTCAAGAAACTCTTGATATTCCTTATCTTCTGATAAATTTGAAGCTATAAGCTTCCCGTTTCCATGTTGAACCAGAATATCTGGTTGTTTTCCTCTGCCACCTCTTCCTCTACCTCGGGAATACATATCTGAAAAATTCATTGTATATATTCTCGAGTTAAAAAATAAGGAAGACTATTTTCTTGTCCTTTTTTATAAATAATTTCAAAATCAAATTGAGCTAAATGAGCTTTCCACCTTGCAAACATTTGTTTAGAAACATCATGTTTAAAATCTTTATTAAACATAAATTTAGCAGATCTACAATCTGTTTTAATAATAAATTTTGATTATATAAATCATCTTGAAATTTTAACACACATTTAACAATAGCAAGAATTTCTTTAGCTACTGATTGCATAATTCTTTTGTGCATTATTCCATTTTCCGAAAGAAATCTAACAAGATATTCTTGTTTATTTTTAGGATTTACTGCTTAAGAATTCCTCCGTATCCTATATCTCAAGCATCTGTTTCAATTATTTTTCCAATTTGGGTTGCTTAACATTAAACAAGGAAGAGTTTTAATTTTTCTTTTATTTTCTTAACAACATTTGTATGTTTTTTCGTCCATGGACCTGTAATTTTTAAGTCTATCATATAAAATAGTCAGATCTATAGCAAGATCTTTATAATATGGAGAAATATAATTTAAACTTCAAGGAATCTTTGTAATTGAGTTTTATCAATTATTTCATCGTGAAATTTATTCCCAAATCCAATACTTCTATTAATATGAATTATATTTCCTTTTTCAATATTATGTCCTAAAAATCTTATATTAGTTTGGAATAAAGACATTTTAGATTTAGATTTAACTAAACCATTTTTATAACAATATCTTTAAATATTTTTAAATGTTTAAAATGCATTTCTATATCTTTAGAATAAACTAAGATATCATCTATATAAACAATAATAAACTCACTATAAGAAGTAAATATATCATTCATTATTTTCGAAATTCGAATGTGCATTTTAAGACCAAAAGGCATAACATTCCATTCATAATGTCCTATAGGAACATTAAAAGCGCTTTATATCTATCGATTTATTTATTTGTATTTGCCAATATCCCGATTTTAAATCAAACTTAGAAAATATAATGTAATCATATAATCTATCCAATAAATCTTTTTATTTGGAATAGGTGTCTAATCCATTTTAATACTCTATTAAGTGGTTTATAATTAATTACCAATCTTGGTACTCCTCTTTCCTGCTCACTATGTTTATTAACATAAAAAGTGCATGACCAAGGAGATCGTGAAGGACTTATTAATCCTTTTGAATTAATGATTCAATTTATTTTTACATAATTCTAAATATTCAGAATTCATTTGACAAGGTCTAGCTTTTGTCGGAATTTTCTTTTCATCAAAATCTTCTTCATAAGGAAGAGAAACAATATGTTTCTTTCTATCCCAAAATGCATTAGGATGATCATTAAAAATTTCAATAGAAATTTGGTTTATTAATAATTTTATCTTATCCTGTAATTTAGGATTTTGAAGTTTTTCTTCTATTGTAATTATATTCAATTCTTGTTTTAAAAAACTTAATTGTTTTTCTTTTGAACTAATATTATCGTATACTTCATGCAAAACTTTTGTAATAGGTTCAGTAATAAATATTAAAATTATATTATTTCCTTTAAAAGTTCCTATAATCCCTTCTTTATCAACTTTTATTAAAGGATAAATTTTTGTTAAAAAATGTGTTCCGAGTATAACCTGGTTAGTAATATCCTTAGCAAGTAAAAAACTTGTTTGTATACAATTTTTACAGATATATGCCTTAGGTAATTTATAATTAACTTGCAATTTATTTCCTGCAGCATGTGATAAAGTATGAGTAGTTTTATGAAAATACCTAGTAGGTATCAATCCTTCTTGTATAACATTCAAATCAGCTCCACTATCTACTAATGCTGTAAATTCTTTTGAATAATAATTATCAATTAAGAGTGTTATTTTATATACCATTTTGTGATATAATCATTTCTAAAGTAGATAGAAAATTTTCATCTTTAGGAAATTTTTCTTTATCAATTTCATAATTATGTTCTATTTGAGTTTTTGTTTCTTCATTATTTTCTATTCTAGAAATTCTATAATTAAGACTTAAATTTTCTTGTTTTAAATTACTAATTTCTTCCTTAAGATGTTTAATCTCATTTATAATATCTTTAAGAGAAGTAGGATTCTCTTCTATTTTCTTTGTTTTAATAATTTATAAACTTCGTACATCATGTAAGGTTCTTTAGTATTATTAATTTTGTTATTATCAATATTATTATTATTCCTATTATTATTATTAGAAGTAATAGGAATATTTTCTATTTGATCTATTATTTTAGATCTTAATTCTGAATCTTTTATTAATTGTAGTAATTCTAAAAAATTATTATTTGTTAAAACATTTAATTCTAAGTCTTGAAATTGTGAAAGAATTTTATAAAATTCTTTTCCTTCATTATCTTCTGCTATTTTCTTTGGACAAGATTGTCCAATAATACAAGGTTCACATTCAGATTCAGATATTAAAGAATCATTTTCTATATTATCAATTTCTTGATCCGATTCTCAGATAGCTAGAGTAAGAATATTCTTCTTAATCCGAACTTTCATCGAATTTAATAATATTTTTGAAAGAGTTTCTTTCATATCTTTATCTATGTTAAGATTATTAATCTTTTTCTTAGTCCAACAATTATTTGCATAATGACCATATTTTTCGCATTTTCTGCATATTACAGATTTTCTTTTATTCCAATTCTTTTCCCATTTTTATTATTTCTTTCATCTTTTCTTATTTTTCTTTGTTCAATTTTTTTCTTAGAAAATCTTTTCTTTTTCTTGGGATATTCTTTATAACTCTTCATTTTATTTTTACTAGATGATGTTCTAGTTGGCATAGAAATTTTATTCATAGCAAATTGATCACAAAATTGTCCTAATTGTTTCTTTTCTATCAAATTTTGGTGTTTCATTTGTTGATTTAGTTTTATTTCATTACATAAAGTTAATTCTTCTTGGATACATATTCTTATTAATTTTCCATAAGTATAATTTTGGTAAGGAATTTCATTTAAATCTTTCTCAAGATTCTTCTTATTCTTTCAAAGAAATAAGCTAGGAAGACCATCTATAAATTTTGACTTCCAATGAGAACTATTACACTGTGTAATTCTAAGACCCTACTTAAGAAAGATCTTTGTACCACCTAAAAACTGTAAGTGTTTTACACCTAAGATTTTGTAACAAGGTTCTAATATTTTCACTATTATCCAGATATCTTCCCGTAAAATGTTCTACAATATTTACTATTAGTGTATAAACCGCATTTTCTTTTATTTCATTTCCTTCCTGCTTAACAAGATTTAAAATATCATCTTTTTCATTTTGTGAGAGATAATGATCCCACCATCATTTTAATTGTCCTCAGAACTCGCTATTATCATTTTAGCAATTTCTCTATCTCTATTTCCATTATTTTTACATATAGTAGAATACATTAATATTCTATGCATTGTGTTATGTATTTGTTGATGTACAAACCCATCTATATTCCATTCATAAATATGATGTCCACTATAACTGTTTTGATATTATATCATTTGATTCTTCTATTAGAACATCTACAGGTGTTGGTCTTGGATAATAATATTTTCCTATAGTGGGTTTATCAGCCCATTTTGATAATTTATTAATTTGATTATCATAGACTTTTTATAGTCAGAATTCTCTATTAATTCTTCTCTTATCTTTTTGTCTAAGGTACTGATTTTTAGCCCTTTAAATTTTTCTTCAAGAAATACTTCTAATTCTTTCATTGATTTTAATTTAAATTTTTTTATTTCAGGTGGAGGATGAATAGTTGGAGTAGCAATTTCTACATTCTTTTCTTCAATAATTTCACTTTTTACTAACTTATTATAATTTACAATCTTTATTATTTGTTCTACTCTATCATATAATGATGTAATTTTTTCACCCAAAATATTTAAGTATAAATTTGTATAATTATTTTGTTCTAGTATTGTATTTATTTGTTGACAAGTTACATGAAGAGTATTATCTTCTAATAATTTTGCAAAGACTAAAAAATTATGAATTTTTTCATTCTTTTCAATTTGAAATTATTGTTGTAGTGGATAAACCTGATTTAAAATTTTTCCATTATTAAGTTTATAATTTCTTTCTAAAACAGAAATATACTGTTCTACATAAGTTGAAATGAACCAAGGGACAAATGGTATTATCTTATTATTTTTTGTACAGAATTTATAAAATTCTTCTTGAATATAATATTTTTCTTCAGGATTAAAATTTTCAAAAAAACATTTTTTAAACGCTTCCCATTTTGGTGTATTAAATTCTAATTTTATAATTTTTCTTGCCTGTGAACCAGGACTAAAATCCCATATTGTTTCTAAAACCATTAAATGTTAAATTCCATTTCTGATTCGGTTATATCCGCTTCTTTAATATTATTATTATGCATATTAATTCCTTTTACAATATTATTTTTCTTTATATATAATTTATCAATTTTATCTTCTTCCGAAATGTCTCGATTCATATTTATCTCTTATTTGAGATGTAGATGCCCTAGATGGCGAAAAGGTTGTTCTACCTTATAATCTAAAGGTGAAATATGAGAATACATATTTAAAGATTTTTCAATTTGGATGATAATGATGGTCTACTATCTTCAAACCGTAATATTACGTATCCTTCGTGTGTTTGTATTACTTCTACTAGATTATTTTGTACTACAGATTGAGGTGTAACTGCTCTTTCTATAGTCCAATTTTCTGGAAAAGTTATTTCTTCCCATTTTATTTTTCTTCTTGTAGTAATATTTGACTTACTAAAATTAGTTTCTATTAGAATTGTTTCATTTAAAGGTTTATCAACTCTTTTACATTGTGGATTTAGTGTAAATAATGGTTTATAATAAATTCTATAACATATAGCTATTACTTCAGTTCCTGATTTATAATTATAACCATGAGTTTTAACATTTAATGTTAAAGAATCTAAGATATTAACATCAGATAAAGAAAGTTGTAAATTTGGATAAACATCAAAATAACCCGACCATGTGCTGTTGGTTTGTATTATTCCCATTAAAGATTGTTTCCAATTTAAATTTCTTCCATCTCTTAAAGATGCTATAAAGCTTTCTGGTAATCCTTCTAATGTCAAAGGCTTAAAGGCAATTTGAACTAATCCTATATGAATAAATTTATGAGAATGTCTATAAGGCATTAAATCACTATCTTGAAGCAATTTTAAAGTCAATTCTTCACCATGTAAAGCAATTGTTTCTTTCGTAGTCTTAACAATTTGTTTTAGTCCAATTTTTTCAAAAGTACCAAGTTTATATATCATGCTTGGTTCAACTTTATGAATTGTCCATTTATTTAATAATTCTAGATTTTCAGGTATATCATATTCTTCTTTCATACTGTTTTTAACAGTATTTTTTCTTCTTGCTAAATTCATGTGAATTCAGGTTATGTGATAAATTATATCCTCACTATATGTTGGTCATTAATGCTTATAAGTAGGTAAAATAGAAAGACACGATAACCAAAATTTTACTTAGTACACTAGAAATAAATCTTAACTGATAATTATAAAATTAAATTTAAGTATACTAAATCAAAATTGAAATTAAAGAACATAAAATGAAATAAAATTAAAAAATTAATTAAAAATGAGGCATAAAGTGGGATACCATGTATAATAAACTGAATCTCGGTGGTGGTGTAACTCCAATGACAACTCTTATAATACAAAAACTCTATGCTGACGGACAAAATTATTTTTGTTATAAAGAAAAGTGTCATGTATATTAATTAAATTTATCATTCACTTTAAAAAAATATCAAATATCATTTACACCGCATTACCTCCTCTTATAATTGTTGGAAACAAAATGAATTTTCTACGATTTATTTATAAGGTAATTGATGCATAAATACACCAACTTTTGATCAATTTTGGTTTTTTCTCACGAACTTAAAAAATTGTCACAAAATACATAAACTTAATGACTTTAGTGATTTTACCACGATTTCAAACTTAAACCAAATTAAATCTGATTTGACATCACAAAAATTATAATAGACAAAATGATCGGTGATATAAACGATATCATAAAAAGAAAATATCGATTGTTTTGATCCTAACTATAACGAGATAATGAAATAAACGAGAAGACTTAATTTTGTAATAATGATTGATGCGATGAATCATAGAAATTGAAAAATATGATTTATTTTGATGGAACCATGATATTTTATGTTCTCTCTCTACGATGTCGTTTATATCACTAACTATTTAGTATATAATAAATTTTCGAGACGTCAAGTCAGATCTATTTTAGTTTGAATTTAAAATCGTAGTAAAAATATTAAAATCATTAAGTTTGTAGATTTTATGATAATTTTTAAATTTAGTAAAAATTAAAATTAATCCAAAATTGATGTATTTATGTATCAATGTTCGATATTTATACTGTAATATTGAATTCCAACACCAACACACATTTCGATAAGTTGGTCTCAGGAATTGAGTTATTTGTTAGATTTGGGACATTGACAAGATAGGTTTACACAAATAGCCCCTCTTTCTCAAAACCCTAATATACACCGCAATTCTAATTAAGGGTGTTCTAAAGATGAAGAAGAAGAAACAAAAGCAAAATTGCGCCGCCACCACCGATGTTGACGGCGACCTCACATCGATTATTTATTCTCAAAGTGAGTTCTTCGACCATTTGATCGAACTAATTCCGGCGAGATTCTACGTCTCCGCCGACGACGATTCAAAACCATGGTACCAGGGCCTCTCCAAGGCGGCGAAGGCCTCGTTGAGGCTAAAGACAAAGGAGAATCTCAAACTCGCGCGGCGCCACCGCTTTGACCCCGACACGGAACCCTCATCGACCGCCAAACTCCCCCAGCAGCGGCAAAATAGCGTGGGCGGTGAGTCTCTGCCTGATGCGGACGATAGAGAGAAGAATTCAGTTACGTATGAAGAGCTGAGAGAAAGGCTGCGGCGGAAGATAGAGGCGTTGAGGGGGAATCGTGGAGAGAAGAGGACTGATGAGAGGAGGGTGAGGAATGAGTGGAACAAGAGGAGTAGGGACGGGGAGAGTGAGAATGTGGATAACTGCGATGATAATGATAATGATGATGGGGAGGAGGTTATTGAATATGGAAAGGTGAAGTTGGGAGACGAAGGCGAGGGAAAGAGTTCCCTTGGGAAGAATAAGAAAAGGAAGTTATCCAAGGCGCAGGAACTAGAGAAAGCCAAGAGGAAGAAGGAGGTGATGAAGGAGAATCCGAGTGTTGCGGAGCGTGAGACGTGGAAGGCTGCTGTGAACAGGGCGATGGGCGTGAAGGTGCACGACGATGCCCGGTTAATTAAGGGGAGCATGAAGAGGGAGAAGAAGAGGAAAGAGAAGAATGCGGAGAAGTGGAAGGAGAGGGTGGGGACTGTGGAGAAGATGAAGGAGGAGAGACAGAAGAAGAGGAGAGATAATATTGTGGGGAGGATCAATGATAAGAAGGCGAGAAAGATTGCTAAGCGGGAGAAGAAGTTGATGAGACCTGGTTTCGAGGGCCGGAAGGAGGGTTTCATTACTAAGGAGTGAATGTGTAAGATTTATTTACTGTTTCTTTGTTTAGAATTTCTCCATATGAAGTATTCATTTTAGTTTTGAGTTCTTGGGATATTGCTCATTAATTCTGCTATAATGTTTCAAATCTTATTCTAATGCAGTGAAGTGATGGTGATGTTCATTTCCCTCATCCTTACCTAATTTAAGCTGTTCTTTTATATCCTTGCATTTGATATTGGTGGTGTGTGTATGTTTGAAGTGGTGTGGGGTTCTTTGTTCGAGGGCTTCATTACTGCACTCTGAGGTTTATTGACTGTTTTCTTTAGAATTTGAGTTTTTCCATATGAAGTACTCATCGTTTTAATTTTGAATTTTGGATATTGCTCATTATTCTGCAACCATGGCTATAACGTTTCAAGTTTAATTCTAATGCAGTGGTTGAGTATGATATGTTTTGAATTATTTTCATTATTTAGCTGCTTCGGCATGGGGGGTTTATTTGAAGTGAGAGCGAGTGAAGTGAAATTGCTTTCCGTGATGTTAATTTCCTTCACCCTTTATATGCTTGCATTTGATATTGGTGGTGTGTGTGTGTAAGAGAAGAGTGTAGGTTTAAGATTTATCAAACTGTTTGCTTTAGAATTGTGCTCTCCGTATGAAGGATTCAGCTATTCATCATTTTAAATTTTAGTTATTGGGATATTGCTCATTATTCTGCATCCGTGGCTAAATTGTTTCAAAATTTATTCTAATTCAGTGATTGGTTTAGCAGCTGCTGTTTGATCATTTTCATTATTTAGTTGAATAGAGCTGCTTCTGCATGCCTGATTTTATGTGGATTGAGAATGACATTGTTTTCTGGGATGTTCATTTTCCTCGCCCTTTCCTATAGGCTGTAGTTAAGCAGTTCCCCCTTTTTTTTATCCTTGCAGTTGATTTGATATTGGTGGTGTGTGTTTTGTGGAAGTGGTGTAGGGTTCTTGTCTAGTTTAGGCCCTATAGATGTGGTTTTGTAGCGTCCATTCAGAATTGGACTCGTGCAAAAAAATACCTAACATTTTCTTTCTCGACTCAGCACCAAAAATAATGAATCAATATATACTATTTTTATTTATTTAGAATAATTCTTAAACAATAAAAACGCTCCCCAAATCTTGGCTTTAAAAAGGAAGAAAACGAATCTGGTAATCTTGAGTTGCCGTCGGATTATTCATGTGGACGTGTAGATGTGGACGAAACTGAGTCGACGCCGGACTTTTATATGGAACGATGAAGCTCGAGTTTTGACTTTTGAAGTCGAAGACCAAAACAGACCAAAGCTAGACGTTACTTTTTAGGTGATTTATTTGCCGAAATTAACACCACGTCCTCGTTAAATCAAATACATGGACCACTCTTGTTCATGGCATATGATTTGTATTTCTGTTGCGAGTTGAAACTTAAAAAAATAAAAAATAAAGTACATGGACGGCCCTTCAAACCTATACATGTTTAATAATAATAATAATAACAACAACAACAACAATTACTGTAAAAATTATCAAATTATTTGTCATAGTTAAACATTTACAAATATATTGTATTTAATACAATAGTGAGTACAAATCCTAATTCATAATTTGAAATGTATTTATGCACGAGTTGCGATCTTCATCTTATCATTTGATTTTTCTCTTCAAAATGTTTCTTAAGTGATTTTCGACGTTAATTTGAAGGATTTTCACCTTATTTTTAAATAAATGTTAGATTTTAAGAATCCTGATGAAATTCGTCTATGGGATAGGTTTTTGGTGCAATTGAGATTTGGGATCTTATTTCCATGGACTTGAAAACGTTAATTGATGGGTAATCCCAATTAAATGTTGACTTTGAGATGATGACGAAGAATGTGCTACTTTATTTATAGAGTGCCTTCCTTGTATGACACCTTGATTATTGGAGAGAATTTCATGGGAGACAAATTCTGGTTTAATTTGTAAGTTTTTCAATTCATTTGTGATCATTGTGAGTCTCCTAAACCCATATTTATAATTGTAAGAAAAGTTAATTTAGAAAGTTTAAGAATGGACTTTAATACCTAAGCCCACAAAATAATTGGCCTAGGGTTGAGATGACATGAACTTATTGGATCTTCTTGATTTATTTCTTTTTATGCATATATTGTAATATAATAGCTTTTGATTGGCCAATAAAACCTCTTAATTAAATATCAGTTATAATCATTAAATGTTGGATTTATATTTAATCTAATTCTAAAAATAAATAAAATATGTCATTCATTTTTTTAAATACTATATAATTCAATATTTAATTCTTCATTTCCATGTGACATGATTTAATAGGCAGTAAACTCTAATTGCCTACAACAGCAAACACAAATGCACCTTTGTGGTGTGTGTGTGTTGGCCTAGTGGTAGAGTGGTTAATGCTCGAGGCCAAAGGTCTCGGGTTCGAGTCCACCGTGACGCAGCCTTTAAAATTTCTGCATAAATTGACCCAAAAAAATGCACCTTTGTGTAATTTTATCCTATTAAGAATCATTTTCATTATTGTAAACACAACACCAAAGGTCCAAAAGCATTGAACATTCCTTGATCTTGTATTACTCTAAAGAATAAATCCTTAATTTATTCCTTCTTCGTCCATTTCACCGACACTCCTTTGTTCTTAGTACATTTATATCTTTAATTTTCTTATAATTGAGTAATTTATATGTGATTCTACAGATGAAACAGGAGACATAATTGCTAAAATACAGAGTTCATTAAAAAATTTGAGAAAAAATCGTTAAAAGTGAGGACACGTATTAACAACCCATATTAATACAATTTAAAAGACATTACATTTTAACATTTAATAAAATGTTTAAATGTCTAAGAAATAATAAATATGTGATAATTTATTGTATATTTATTAATACTTTATTATTATTATTATTTATATTTTACTCAACATATTGATAACTAACTATTCGTACATGTGATCATTTTAGATAAAAATGAGTTCTTACACATTCCAATCAATACTTATTCAGTTTAGAATAGATGGATGTGATTCTGACAAAGGTCAGATAATTCAAAAAAAATTAATAAGTGCCAGTTTAGTTTAACACTTACATTAAAAATATGAGAAAGAATAATTTAAAAGCAAAGAAAGGTTAAATAGTTTAACATGTCTATAAGAATTTAGTCATTTACAACACAAATATGTATGTATAAATTAAACGTATATATGTTTGCAACAAATAAAAATATACATTTTGATATAATTCAATAGATATTTTAAAAGTTACTATCAAATTATAGCAACTTTAACCTTAGAGTGACTTTTTAGCTCGAATTTACAAATATTATAAAGACATCATGGATTTTATTTTTGTTGTTCATTTAGTAGCCAAAATCAATATTTCCGATCAACTAAAGTTGATGTGTATTACTAAAATTGATTTAACATCATAAATAAAGAACAAAAAAATATTATAAATTAGCTTCCGACGATATGGTGTGATAAGGAAGAAAGGTGGGGATATGAAAGAAAGGTGGGGGCGGCAGGTGTGAAATTAGTAAGGTTATTTAAATGGTGATGATAAATCTAGTTAAGTGAGTGTGCGAGATTTATGTAAAGCAATAAATAACACCAGCGCTTTACGTGGTTCGATCGTTAACGAGATCTACGCCCACGGAGGAGTGTTTCTCAATACTTTCACTCTAATGCGGTGAGTGTAGTTACAAGCTCTTAGTATTCGATAAGTTGCCAACCCTTCTAATGTCGCTTTTCCTTCTATTTATACAACCCGAGCCTCCAACCAAGGCGTGCTCAACCTCCATTGGTCGTGACTGACTCTTCCTCCGCATGCCCTCCATCGCCGGAGCGGGACGCCGCCCACGCGCGCCACGTGGAGGTGGCGCCCGACCTGGTTCCGGGCGTGTCCTCCATCGCCGAGGTGGCGCTCACTTTGCTCGTGAGCCTATCCTCCATCGCCGAGGGTGGCGGTTCTGGGGCTAGGTTTGGGAGCCGACAGGGCTTGCTTGGCTCAACCGCGTGGGCCCGCTATTAACGTGAGGCCCAACTCGCTTGGGCCTCGCAGCGGGCCTAATCGGTTGGGCCATATCCCATCATAGCCCCCGAATAGCCGAGGGACAACGATGCCGAGGTGGAGTGAAGAAAGCGCCGCCGAAAGTGGAAAGCGCTCACCAAGTTGTTTGTCAAGGTGTTGTCTTTTGACGTGAGGGTTTATTTGGCGATCCGTGCCGAATCGAGTTGGGTGGTCTCGTTGTCCGCCGCTTGGAAAAGATGTGGTACCGGGAAGTCAAGTCCGACTCGATATCGCCCCTCCGCGTAGGTTACGCCGAGGTCCGATCCGAGTGGTGTTGCTCCCGGGGGGCGCCGATGTCCGACCGAGACCGCTTTTCGGGATGTCGGGCGCGCCTGGCGGCACCGAACTGGGGCTGGTTTGCCGAGATCCGATCCGATGTAGATTTTCCGTAATGGGCGGCTTCGCTGATAGGACGCCGAGGTCCGATCTCGATCCCTTGTTATTTGTGGGAAGGACGGGCGCGACCGAGGCGCCGCCATCCGGAGGACGCCGGGTCCGTATGATGATTGCTAGGTCGATCGGGCGGTCTATCTTATCCCGGCGACGCCATACGCGCCAGCGGTAGTTGGCACTCGAACCGCTGCTGCGTGGAATCCACATCCAATCACGTAGTACGTGTCGGTTGAAACGGCAATTTTAGGCGCCTTTGTCTTATAAATAGGCGCAAAAGAGGCAACTGTTCACTTTCCCCTTCGTCGCCTTGATTGAGAGAGAAACATTCTGAGAAACTTTCTGAGTTGATCCTGATCTTCGCTGAAGGAGCCATATACTCGCGTGAAAAGTAAGTATGTTTTCTTCATCTTCTTCTCGCTCTGAAAGTTCCATTTCCGCTGGGTTCGGCCGTGAGTTCCCGCGAAAAGATTATATGTGCTACAATGGTTTGGGTAGGTCCATAGGTCGAGTTCTGTGGTTCCGCCGGTGTCCCGGTATGGGATGGGCGGAGGCGGGCGTGGCGAGGTCGGGCTCGACTTTGAGGAACTTTTGAGTTGTGAGGAATACCGATCCCGGAGGATGCGTGGTGGTGTCTCGCCGATCCGGATGATAGGCGATGGCCCTCCGGAGGGTTTGTTACGCTTATGTAAATAGTTTGAGGCGGGTCTTAGGTACCCTCCGCCCCGCTTATCTTAGCCTTCAAGAGTATTTCCGGATCCCTATTTGTCAATCGACCTCGAATTCCATTAGGTCGTTGGTGGGGCTGGGGCTCTCTTGTTATGGCATTGCCGAGGAGTTGTCCTTCGAGGTATTGATGCGCTTTTTTAGCGTGAAGACCATAGGAGGGGTGTACTATTTGTCACCCCGACTGAAATTTAAAGTAGCCGTCCCCTCCAATGTGTCCCATCGCGTAATATGTATTTTTTCACGGGCCGGGGCACCGAGGTATGAGTGGGGTATCGACGGTTGCGGACCAAAATCAAGCCCCTGGGCCATATGGAGGAGGTGCTGTGCAGCCTTGGTGAGATCTTATCCATAAGTTACACCGAGGACGACCTGAAGAAGGCCGGGCTGAGTGTTTACGGGTCGGAAGCTTCGGGATCGGGGTCTGGACGGGGTGAGGGCATCCCCATCTTCTTAGTCCTTATACGTCCGATTTTGCTGTGCTAATGTGTCTTTCTTCCGTGATGCGTTGAGGTTGACCGGCAAGAGGCGGAGCCACGATCGCCGAGCGCGAGCCGCGAAGAAGAAGTTCAAGCTGGCCGGACCTACCAGGGTCCGGGCAGGTCGACAAGATGGGCCAATCGATGAGTGGGCCTCAAAGGGTCCAGCCAAGATCGAGTCTCGGCCTGTGGCCGCCTGAGTACGGGTACCGCCCAAGTTTGGCCGCACCTCCCCGAGGTACAAAGGTTCTTTCATTTTAGATTCGTTCGCTCGCGATATGTTACTAACCTCAGGCCGCTTTTTCGTGGTGGGAGTCGGTGATGGGGCCCCGCAGCTGTTGCCGGGAGCTGCAGTCGCCGCCGGCTTGTTACCGAGAGCTCAGCCCCAGATGAGGCGCTGAGCGGAGCTTGCGCGCGGGCGAGCCGAGACCGCCGTGGCCGCGAGGGTGGAAGCCGAGGCCGCCTGTGGCCGCTGAGGCCGGGAGGGCCACCGAGGCCGCCAAGAAGCAGGCACTGGCACGGAGGCCGCCTGTGAGGTCAAGAGGTCAAGGAGGAGTTGGCCGGGCGGGAAGGAGCTCGGACGAGAGAGTTCAAGGTCGGCCGACCTGTGGACCTCATCGAGGGCCTTTGCCAGCAGCTCATCGAGTCGGAGAGCTTTCGCTTTATTGCCGATCTTGCCGCCGGTCAAGCCGAAGGTGGTGTCGATCACCGGGAAGTGGCGGTCGCCATGCCCGACTTCGATAAGGTCAAGCATGGGTGGACCGAGGTCGACCTCGAGAGTCGGACAAAGCTACGCCCGGTGATCTCCGGCCGGCTCCTTCCCTGCCGGAGGCTCGCATCCAGCTCTACCCTCCCGATCACGAGGTCGCCGCCCAAAGGCAAGGAGGACGAAGATCGCGAGCCTGTGAGCTCCTCGCCGAGGCGCGGGCCGGGCAAGAGGAGGAGGAGGCGAGCAGGAGGAGGCGGAGCGGGAGGCGGGTTGGAGCTCCCTACCGAGGTGGCCACCGCAGAGCATCGTGAGGTCGGCGAGACCGCCATAGCCCGAGGTCATGGACCGATGTAATAGCTTGAACCGCCGGGGTCGATAGGACCGGGTCCTTGTAATAATTTTCCTTTTTGAGTAATAAACGCAACATTTTAAAATTTGTGTTGTCTTGTTTATTTACGATCTACACCGAATGGCTCGGACTTGATCATGAATTGTTGACAAGTTAAAAGAGGTCCGAGGCGCCTGGCCGAGAAGGACGAAGAGGTGCTCGAAGAGCCGGTCGCCGAAATGACCCAAGTTTTGGTCACCATGGATGTCACCGCTTGCGTCGCCGACCAAGAGGAAGTTGGACGAGGCTGATCGGAAGTGGCCCGCCCGGCCGAGAACGAGGCCCTAAAGTTGAGGGTCACACAGACGGAGTCCGGGCGGACTTATCTCGCCGACGCTATCCAAGGGCGTTGATATGGCGGTGAGCGACTGAATCGATCATGAGAGGCTAGCTCGGGTGTCGGAGGAGCATGCGGAGTACGAGAAGGTAATCCGCCGAGCTGGTGGAACTACCATATCCGAAGCTGACGACCGAGTTCAGAGCTTGCTGGCAGAGGGTATGGTGCTGAGGGATGAGGAGGGGCCCAACAGCAAGAAGTTCAAAGACTGTGTCAACTCTGTCGTGAAGTATATGGAGATGTACGAGATCGTCCGTAAACGACGCATGCCCCGGCCCCGCAGCGAGGCCACAGCGGGCTCCGCTAGCCCGATCATAGAAGAACCCGCGGAGGAGGGCGGCTATCTCGATCATGCCGGTGCTTTGCTGATGGGTCCGGCTGAGAGCGGATCATTCAGAGGGCGATCCTCTGGGAGCGGACGGCGACCGAGGACCTCAGGTCGACGGGAAAGAGCGGCGGGTAGGGGACGAGGTCGTACTCCCTGCTCGGTGTCCGGCCGGGGTCGGGTGTGACCTCGGTGCATCCCCACCCCCGAATGCCCATATTGGCGCCGCGCCACTCGTGTCCTGTGAGCAGCGGCGACCGAGTCAAAACTCGTCCGGCTGCCCCCGAGCCCGCGCCGAGCGCCGAGTAGGCCGTGGTGATTCCGCCTCATCGACCGGGTTGAAGGCACCGAGTTCGCTCCTGCATACACCGTCGGCCCGGGATTTTGTACAAAATTGGTGCAGCTTCGGTGTCCCGGCGGCGAGTCCTAAGCCCGAATGAGGTCAGTATAGTGTAGACTTTGTATGTAGATATAAATATATTTAGACTGCTTCAAGTGTATATTTTCCCTCGAGAGGTACAAACATAGCTTAGACTTCGCTTTGGTCAGAATAAATTTATACCGATATGTAATGTATATTTTCCCAAATAAAGGGGTATAAACGAGCTCGGAAGCCCTGGTTGACTTCAGATATGGCTTGGTACTCGGTTTATAGTCGTTAATGCATTTAGACTTGGTACCGAGTGCATATCTTCCCAAATAAAGGGGTATGAGTTGGCGAGATCGGTCCGATGTCGCGTGCATGTAGACGCCAAACTTAATGGGTAATCAGATGCTTTGCATGTAGACGCCCAACTTAATGGGTAATCAGATGCTTACCCTACTTGGTGGGATTTTCATCTTCGTAAGGCGCCCCTGTGAAGGTTTAAATGTGGTGTATCCAAACAGATGTTCACATATGTACGAGACGAAGTGAAATATTCATTAGAAAAATGATGTTTTATCGAACATGTAATCAACATCGCACTTTGGCAAAACAATTAAGGACTAACATGATGTCGACCTTAAATCGAAGCTATGTAAAATACCTCCTTAAATGAGTAATGTGCCAAGTTCGGGGATAAGTGCACCTGATAGGCGAGCCACCTTGTAAGCCCTTTGCCGAGGTCCTCGTGAACGCGGTATGGGCCTTCCCATGTCGGATCCACTTGTTAAGACGCCACCCCATCGGCTTCATTATCTCGTAGGACGAGGTCGCCTACTTGGAGCGCGGAGGCTTTGACCCTTTGTTGTAGTACCGCATGCACCTGGCTTTGATTGCTTCGTTTATGAAGAGCGAGCTCGCTTCTCCTCGAGGGTGTCAAGGTGGCCCGCAGTCTTCCTCGCTCCCTACCGGTCGAAGTGAAGAGTGCGCTGGCTCGGCGCCGATCTCGGCCAGTATGACGCCTCGGCACCGCAGACCAGCCGAAAGGGTTTTCCGCGACGTCCGAGGTGTGGTCCCAGAGACCAGAGGACTTGAGGAGATTTTCAGCCTAGTCGCCTTTAGCTCGGTCCACCTCTTCTTCAATCCTTGTACGATCGCGGTTCGTCACCTCGGCCCCGACCATTCGCTGCGGGTGTGCGATCGAGGTGAAGCGTTGATCGATCCGAAGCTCTTCGCACCACCTCAAGTTTTGTCGACTAATTGGGCGCCGCTGTCCGAGACCAGATGTGCGGTATGCCGCGCAGACTATATTTTCCACACGGGTCCGAATCCTTCCGCTTGTGAGGCTCGAAAGTGGCTCGGCCTCGACCCATTTTGTGAAGTAGTCTATGGCTACGACTAAGCATCAAGTCGACCGGTGCTCGGCCGAACGGACCAACAATGTCGATCCCCACCGCATGAAAGGCCATGGACTCGCAGTCGCCCAAATCGCCCGAGGCGCCTGACCGTGGAGTGAATCTGCACTGGCACTTTTGACGAGCTCGGCCGAATCTTGCACGAGGTGGGCCAAGAATATCCCGACCTCGGCCTCTTCGAGAGAGCTCACGACCGATGTGGCTTCCACAAGACCCGGTGAATTTCATTGAGCACGAGTCGGCTTCTTCCGCCCGAGGCACCTCGGGAGGGTCAAGGTAAGACTTCGGAGAGCGCCCTCACGCATGAGATACTCGGGATTTCGCCATCATCTTTTGGCTTCGAGCCGATCTTGAGGTAGTGCGCCGCCTTCCGAGATAGCCTTCGGGAGACATCCAATTCGCTCTATCTCGTGATGATGCCGACGTGGGACTCCGCGATGCTTCGGAATGAACCTCCTCCACCGGTGGACTTGTTGACGACGCACTAACTTGTCGAGGATGTCACCTACTGCTTTCCCTGGGATTCGTGGATATCAAGTACCGAACGAGGTCAAGATCTCCTTCGCCTTCTCGAGGTATTGTTTCATTCGGTCCTCCTCGCCTCAGATTTGCCTAACACCGTTCACCACGACCGGAATCACCGAAGATTGGATCTTGTCCACCCCAGCTGGGCATGGCGGAGTCCGAGATCGTGGCCTCGTACTCCACCTCGTTGTTGGTGGTCGGAAGGTAAACCGAGGGCGAGGTGACTTCTTGCTTATCGGGCCGAGGAGGATGCCCGCCCGCTGCCTGCTTTGCACGAGGCTCCGCCCACGCACATCCGCCAAAGAACCATCCGGTGGTGCTAGACGGCTTCCTCCGCCGTGGGGGCGGAGTGGAGTTACTCGCCGGCAGAGCCCACCGTGAATTTGGCCTCAACTAGGAAGTCGGCGAGAGCTTGCCCTTTATGGCCGGCCCGGCGAGTACGAGATGTCGTGCTCGCCGAGCTCCAAAGGCCCACTTAGCTATACGTCCGGATGACTCAGTCTTAACAAGACTTGTCTCAAGGGTAAGTCGCTTAGCACCGGACGGAGTGAGCTTGGAAGTAGGGTCTGAGGCGTCGCATGCTCACTGGGCAGTGCTTACTTTTTCGAGGCCTGTACCTTGTCTCCGGTCATTTGAGAGCTCTACCGATAAAATAGATGGGAGTTGTCGTCCCACCTCATCTCGCATCAAGATCACACTGATGGCCTCGTCCGAGGCGCCGATATAAAGAGAGGATTCACCTGCTTCGGGCGGTGGTCGGCAGGTCGGCAAGGTACTCCTTCACCGCATGGCGGATGGTGTTCTTCCCGCCAGCGAAGTCCCGAGCTCTCCTCAGATCTTGAAGGGAGCCGCTTCTGCGGCTCGAGATGTAAATCACCGAGGCGGCCAGCACCGGTGAGTTTGTGGATCTCATGGATGGTCCTCGCACCGCATGTCGAGCACCGCTCACCTTGGTGGGATTGGCCTTCAGCCCTCCGAGAAACCCAAAGATCCCAAGAACTTGCGGTCTTCACCATAAATGTACATTTCGGGGTTGAGTTTGAGGTTAGCCGACCGAGGAGTTGGAGGATAGTGCCGAGGTCATCGCGCAGCCTCCGCTTTTCGACTTTGACTACGATGTCGCCGACGAGACCTCGACGATCTCCCGATGTGGTCTTTGAATGTTGCATCCACCATCCTCCGTAAGTAGCCCGGCGTTTTGAGGCCGAAGGCATCTTCGACGCAAAGACGCCAAGTCGGTGATGAATGCGGTCTTGGGCGTCCTCCGGCTCATCAGATTTGGTGGTACCCTTTGTATAGATCCGAAGTCGAACATCCGTGGCCCACCAATGCCTCCACCTTCTTGTCGATGTCGGGAGGGTAGCGCCTTTAGGCAAGGCTTGTTGAGGTCGGTATAATCGACGCACACGCGCCACCCCCCCCGCGGCTTGGACCACGATCGGATTAGCCATCCGTGTCGGGTATTTGACCTCGAACAAGATCTTCGCCTTCGAGTTGAGTCACCTCGTCCCTTATGACCGGCCGCGCCCGCCGCGAATATCCTTTTTTCTTCGCGGACCGCTTGGTAGCCGGGTCGATATTGAGGCGGTGAGTTATGAGCTCGGGCGACACTCCGTCATATCGAGCGGGACCATGCAAACACGCCCCTATATTCCTCGAAGTTGTATGACACGCCGGATGTCGGTTGGGCCTGGTGCCGACTGGACGACCTTCGAGGATCGTCGTCAGATAGTTGGAGGCCTCGGTCAGTCATCCCGGGTGTCGGTCTCGAGGGCTCGGTAATTGCTATGCCCGGGCGAGGCCGCATCTTGGGTTGAGAGTCGTAGGCATTCTTTGCCGCCGCTTGGTCCCCTCGATGCTAAGCACTCCCACCGGGTGGGAATTCGACGGTGAGGTGGTAGACCGAACAGACGGCCTTGGTGGCGCATACCAATCTCTCCTGTGATGATGTTGTACGAGAGGGAGCTCGGACCAGAAGAATCGGATGGCCTTGGTGACCGACTGGAGCTCGCCCCACCGCGACCGGAAGGGTGATGACCCCTCGGCCGGATCGCCTTGAGTGAAGCTCCGAACCGGGAGGGCGCGGAAGTACTGAATACCTCCGACCTCAAGCTTATCCAAACAGCTCGGAAGATGATGCCGACGGAGGTCTGGCGTCGATATAGACCCGGTGGACGTTTTTGTTGCCCACCACGGCTCGTATGGTGATGGCGCCCGTGCGGCATGATCTTGGGCACGGGTCCTCCTCGAGAACGTTATGTTCTCACCGCCCCGAGTCGCTTGTTCTTCGGCTCTTCAGGCCAGCCCGCATCGTTCTTCGTGGATGACCTCGTCGTCCCGAGGCGCCGTAACAACATAGACCTGCCCATAGCGCTGGGACCTTCGCCCGCCGCCTTCGGGTTGGGTCGTCGCTGAGGTCGGCCCCAGCTTGTTGCCGCCCATTCCTTCTCGCCTCGCTGTTTCTCGGCCGAGGTATTTCTTGAGGGCTCCACCTTTAACGAGCTCGCCGATCCGCGAGCCCAAGTTTACGCAATCCTGTATCATGACCATACCCTTGGTGATAGTCACAATACTCCTCTCGTGGACCTCTTCGATCCTCCTTTCATAGGGCGGGCTTGGGAAGAGCTCGGCGTGGAGCTCGAATATTTCCGCCTTGATTTGAGCAGGAGGCGCGCTGCCGCTGTGGTTGGGCGAGGTCCGAGCCTCGACTCCGTGGCCCTCTTTGATTCTCGCAAGGCGCCGCGATCGTGGCCTCGACTTCGTCATCCGGCTTTTTTCTCGGACCGCCGTCCTGCATTTTCCTCTTCTTCCGATCCGACTCGCCTCCCTCGACGGTTGTCCACCGTGTTCCAAAGCTTACTCGCCGCCTTTGGTTTCTCCGTAATTTCTTTGTTCAGCGCGGCGGGTCGGATCCCGCTGAACGCGTTGATAATGTAGAGGTCGCTGTTGTCGTCAATTTTGAGCGACTTTGATGAACCTCGAGACTAAGTTCGACATCGCCTCGCCCCGCCTGGCGGATTGTGAGCAGTGTCGGAGGAAGGTGCTGGGCGGCATCTTCCGATAGAAGCGCCATTGAATCGATCCATAAGGTCCCGAAGGCAGTATACTCTCTCATGAGCGAGGTGAACCAAATACGTGCGTTGGAGATCAAGACTCGGGAAGATTTTGCACATGTGAAAATCTTCCATTCCTCGATTCGCCATGTTGGTAGTGTAGGCGAAAAGGAAGTCTGGAGGGTCTCCTGGCCATCGAGAGTCGCTATATTGGGTGCCCGCATCACGCTTGGCAGGGCGTGTCTAGAATCTCCTTGGAGAAAGGAGATGATTCTCCGCATCGGCCGAACCCCGGAGATCGTTGCCATCTCTTTCTGGAGGGTGGGGATCGATAGCGACGCCTATCGCCCCTCCGGGGGAGTTCGACCGCCTTTCTTCCTCTTGTTTTGCTCGGCCGGGTCGGCATGACGAGGTGGAGAGCGGCCCGTGAATGGCGAGGGGGCGACGGTGGTGGCGGCTCGTCCGCGTGAGCGGCCCGTGAATGAGGGCGGCGGCTCGGCCGCCGTGAGCGGCCCGCACGTCGGGCGTGATGCGCGCTCGCTATCACGCCGAGGCGAGCGCCGGCCGCTTTGAGGGAGCGCCTCGGGCGCCGTGGTAGCCAGCCCCGGGCCCTGAAGGGCCCGCCCTTGGTCCTCTCGTTGAGGAAGCTTTGAATCGCCAAGATTGGCGCTGAGGAACTCGGTCACAACTCGGCCGAGGACCTCGTGGGACGAACGAGCTGCTTGCTCGCCCTCGCTGAGGTCGGCATCTTCCCCACGTTGGGGAGGCGGTCCCGAGGTGTATGGAGACATTTTCCATGTTGCCTCGTGAGAGTGAGCGCCGTGGCGCCTCGCGATCTCCTTCCCGCGACGCCGAGTGACCACCGGTCGCCCTCAAGACGGTTGTTGCCGCGTGGACGGCGGGTGCGCGTGTTCTCGCCATTTAAGTTGTAGAGGAAACGAAGCTTTTTGTTCGTGGCTTCCCACGACGGCGCCAATGATAAATCTAGTTAAGTGAGTGTGCGAGATTTATGTAAAGCAATAAAGAACACGAGCGCTTTTACATGGTTCGATCGTTAATGAGATCTACGCCCACGGAGGAGTGTTTCCTCAATACTTTCACTATAATGCGGTGAGTGTAGTTACATGCTCTTAGTATTCGATAAGTTGCCAACCCTTCTAATGTCGGTTTTTCCTTCTATTTATACAACTCCGAGCCTCCAATCAAGGCGTGCTCAACTCTCCATTGGTCGTGACGCGACTCTTCCTCCGCATGCCTCCATCGCCGGAGCGGGACGTTGCGCTTACGTGCGCCACGTGGAGGTGGCGCCGACCTGTTCCGGGCGTGTCCTCCATCGCCGAGGGTGGCGCTCACTGGCTGGGGCCCGCCTCCATCGCCGAGGGTGGCGGTTCGGGGCTAGGGTTTTGGGAGCCGACAGGCTCGCGCAGGCTCAACTGCGTGGGCCGCTATTAACGTGAGGCCCAACTCGTTTGGGCTCATTAGTGGCCTAATCGGTTGGGCCATATCCCATCGTGAACGGTTCTTGGTTAAAATGTTCGATGAATCGAAAATTGAAAGTTCAGTTATCGGTTCGGTGTTAGATTTCAAAATTTAACATTTTTTTGGTTATCGGTTAAATCGATAATCGATCGGTTTGAAATCTGAAAAACCATTTTTATTTTAGTTATTCTTTTAATTAATTAATTATTATAGAATCTTAGCTTTTAATTATTATTTCATTTTTTAAAATTATTCTTAATAAATTTTAGTTTTTTAATTATTATTTAATTTTTTGATTTTCCGGTTCATCGAAAATCGAACCATAATAATTGATCAATTTTGATTAACTGAAAATCTAAGTCGGATTGATTTCGGTTACACATTCGGACAAAGTCGATTCGGTTAACCTAAACGAGGCGATTTTCCATTCCTAGATATTAGGTTTATTTTTCAAATTTCATAATGGATAAATTGTAAAATTATATAAACAATGATTATATTTTGTATACTTTTTAATGTGGTTTTGATTTAACGTTGCTAAATTAAAACAGTTATATTTGATTGTTATTTCTTTTATATTCAAGTTGGTTGGTTAAGAAAATATTACATCGTCCTTAGCTTTGGTTGCTCAGCCTCTCCAAATCGCCGCCTCTCCTTGGCGCCACCTCCTCTGTTTTCCCTCTCTCATCTCTTTGCTTACAAAATGACTCTCTCTCTCAATCCAAATTTGAGCTCCACTCCACATCTTTCAACTCAAACCCCTGCAAAATTAACTCCAAATTATCATCGGTGTTTCGCCATTCCATCTCTTTCAGTAAGCCCTAGGCACAAGAGAAGGTAACTTTCTCTCTTTACTTCTCAATATATACCTCATGACCAAAGTTGGTTTACAACTTTCCCCTTCTCCACTTCCAATTTCAGGTGTGATTTTCACGACTTTCACAACGAGCTGGTAACGTACGCTGAGGCGTGGCGATGGCAGAAAACCATTGTTGAAGAGAAGAAAGCGTTGAGTGAAAAGAATGAAGATGTAGCTGAATCTTTGATCATTTTGCAGCACCAACCTGTTTACACGTTGGGTGCCGGCAGTTCAAATGAATTTTTGAAATTTGATGTCGAGAATGCCCCTTTTGATTTGTATCGAACCGAGCGCGGTGGTGAAGTTACTTATCACGGCCCTGGGCAGGTATATTTTCTTCCACATTCATTGATTTCTTGCTCATGATGTTTACGGTAAGATCGTCTTCTTCGTAGCTTTAGAATTGGCTGTGAATATTCTATCACCAGCATAAATGAATTAGAATCCTCAATGTTTGCTGCAAGAGAAAGAAAGATAGCACTTCCATTGCAAAGTTTTGAATTAAAGAAATTAAATCCCTGTGAATTTGTTTGCAACTTTTGAAATATTTTCATGAGTTTGTAAAGTTATAATAAAATGTTGTGTTTAAAAATGCATTTCAACATTATTTTAATTAGCATTACTGTCATATTATGAGCATAAGGGCAATGAAAGTATAAATGTTAATATGGGACTTGGGCGGAAGGAAAAATGTAGATTTTAATGTCAAGCAATGGTTGAAGTGATTGGCATCAGTTATTTGATTTAAGATGTGTGTTGAGATGAAACGAAAAATTTTATGGTTGCTTTTACATAGTATCCACTTGATGCGATGAGCAGACGGGGATGGAAATGTCAACATTGATTGGAGCTTGATATTGCAAAGATTTTCTTTGTTTCTTGACGAAGGATTAATGTGGAACGTGTTGATGAGATGGATGTGAGATGAGATTATAAGATGCATATGCTAATGAATTTTAGTTTTAGATTACCCTCTAATCTGTTGTGCTTTAGCTAGTGATGTACCCTATTATGAATCTACGACATCACAAGATGGATCTTCATTGGTACCTGAGGGCACTTGAAGAGGTTGTTATCCGTGCTATCTCCTCTGCGTTTGGAATTGAAGCGTCGCGTGTTGCAGGCTTAACTGGTGTTTGGGTTGGTATGCCTTGTAACCTGATTTTAATTTTCTATCTTTATTCATCTTGAACAGTTTGATCGCTATTCCAGCTTTTAATTTACATACAAACACACGATACTATGAAATTGTACTAGTGAAGGAGCCCTCATTCCCAAAGAACCAAGATAATGTAGGGAATAGTGGAGCAGAAAGTGTATTATATATATTGTAGAACAAACATAATTCATCCTCCAAATGCTATATAGACAAAATAAAATATGAAAGCTTCACTAATATTTTGTTAGTGGAAAGCAGTTCATGGCTCTATCTTCTTGACTGGGGATCGCTCCAAGAAGTTTCTTGTCGCAAAATAATGTTCGGGTTTTATTTTGTGCAGTGCTTAAAATTGGGTGAAAACCTTGAAATTCTTAATTGAGCTTAGCCAAGTATTTCTCAGAACATGAAAGCAGTGCAGATGTTCATTAGCACCCATCTCGTTTTATACTTTCTAGTTTTTGTTGATGTTGGTCATTTACTGCAGAATCTTATTGGCTTTCGAGACATTTCTGCAAAAGTCATAAAAGTTTTTGCTAGGATATTAATGCAAGTATGAAATAAATATGCTATGGTGCAACATTTCATCTGAAAAATCTATGCTACCCCATGAATCGTGGCTTGTAGGAGGTGTTGTCAATATATAGCCGCTTTTCTTAATGGTTTATTAGAGAAGGTGATCACTTTGAATATAATTTTGGTAGTGAAACTCATCTTCTGTTGGCTGCCATCAACACTTGTCATCTTTCACTTAATGAGGCGTCACTATTCTTATATATGTTTCATCCGTTTTTTTTAGGAAATCGATTTTCTTCTCGCTCTTGCATTGGCCCAGTTAGTTGTTGATGAAGTGTTGACATATTGAATTGGCAACAGGTAAACAGAAATTAGCAGCCATCGGTATAAAGATATCAAGATGGATAACATATCATGGCTTGGCACTGAATGTCACAACGGACCTAACGCCCTTTCAGCGCATAGTCCCGTGTGGGATTCATGATCGTCAAGTTGGAAGCATAAAGGGTATGCTAGAGGCAAATTCACGGTCTGAAGGCTATGATTATGAAGAAGATGATGATCGTGAATTGATCGATATTGCATGTAAATCACTCGTCACACACTTCTGTGAAGTTTTCCAGGTTGATCTCTGCACAAAAACGGGGCTTGGACAAACGTAAGCACAATTCTCTTCCCATAACTCTTTTTCACATTTATATATTCTTTCAGTATTGAAACTTTGCATCATTTTATTTTGAATGAACTCTCAGTATTTTCTCTCTCTCTCTATGTCGTTGTGGAAACTATGTGGAACTTGTTTGAAAGAGAAATTTGAGGTTAATATTCAACTTTCTTTTTGGTCATTGGTTTCTCAACAAGATTAAGATGGTCCTTAACATAAACGATTTCAACTATTGAGTTATAAGCAAACTCAATTCTTGATAGAATGATATCTAGTTACTTCATTGTTTTTTTAAGCTTGAAAAGCCTTGAACGAGTAAGGAAGATTAAAGGAAATCGTAGACTACCTTTCAATGTTTTATTGATCAAATTTCTCAATCTGTAAACAAGAACAAATCACTATGGGGATGTTTACTATTGATGATTAGTTTGGATAGTAGATAAAATAGTTTAATAAGATGGATTAGATACTTAAGGTTCTTGATCTTGATGAATTTTTACAATTTGAGATAATTTGTTTGATTCATCATTCATATCCAATTGAAGGGGGAAGGATTGCAGATTGAGTATTATATATTTCATTGTGGATGATTTTATGGAAGATTCTTGGGATTGCAAGTATGCATAAACAATCACTTTAATCTACAAAAAAAGGAAATCTCTAACTATGCCACTATTCAAATTTTCAAATTCATAAGCGAAAGAAGTACAACAAATCTGCTGTGTAATGAGATTCTATAATCGCATAGTTGTGTTTGTTCTTCTACATAATAAATTGGGTTATTCTTTTATCTTCTACCCCAAATCCTGCAGAATCAGAAAAACTTCTTGCTCTGAGAAATCGATCAAATATCTTTAGGGATGACAACTCTTACTAATTACATAAGAAAGTGGAGAGGAAACAAGTACGAATTGTATTTAGGTTGAAAATTGACGATGTACCTACAAAGATAAAGAACATTAACGAATTGGACACGACTTCCAAGCTAAGTGAGAATTTAATTTAATGGAAATTATATATATATATATAATATCCAGTCAGTTAATGTCAACATAAAATATCAAATATAAATTATTCACTCACTCTATCGACTATTATCACCAAATAAGACCAATGTACCAGTTGATTATAATTGACATTTTTATTGCCGCCTATAATTGACATTCCTTAAGCTAGATACTATATAAAACTTTTCTTTAATTAATTCACCTATCATCCTATACCTAATTGATGTACCGTTAAGTTCATCTGAATCCTTGTGTTCATATATGATTTAACAGACTGCCGCCGTTACAATTCTGGCTACAATCATCGGCCGCCGGCAACATCTGATTACACCATCTTCAAGATAAGAATGAGTCTCACATTCTATTACCCAAGTCATTGTTCGACTCTGTTACTTTTGGCCATTTGTGGTTAAACCCAACCAGGGTTGAGCTTAATTTATTTTAAATTTAAAAAATTAGTGAATAAATGACTAATGCACACGTGGCACAATCTCAACGGAGATATGCAATGCAGGGGCTTGTAGTTTGGTTTGCCAGATTTGTTCCATTGCGAAAGGTTGACGGTTCTAGTTCTCTTAGCGCACTTGTCATCGCCATCGGTCACAAGGAAAGTGATTTCATTGGTTGAGACCAATATTATGTAACTTTCTCCAAGAATAATTATAATCGAGAAGGAATGGTACGTTAGTCGCGTTTTGTGAATATCGTTCATGTTTAATAATATTAGTAATTTATAAATTACATAAAAATTAAAGCTTAATTTATTTAAATTAGAGTTAATTATAATTTTTAAAATATTAGAATTAAAATAATATATATAATAAATAATAATAACATAGACAAAACGTGGATTGTTTTCATAAAAAACACTCACATAAAGTGACTATCATATCATTCGGTTATAATTGTAAGGGTTATTGACATATAAATATATCAACTTTGAGTTCATTTTGATTTTTTCATAATTTTAAAAATTATAACAAAATAAATAAACTTAATCACTTTATTGATTTTACAACGATTTCAAATTCAGACCAAACTAGATTTGATTTGACATCTCGAAAATTTACCATAGACAAAACAGTTAGTGATATAAACGACATCGTAGAGATGACATAAAACATCATCGTTCCATCAAAATAAATCAGATCTTTTTATTTCTAGTATTCATCTTGTCAACTCTCATTACATAATCATGTCTTCTTGTTTGTTCCATTGTCTGTTTCTAGTTGGGATCAAAACAATCGATATCATCTCTCTACGATGTTGTTTATATCACTAATCGCTTTTTATATAATAAACTTTCGAGATGTCAAGTCAAATTTAATTTGGCCGAATTTGAAATCGCAGAAATCAATAAAGTGATTAAGTTTGTGTATTTTGTGATAATTTTTAAAATTCGTGGAAAAAATCAAAATAGACTCAAAGTTAATATGTTTATGTGCCAATAACCCTAAATGTAAACTAAATTAAACTTGAAATATCAATCATGTTGTATGAAAGCGTTCCCGGAAAATGGGAATCCGCATTTTCCCTTCGCCAAATTCCATTTCCTCTATTGACTAACCCAACGGCCTAAACAATTAGACCAATAAAATTCTCCAGAAAGATACAAAGAAGGGGTCTGTGTCCGGCTCAAAATTTTGCGGGCCCACACGTTGTTGGCGAACAAGCTCAATTTGGCACGTGCCAATCTTCTGAAAAATTCAATTATATATATAAAAAAACGAAAAAATCTGCGCAAGAAAAGTGAATTGCAAAAGGCAAAAGGTCTCTAGCTACCACGTAGTGACAAATCCAGCTAGTAATAATATGCCATGAACCTTCCATGACTTTTATGCACCATCTATTTATACCACGCGAAAATACCACCGCCATAAACATTAAAATATTTCACTTTTAACAAACAAATTTGGAAAGCATCATTTTGCCAATGGCTGCAGCTAGGCTGCTCAGAATGTCTACACCTCTGGGCTTTACTGAAAACCTTCTCTCAAGTCGTCATGTTTCATCAAGGCCTAGGACACTAATGTGTCTGAACAAAGCAGGGCTGAGTTCCGACATTTCTCATGCCGGCGCCGGAGACAGGAAGCCGGCGCCGGTGAAATCTGCCGGCTATAGTTTATCCTGCGCCGTCGTTTCGGAGCCGAAGACGGATAAAGGGACGGACTTGGGATCACTATTTGCCTATGTTGCTGATGCTTTGTCTTGTTGGAGGAACTTTGTCGTACAACAGAGGTCATGGGGATTGCATATTCAGATGTTTCTTGAAAAGGTAGCCATCGATTTTTTTTAGAATCTTGAATTTGATTTATGGCTTTTTTTCTTTTTTCTTGTAGATTAAATAATTGATAGCAGATATTCTTTGTCTGTCGACAGGCTATAGTAGACTGCCGATTCTTTACATTGTTGGCGATTGGTGGATCTTTGATTTGTTCCGTACTATGTTTTTTTGAGGTAATGATGAATATATACTGATCTTCTTAAAGTATAATTTTCGGGAGGATTAAGATTAGTAATCCAAAAACGTAGTATAATTAATCTGAATGATTGCATTTGCAGGGGTGTTTTCTGGTAGTAGGATCATATTTTCATGCACTTTCACGGATGTGGGAGCAACCGCAAGTGGTCCATCAATTAATCGAAGCTATAGGTATGATTATGATTTATGACTCCTTTCCTCCATTTTCTTGTAAGGTTGTTTGGTTGGGAGAATCATGACACTTAATTTCTTCTAGTGGCTTTGATTGCCATTTTTTTATTGAATTTCTTTTTCTACTTTTGATCTTTTTTCATTCTCTCCTTCATATTGGACTCCTTTCCCTACCACCATATTAATAATTTTTATAAGAATAATAAAAAGTAAAACTAATTATAATAATTGTTATTGTTATTATATTATTGTTATGATTTTGATTATTATTAATATTATTATGATGATGATAATGATTTTATTATTATTATTATTATTATTTGTTGACACTGAACCAAATAGTCGAAAAGGGAATCATTTCCTTTGTGGGGTTGAATCAAATAAATGAAAAATTAGGAATCATTTCTTTCCTTTCCTTTCCCGATGTTGATTTCTTTCCCTTTCCCCAGTTGAACCAAACGGTTCCTTAAATAATTACTCGTTACCGCTGAAAGTTGAGTTACACTCCATCTGTCCTCAAATAAGTAGGCAATTTATTTTATTACTCCTAATTATTACGTAGAAAATTGAAAAAGTATAGAATTTGTACTTAAAAAGTGTAAAATTGAAAGTTTGACATCATTTTATCGTAAAATTATGAAATAAGATACTTATTCGAGAACGAATGGGATAATAGTTAGCAAAGATTGCAATGTTTATTCTTTCGTGCAAATATCACAATGCAAATCTCTCTGTCGCAGATATGTTCATCATGGGAACAGCAATGCTTGTTTTCGCCATGGCATTATACGTTATGTTCGTCGGATCACATCATTCGATTCTGCATTGTCTAAGAATTTTAATATCAAGGTATAGCCACTCTTGAATTAAATAATTATCGTAGCAATTTAACTCAAATAACGAAAGCACAAGTTTAATAAAAGTTTAAATTATTTTTAAATTTTTGCATATATCTTGGTATTAATTTGTGAAGTGCGTGGTTTCAGAAGCTCCCGTCGTGGATGGGGACGGGATCTGCAATGGAAGCAAAGTCGAAAATCGGGCATGCTGTGATGCTGATTCTGCAAGTGCAAGTGTTGGATAAATTCAGGAGCATAGCAGTGACGAATGGTATGGATCTTGCCTGCTTTGCAGGAGCCATGTTTCTATCATCTGCTTCTATATTCGTTCTCTCTAGAATCTCTGCTGCTGGTGCCGACGTTGACTAATAGTAGAGATTGCATTTGCATCATAATAGAGTGTATGTTTAGCATATTAATTAAGTCTCAAGAAGAAGAAAGTGCTCTTATTAGGTTTTGTGGGTAAAGTGGAAGATGGGAACCTTCACTAGTTCGATGCAGGCAATTTATAATGTTATGTTATATTCTTTTATTTGTATAATTAATTAGTGGCAAAGTATCACTTCATATTTTAGCATTCGAAAGTTTTCATGTGCGGGCATTTTCATAGATTAGAATAACGAATTAAAAAGTTATGTATTACAATGATATTATTCATAGTATGACAAATTTTAACTGATTAATGTTCGGGATATTTTGAAATATTTCCCCGTGCAATTATTAATTAATGTAATTTTTAATGAGAAATTGGTCTTTTCGTTACCATATGCCTCTTACTAATTTATGTACGGACTTTTTGAAATATACGTATAATGTCTCATTTCAGTCCTGATTACCATAAATAACCAAGTTTTCTTGAATGTAATTTGCGTTTTTTTCTACAATTTTTAAAAATTGAAGGAACTAAAACTTGTTTGTAAAATATTTACCGGATGTTGGTGGTTCGCCATCGCCAATGACAGATTGCTGGAACCGAGACCACTATCCGACTCCTCTGAACGAGTTATACAGAAGCTATTGGCCAATTTGAACTTTAGTATCCAATAATGAATCTTTCGTCCCAAAGCACAATCACTTTATCGCCAGCCGTCTGGCAGTCAAATTAAACAATTATAAGATTCGACATTGAATTGATAACCACTTTCTTTAAATTAGGTAAAAGTTTTTCTTATCAGTTTAATCCTGAAAATGAAGATTGAAAGTTAGGCATTTTGTGTTGTCAATATAACATTTCGGTTGATAGATGCAAATGCCAAAATTAGTAAGAGGGCCAACATAACATACCAAAAAGGTGATTTACAAATGTTTATTGAAAGAAGTTTCGATCATATTACGTAAAATGCACACCAAATGGAATATCAAATATCAAATATCAATCAACATATCTACACGTACGCGTATTCACATTTACAATAACAAATAGACTATATAGTAGACGCTATACATGAGAAAAATCTTTATATCCATTTTGGAATTAATTGATGTTTGGTAGTCAAACTTGAATCTTATATGATTTCCAGAGATATAGATGTATTTGTATACAACGTCAAGACCATAATGCCCAACCAGTAGATTAGGTCATAAAATATTAGCAGAAACCTGTTACCTCCTGCATTTACTTTTTAAGCATTGCATATCAATATCACTTTTTAAGCATTATTAAATCAACATACAGTTGGTTGTCAGAATGCAGGATAGACAAAGGGATTTTCAGGTTATAGGCAACAAAAATTCAAATTGAAGTGTTACAATTAGGGGTTAGAGTTGAAATAGTCATTTTAAATGGCACTATATAATTTTCAATAATCCAACATCCATGCATGAAATAGTTTAAATAACATATTACCCAAATTATATATATTCTTTTTGCATGAGATGACGTAATCTAAAAAAATGTAATATAAGCAGTTTTGCTAAACTTGCATGGAAGTCCATTACTGGAGTAAATAGTCAAAAAATAGCAAGCCCCAAATTATGAATTCAATCAACTGCACGTCAGAAACAAATCAAAATTACGAATACATTACACTAATCATAACAATCATTAATCAAGCTTGCAATCCACTACAACAAACAGATCGGCTTTCAAGGCAGTAAAATCTTTCTTCCGCATTACCGGCTGAAACTCGAGAGGAGAGCCCACTAGCTACAATACTAAGGACTGTCTTTGAATAAATCAAATCTTGGGTGTCCACCAAAATAGAAAGGAAGAGATAAGAAGGAAAATGAATATGACGATTAACTTTTTTACAATCATAAAAGAAATCTGAAATTTACCGGCTGCTCATCTACATAGATGCCAGTAGATCTCTCATTTCTGAAACGGGAGGGATGGACTCAGTTGAGTAAATTTTAACGACGAGTTGGGCAAAGCTGTCGTACTTGTCAAGAAATTCTTTCTGCCATTAGTTTCAGATATATCAGTACGATAGTTGAGAATATAAGTTCCTCTAATACACATATTTAGATAGCAAAAAGACCATACTCTCTGTTCATTCAATTCATAAATGTCAACATTTTGAAATCAGATGAGAACAATAATATGAGCTGCAATTACCGTTATCAATGATAGATCTGACCCACAATGTCGAACTTCTGAAAGTAGGTCGCAGATGGGAAAGTTGCACTACCACCCCACCCACCAAAAGACCAAAATGGAAGTGCAGAGGACTAGAGGGTAATTCTTTTATAAAATAGAAAGCAGAATACAACCCAGGTGTTTAAAGAGTTTAACATAGTTATTCGATAATATAGAATGTAAACATTCATTGACCGATGTTACAATTAATTTATATGAAAGATAGAAATCTTTCATGCATCATAGTTACTTGATCTAACACACAATAGGAATAAAGAGGTTTATTTTATTATTCTTATTTGACCGTATTTCTGATGTCACTCTTAAATCTCATTACTTAAAAATGAAGAATTGTTGGGAGCAGAATCATACAAGGCATGATAGGCTGGATACTAAATCATAAGACCTAATTCATAGTGACTTGAGGTTAGTCTATATACAAAGAGAATCTGGAGTAGGCATGTAGGTATTACACACTGCAAATTATACCTAAATTATCATGTTCTTTCTTCATCTTAGACTTTTATCTGGTCAATAATACGACAAGGAGCAAAACCATCGAACACATAATTGAACACTGTCATTGCAAGGAAAGTTGCAAGTGAAGGAGATGACCGTCCTGTATAACTAAAAAACTACCTTGCACTTGTCCCATAGTGAAGGCAACAGCTCCTCTGAGGTCAAATTCTTCTGTAATCTTTTATACATTGCCCCAATAGACTTGTCAACCTACAAATTATGACAATTTGTGTCAGAGGAGATTGTTAGTCAGATGCCAAATCTCAAAGTCAGTAGTCAGTTATACCCCAGATAGACTTGATTTCACAACTTTCCGCAAATCCATTTTTGACAATCCAAGCTGGAATGGTATCTGAAATTCATCATCTCATGTTTAGTCTCAGAAAATTTAGTAAGAAAAGCTCTGGAGATTAAAAGGCTTAGATCGCTGAAGTTGACATGGCATCAATTGGAATGACCACTAGTAATAATGGACTACAGTCCTATCAAAAACTGGATAATTACAATTATCCCTGAGCACCATTAGGGTACAAATGTGATGAATTATCCTTTTCTATAAACATATGTTTAAAGATATAATCTCAACCCCTAAAATACACATCAACAATAAAAAACAGTCTCCAGCGAAATCCAGCAAGGTCTATGAAAATTGCAGAAGTCAGGATGAGGTTTAGGTGGCAAAATGAAAAACATACAAAGTTTGGATAGCAAATTGTAATCATTATCCCCACAAGAAATATTGGGATCTAGACTGAGAAAAATTTCATGAAATTTAGGCTACTAACTGAAGACTTAAAACGTGGTTGAAGGGGGAGAGAATATGAACAAGAAAGAAAGAAAAATAACTAAAATTCTAAAAGCAGCGTGTGATTTATAAATCTGCTTCAGAGTTTACCTCTTCAGGTGTAATTGTGTACATTAAGTCCTCTATTCTGCGAGAAAACTGGAAAAGCCGTTCAAATTGCTGCATTGGAAACATTAAATATATTATTCAACATGTAAATTCCATAAAATCAAACCAATACTTATGACAATGAATATGATCGAATTGAGAGCTTAATGATGTCAATGGATATCCAGAAGGGGCTCCAAGCAGCTTATAGATATAACATATACAATTCTTTTTTTTCTCTCTTTGCAGATATTTTCATTCAGTATTGAGAATCACATGTAACACCAGAGATAGGGACTAGTGTTTGAAAGTTGAATTCTTATTGGCTAACTAAGCAAGAAAATAAATGAGGCAGAGAATATGGAAAAAAAGAGACAACTGCAAGGCATCTTATGAGATGTTAACGCATGATTTGTAAGACTGAAGAACAGAGATATGACCTTTTCACATGAAAGAGAACAACTTACATATAAGATAATTGAGCTTATAAAGCGTGTGCAGGCTTGTTCATAAGCTTCACTTGCTTGGTGATAGAACTTTGCTAAAGTGGGCACAACATTGGCCAGGTCATACAGACTGCACATTGCAATTAGCTTAAGAATATAACAGTTCTTGATAATAGCCACAAAAACCAAATATTAGGCATAAAACAATAACAAATAACATAGTGATTCAGGGAATGAGTGCACACTGATATCAATACCTGTTCTGAAATGCTGCATAATTTTCTAAAAGCAAAATATCTGCATACTTTGGGTCTGATTGAGCAATTTTGTCCAATGTAACAAACATTACAGTTACCTGCCAAAATATATTTTATACATTTCAGAAAATTTCAAAGCATATAGTAGGGAAAGGTAATTTTGATTAATGAATATATAGCAGGCACATTTCAAAGATAGAACAGAAATTAGGTGGTTTATCACTCTTCAATGATTCCCTTCTCAAATCACGGACTAATATTATATATCATATACATCTTAAATTAGATCAAGGATGAATAAACTGAAAGAAGTAACTGACTAATACTAGTAAAACCCATAATATGTATCATATGTCAGAATCTAGCAGAAATAGGAACAATAAAATCAAGTCATATAGTTAAAAGAAAATTATTATAAGAGAAGCACTTACAAACTTTGTGTAAGCCCGATCAACCAAATCCCTCGACTGTCCTTGTATGTATTGCTCCATACGTGTTGCAAGAGTAGCAAATCTACGCCAAAGCTAACAGTAAATTCATGGCTGATAGAGATAGAATCGTCAAATGTGAAAGAAAGCCACATTAATACACATGGAATGAACAGAGAAAGTTATCGAATAGGAATTTTAACACAAATACTTAATTCTGTGCAAAAGAGTCAACTATAAAATTCAAGTTACAATTTTCTGAACAAATTATACATCCAACTTTTGGACTTGCTTGCTTTCAATTGTAAAAATAGGTACATAGTCCCTTGAAGCAGCCAACTTCACTTCTAACCATCCTCATTAACTATGTAGAGACTTTCAGACAACACCTAATGTCCATCCAATATTGTCGAAGTCGCTGAACTGGACCACACTCAACATTGTTATCCATAATGTAAGCACGTAGGTGCTTAATAACTTTGAAACATCTTAGTATGACAAAGATGTAGTGCTGACCTGAAACCGGATCTTAAATAGCATCTAGTTAGATGCAGCTTGCTCCTATACAAATAGTCTAAAGTTGTGTGTTTAAGCTATCTCTATTGCTTGAATTGGAGATAAATAATCCATAAAATCCATCAGTATGCAAGAGTCAATTCAAAGCAAATACTATGTGGACAAGAATGAGTATATTCTTAGAGTTAAAATCTCTTACACCAAGCAATTGCAATTTTAAATTTTTATCCTCGGAAAAGATAATGGTCTTGGACAAACAATCATGCACATGACATAGGATGTAAAATGGGAAATACAGCAAACACAATCCAAAATCTCATTGTAAATCTCATTGTCAAAGATTACAAAATGGATTTTGTAAGATTTCCAAGACTTCAAAGACCTTGAGGTTGAGTTTACCTTGGTATATATGATAAGACTCCCACTTGTCGAACATTTCGCTCATTTCTCTCAATCTGGTGGCAAGCTTCATCCACAAACTGGAATACAACATATATATGTTTAAGTGCATGAAAAATCACCGGTCAAATTGTACCATTTGTATCTTATAATAGTTATAGATAACGATAGTTGACTATATAATACTTATATATAACTAAGTTGAGGCCAGATTTTATAGCCAAAACTAATTCTTGATCTTTTCTGTGCACATTCTGCGACGCTGCTTATAAAATAGTAATCTAAAATTCATCATAAGACCTTCTTCAAGATATGTAAGGATTTGACAATCTTAAGCATATCTCTCAGAAAGCATAAACATGGAGTTCAATTTATGCTTCAATTTGGATTGCATAGCTTCAGCCTCTTTTCCATAGTACTTCAAGCAGCTAATTTCTATTTTAGGTTTCCATCCATAGTACCAAGCTCATTGAGAGATTGATAGAAATTAGAAAACCGTCCGTTTTCCATATTTTTAAAAACCATAAAGCATAGAGACCAAACTCTATACCCCTTTGTTCTAATTCAGGAATTTGCTTCTCTTACTAGAACATAAGAACTTACACGACTGAACTGTGTGGAAATTCTGTTTTCCAGGTCATCCAGTAAAATACGCACGAAGCCTGCCGCATCAGCTTTTTGACCAGAAATATAACGTTCTGTTATACCATGCATAGATATACAATGAAGGGGGTCGATCTTGTATGCCCAGTCCACAACAGCATAGAAATCTTCCTAAAATTTAACAGAAAGAAAGAAAAGGGGAAGAAGAATGTTCATAAGAAATGGGAACTTAAGCTACATATCAGAGAACTAAAACTTGCAGATTACAATTTAAAATACCTGTATTCCATCAAGCAAATCATGAAGTGATTCATTTAAAGCCTGCAGATCTGCGGACTTTTTACCTGCAAAATTGCGAGGGCGCGATGTGATGACCATGTTCCAATGGGCAAAGAAAAACTGAAGAAAGATGGAGATTACCTTCATTGTCATTATCATCAATGTCCATGATGCCCAAATCATCATCATTTTCATCATCAGTGAATACACTTTTGTTGCCATTGACAAGGCCTCCAGGTGGAATAAGAGCTGGCACTTCAAAGCACATGAAGTGCGCGAAGAAAGAACTCTGGAGTTCAACAGCAATACGATATGTAAGAAGGAAGCATCTTTTCAACAAAGAGAAAGGAGCAAAAGCAACAAGAGATTGAAGTTTGAAGGAAGCTCATTATAACCTCATCCACTAGAAGAGGAATAAAAATGGTCAGCATTTTTGCATATGCCTCTGAAACAGTAGATGTATCTGCACTACTAGCACTTTGATTAGAGCCTGTGGAACCATCAAGCCATACTGTCGGATTCCTTGATGCTTTAGTACTAGCACGGAGTTCATTTGCAAACTCACGGGCCTGGGATGGAATTCATAACTATGTCTTCAATCTTAAAAGTGTTAAGGTAAAATATTATGTATAAAAGCACATTTAATGACAGAAAAAAGATCTGCTCATGCCCAAGGAGATTAGCATATCAGTTTCAACAGAAACATACAAAGATACATAGGTGCATTCAGAAAAATATCAAGGAACGCTAAATTTCATTAATGTTATAATTCATCCAAAAGAATCACCCATTAACTGGAGAAGGTGACTTAGAAAAAGTGATTTCCACTAGGAAATTTCCCCATCTATTTGGACAATCTTAACAGGATAGGAGAATCATATTTTGGGACAAAGGGAGTATTTACGAAAAACATATCCTGAGAAGCAGATAATATCTGTGTGGACAACGTAACAGTGGGGAAAAAACCAAAACAACTTATAAAACCTTTCTAGATGACATGCAGCTCTAGATGAATACACGGTGATAAATTAGACAAGAAAATGAAAGGCAATTTACAAAATAATATCTGTGTCCTGACCTCTCGACGTAGAAGCAAATTCAGAGAGCTGCAATAAGCTTTCCTCAATGGACCCAAGCAATTCTTATCTAGAGTCTGCAAATGGAAAGGGGAGGGGGCAAGAAACAAAAGCCTCAAATTAAGGCACGATATCAAGAAATAATGTAGATTATGACTGTAAGCAACAACATCAAACAAGAATTGTTGTGGAACAAGCTGTTTTAATGTACCTTCAAGTGTTGCAGGAGCCGTGCGTATGTTCTGCACTTGTATCTCAAATCAGCATGATCTGGCCTCTTCAGTTGTCCACGCTGTTAAAGACCAACCAATAGCAAAATTACAATCACCATTGCGGACCAGTAATTATTAATCAACAGTATCTTTTCATGGAATACCTGAGAGAAGTAACTCTTATCACTAATCATGAAATCCACCAAACTAGTAAAATAGTTCCTCAGGAATTCGGATGCTCTTTTGACAAAATTGTTTCTCAACTTGTCAAGTTCTGCCCGTTTCTCCCGAACCTGTCCATCACCACATCAAGTAAGAGAAATTATCCCTTTATCAGGTGAGTATCATTTGCAATTTCAATTTAGAACTAATGATTTATCTTCAAGTATAGTCCCGAGAAAATCACCCTATTGGAACGAACAAACTCAATGTATTTCACTTAAGAGATTTTTCCGAAAAATATGGCTTCAAACTCCTTCTAAGTCCGATATATAATGTTAAATTGTATGAATAACTACAGTGTGCAATTAACCTTGACCAGAAAAGTAAAAGATTCAAGGCATGAAGTTTACATACAGATCTCATGCTTGCATAGGTATGATCCAAATGGGGACCTTCAAGGTTTCTTAAAGCATTTGCGAGCCACTCACAAGCTTCTATGTTCTGAAGCATGCGAACCTCATCGAATGAGCCCCCTGTAAGGCATGCTGCATACTGCATTTGAAAGGAAAAATACAAATTAAAAACTAAAACTCTCAAATGTACGGACTTGAGTCAGGGGGGAAGCTATAGTAAAGATAATACACTTAAAAGTCAAAAGCAAAAAGCACATGTCACAAACTTAAAAAAATTATGAGGAAGGACCTCAGATGGGATACGCAATCTTTCAAGAAGCTTATCAAGTTCTTCGATCAAAGATTTATTGTTTACTGACTGCATTTCCAACTTGTTATTTCGCGTTTCAATCTGCGGGCCACCAAGCATAAAATATGTTAGCAAACTAGCGATAATTCACTTGTTTCATAAAAGAATTAGGAAACTAACTTAAATATAAAAGGTAATAAACACATCAAAATAAATGGATTAGATTAGTTTTGGATCTATGGTATGTGCTCAGAACCAAGAAAAATTCAGCAGTGAGTAACACGATATACATAGTCAACATATATTTTGTTCTAATCACATCTCTCTTGTTCAAACTGGGAGCAAACATCAGCAGAAAAATCAGGAGTACATGATATACATAAGTAGGTCGCATAACAAACTTTTCCATATCAGATTACAGTTTGTATAGATCTTTACCGACTCTATGTCCTCCCTCATGTGGCGAAGTTTCAAATTGAAAATGCCCAACCATTCATCCATGTCCTCCACACAACTAGTAGCTGACTCAAGCCCCTGTAATACCTGCAGGAAAAGAAAATATAAATGTATCCATATTGCCATTTCAGACATACAACAAAAGCACAACTGAATCTAGCCAGACACGGGAACAAAAAGGGGCACCACTATGCAGCCTTGCAGTGTTCCAAAAGTCTTAAGTAATATGGAAATTCACAAAAAGAACAGATGCCTCACATAATTTATTGGATCTCATAACTGACCTCATTTATTAAAGGTTCATTTTCTAAAATTGAATGCACATTTGCTGCTTCTAACGCTTGAAGTTCTCGTTTCAGCCGCTCAGAAAATGCCTCGGCTTCGCCGATCCCCATAACATAACTACAGGTCAACGATTACCAATAATCTTAGGTCTTGGTCAAATAACACAAAAATTAGAGAGAAAACCTATCAGTAGCCTTAGCTCTAAGACAAACAGTGAGAAAAGGCGTATGAAGATAACCAGAATAACAGATATAGTAATACAGTATACTGACTCAACCCACATAAAGTCTCTGAAAGCATGCAGAGGAATAAGAACTGTAAAAAATTGCTTTATATCCCTCAACTTGTAGCCCACAGTCCTTGCATATAAATATATATCATGGTAGCTTTATGCAATAATGAAACATGGTAGAGCATGTGGTCAAAATTAACCATGAAGATGAAGATGAAGATGAAAAACTAACTACCCATTCAAATATGAGGGGCAATCATCAATCACAGGATCCCAAGGTTTTAGCAGTAAACCATGTCAACAATGGCAAGTAGCAAGAAAGTACTTCTATTGTGGCTGGTTATAACCTAAGGCCCACTATTTGCCTGGACGAAGTACAAGGTAGTCCTCCCAGTGAAAGTACAGAGAGGAATCTAAATATATTAATACTTAATAGCAGCTCGGTTGTACCTGAACAATCTCGGCTTAAATGCCGTCAATCGGTCCCACCAATTTTCACATGCATCTAAAGCTATTTTAGAATTAGGTTATACATATCCTATATGAGGAATTTGTTGGTAAAATGTGAGATCTAACCTCACCAGCAAAGAATGAAGGTTAGAGGAACCAAGGTATACAAGAGGTAGAGTTAATCCCCCAACTACAAAAGAACCGTTACTTCAATAACAACATCGGAAATTCACTAAAGTTCCTCCCACTTCATTATTATTGGGATACTTCTGTTTGGTTAGATCTTGGGTGGGAACTTGGGTTCCATTCATGCAATCGAGATCATTAACTACAGGGCTTAAAGAAACTGCATGTGCAATGTGGAAAACTATTAATAAGAATGCCTGAAGACAAGTATTTGCCACAGAATGGAGATAAAGCTCTTAACTACAGGGCTTAAAAATGAAGAAATAGATTAAAAATTAAAAAAATAATTAACATGCAAATCTATTTTTAATTTACATGGTTTCTTCAGTCCTTTGAGATGTAATTCATATGCAATATAGGATCAAATACAAATAGCTAAATAGTAAAACATAAGGAAACAAGAATCACTAGGTCCAGCAATCTAAGACGGTGAAGAAAGAATTAGGATTTTTAATTTTTAAATTTCATAGAACGACAAAGTATGAAAACGAGGGCAACAAATCATAAAAAATACTGGTGATTAAAAAAAAAACTGTAAACTTTCACTTAAAACTCCAGACCAATTTAGAGGGGATTCTTTCTTTGGTGTGGAGGGAGTTTGTTTTATTGGTAAATGTAGAATATTTTATCAGTGTTATTTTTGGAATCAAGGAACTGTGTTATTTCTAACACTTAAACAAAGAGGGTATCAGTTTCAACTACCGAGAATTTGTTTGAAGCATCAGTTTACTTAATGCATGACACAACCTAATTGATAGGTTATACTGAAGGGTTTTCATGTTCAATCCGTACAAATTTTCCCCTCTTAATTTGCATGCACTCATATGAAATGTTAATTGTATTTTCTTAATAATACATTAGGTTGCAAGTAAGAATCCATATCTGCTCTAGAATCACCAATAAGAATCTAGAAATCAAGAAGAATACTCAAGGCTATATATCTAAAGGAACTAGATGAAGTATTATCAATTGCCTCCTACCATGTCCGAAATCTACTGTAAGTTAGCCAAACCAACTTTCTGCAATTCCACTCACATTAGCATTCCCTAAAATCATTGATGTTGAAAGACTCTTCTCCTAAGAAATTGCAATCAGATGCCTTTTCTAATTCTTGCATGTATGAACAAATATATGGCACAACTTATTTCTGGTAAAAATTGGATTTGCTCCTAACAAAGATTGTGGTATCGTGATGCTTTCTTTGTTCCACTTGTAAAAACTGCATTTACAATAGTAGTATAACCAGTTTGACTAGATGCTAAGAGCTCAGTGCTGGGAAGAATGGTTAGCTTCAAATAAAGTACATACGATCCTAAAAGAGCCTCCATATCCTCTTCTTCCACTTGAGATACAAGTTCTCTTTCAACAGTCACTTTTGTGTCACTTTCTGCAAATGCAGCCAGAATAGGCCCATCTTGAAGGATGCCTTGTTTCTTAGAAATGGCTGGTGTATTTTCCTGTAAAAGATACAAAATAAACTCTAATTACAAAAAAGGTTAACTATTAGAATTCATAGTCTTGTATACTATACAGATCAACTACAAGTCTCTCTTATAATCGAAGATAGCTATCTGAACAATATCCTTCAAGTACATCGACCAAGTATCATAAAGAGGGTCCAGGCATGCATGGATATCATGATATTCATAAAGCAACTTGGGAAGAAAAATAGAACAATAAGCAATTCCTATAAGAATAATCAGTTCATTGAATGGGTGTGAAAGGAACAGAAGTTTTTTTTCTTAAAAAAAAAGGGTGCCTCGAGTCCAAGGATTGTAACAATAGTGTCAAATAACATTTGTTGACTATGGTTGACAAAGTGATGGCAACTTAATAAAAAAATTAGATCACGCTGCACCTTAGCCCAAAGAGCCATCTCCACAACGTCTATGCCAACAAATTTAGGAAGACGACCCAGCACATCCTTGCAGATATTTAAGATGCAAAGCAGCAGACGGTTCCTACACCACCAACAGAAAAGGGGAGGAATCATTAGCTGAGTGAAAAGAAGAAAGCCAAATCATAACCAATAACTGCTTCATGGGGCTTACCTATCATCAACATTGCGCATTGTCCACTGAGGTGGGGCAACACTCTGATTTCTGAGGTTATCAAATCCCTTAATAAACACAATCAGCATTAATCATGTTCACAACATTTGTCTAACAAGGATCATGAATTTATAGAAGATATTATTTGTAGTTGTGGCAAGAATCTATATAAAGGCTAAGGAGTTATTTACCAGTATAAAACTACATCCAGTTGGATCATTTGTAACAACTTCCACTTTTGATAAATGCTTCAGCTTGTATAGTTTCGCAGGCTATACGTCAAAGGAAATAGAATATAAGCCAAAACATGCTTCAAACTTTCAAAACAAAGTGATATGCTGAGATAATCAGAGAGGTGTCAAATAAGGTTATATATGCATATTTCAAATTCAGTTTTCTACCATGGTTGTTAAATCTATCACTCTGTGCATGAGTACCTTTTTGCTCCAAGATTATAAGCTTGAGTTGTTAAAATTGTTATCTCAATATTCATAGCACCATGTAACTATTCCAGACTGGGTGAGCAAGAAGAAACAAACAGTATATAAACAAAGATAATTTACATCACAAAACTTTAAAATAAGATTTGATACTTACTTCAAGAACACCTCCAGTGGAATATTTTAAAACCCGAAGAAAAACTGATGCTTTTTGGCCTTTTGCCTTTGCTGCTAACAATTTGCCAAACATCAATAGATGAACATAAAGTGATCAATATATTATTCACTCCAGAATAAGAACAGAGCAGGTAATTATACAGTTCTACCAAAACAGTTACTAATAAAATAGCTACACTATGAACACAATCAATATAAAGAAAAGAACACAGTCTTCTGGTACGTCGTCGGTAATCAAGATCAGAGGAAAGTCTTGAAGATGATCGATAAACATCATAAAAGAACTTTATAACTGTATCCAAGCTATGTTTTTAGGTGAGGAAGGGGATGTGAACAAAATTTTCACAGGACCATTAGCAGCAAAAGTCTGCAAGTAAATTTATTTCGAACAATACTAACTGGTCCAAAATTGAAGCAAACACACGTTTCCCCAGCATTCGACAAACCATTTCTTTATCAATTCCCTTCTAGCTTGTCAAGCTAGTATGAGTATGAATATGTATATTTCCACAGATATCCAGAACATGAGCAGGGTCATTCCATCCTAGGGACAATCTTCACTCAAATAGCAAAATACACATGCATATACCATCAGACCCAGTTAAAAGAGTTCAACAACTTTTCTCAAAACCCAATTATATCCAAGAATCTTCCAAAAACTAAATATAGCAAAGTTAAAATTGGTATGTCCATATACAATTTCTGATGCTAACAAAAACTAACTTTGACAATACACCTCTAAAATAAGCTAAACACTATTATGCCAAACCTGGAAACCTAACAGGATAAGATCGTAACATGAGATGAGACACGCTCAAACTCGGGTTTAGAAGAGTAAAGTTGCTTCAAGTAGAAACTACTTCCCTAAGAGTCTCGCTACCAATGCTCACAGCCGAAGCTAGTCCGAGCCTTAGTATACTAAAACATAATCACACCGAACAGGTAAATTACTTTCCCTAACTGTTCCAGTAAGTCGTTCCTAGTTGTCCACCAATTCTCGAGTTGATTAGAATCATTAGTTGAAGCAGTCTAGGTCCAACATCATACTAAATCAAGTCCGTCTCTAATTTTCTTACTAGTACAAAGCTAATCACCTCCCCAAAAGCGAGTAAAATTAAGCGATAGAAGAATATGTGGAACCGAAATAACCATACTCGAAATGGCGAGAACTCGGGGCTTGGCCATGTGATTGCGTCCTAATTTTCCGGATTTGGCCCAGATCCCTCGGCTCTTGGCCACCCTGATCGACATGACGATCTCCTGCTTGGTGTCCTCGATCGCCGCCGCGCAGGCTCTCCGCAGCTCCTCATCGTCGGCGCTCGACTTCGCCATTGTTGCTCAGCTCCGAAGAGAGAGAAAATGATTTGGAAGTTGAGGTTAACACTTATGAGGCAAAGGAGAAAAGCTGGTGATTGAGGAAACCAACAGCAATCAAAGTCAGACGAAGTCAAAAAAATTGCGCTAGTGTGTAAGAAAGGTTGAAGAGGCTAAAACGCTTTTCAAAGGGATGACAGTTTTAAAGCAGTCACACCCGAGTCTCCATATTTACATTTTCTTTATTTAGGTTTATATAATTCCTTTTTATAAATAGGGACATTGACATATAAATATACGAATATTGATATAATTTTAGTTTTACACATAAACTTTGAAATGAGTATATAAATACACGAATTTTAATGTGATTTTAATTTTGCACATGAAATTTAAATTAAGTATATAAACACATGAACTTATTAATTGTAGAAATGTTATCATGGTTTATTTTTTCGACCAAATTGAAACTACTGACATGGCATTAGATATAATGAGTTAATAATGATGTAAAAATAAATTAATACATAAAATACAAAAGATATATTTATACTTGACAAAACACACACATTGACTTATAAATACACATAAAACACATATACACTTTACGAGAAAAAGAAAGAAGAAAAGAACACAGACACAAAAAACGGAGATAACACGTTAAATCTTAAATCCACCATTTGTAAATGGAATAATGACGAACAAACAGGCTATTGTAAATGTCTTCTTCTTCTTCACTAACTTTAAGATTTCCACATCATACCAACTCATCATATATATCTAATGTCATGTCAGTTTCAATTCAGTCGAAAAAATAAATTATGGTAAAATTATTATAATTAATAAGTCTGTATATTTATATACTCCTTTTCAAGTCTGTGTGCAAAACCAAAATCACATCAAAGTTCGTATATTTCTATACACCTTTTAAAATTTGTGTGCAAAACTAAAATCACATCAATGTTTATGTATTTATATGTCAATAATCCTTATAAATATGTGTATACAATCATGATTATTGCAAGTTTAAACTTGAGTTTATTTTTATTTATCAAATAATTCAAAATTCACGAGTCTATTCAATAGGGTTAAGTTATAAAAAATTTCTATTTTTCTAAATCATCTTCTTTGATATATATAGGGTTAAGTTATAAAAAAAACTATTTCTTCGTAAAAACCTAAAAACCAATGCATCTTACGTATAAAGTTAATGTATTTTATGTATAAAACTAATGCATCATTGAGTTCTGATAAAAGATAACACTATTCATCAATATTTCATAGTGCATTAACTTTATACTTAAAGTGCATTAACTTTGTACTTAAAATGCATTGGTTTTTAAGAAAAATAGGTTTTTAATATATATATATATATTAAAATTCATGATTTCTCATGAAAAATAAAGCTATTTAGATATATATTACTAATTAAAGTATAAAGATATAAATTGTATCATATTAATAATTTAAAAATTATAAGCTAGTTTATTTATCGAGTTTGCACACAAGTTAATGAACTGAGTAGTATCAAGCTCAAACATAATTTTTTATTTAACAAGCCCAAAAATATCAATGATTTTATAAGAGCAACATTTTTTGTATTATCATTAGTGGTTCATGTTGAATCAAACCATTGATTGTTGGGTTACATTGCTTGTAGAGTTGATACTTTCACATGTTTCAAAAAATGCATATACATGTTCATTCAGGAGCATCCAAACAGTGAGATCTATATGTGCACAGAGTGAGGTTAAAAATTCAATCCCTACTATCCTCATTTTTCTCTACTAAAAAAATGCATTTAAATATATGATAGACAAATTAAAGGGTAAATTGAAAATTACAACCTTTCAGCATTATCGCAAATTAAATTCAAATTTTATACCGCTGCAATAATATTTCAACCTTCCGATTTGTAACAAATCCCACCACCCAAATTTTTGTATGAATTTAGAGTTGAAATTTAGATCTATCCGACAACGAAAATCAAAATTAATTGAGGGTTTAGAAGCTCGTTCTCGAGTGTTATTAATTTTGTCATCATACACCTGGTTTCAAAACCATCAAAAAGCTCCGACTCTGCCACGACAAGTATAAGCTCAATTAAAGTTGGTTTTTCTTAAGTTGTAGTCTAAATTTTGACCCCATAATGAATTTTTAGTTCGAATTTTAGAAAAATTACAAATGTAACATGTTTTTATCTATGTATTTACTTAATAGTCTGTATCAAAATTTCCAACAAACGAAAGATGATGTGGACTACCTAAGCTGATGTGGCATTTTTAAAAAATTACACATATGACAGAAGATTATAAAAATTTAGAAAAAATATGATTTTATTCCAAATCATCTCTCTAGCTCTCATCCTCCCCCCACCCTATGTTCTCTCCCAGACGAGGAGTTTCCTCCGCCACCGCCACCGCCACCGCCTCCAAAACGCTTATGCCGAAACTCGAATTCTTCAACTCCATTGGCATCCTGATTCTATCGCGGCGCATAACCTATCCTCCTACCCTTCGATCTTACAACGCAATCTTGGATACCATTACTTGAAAAGATGGGTGTGTGATAAATCTGATGCGTTGGTATGAAAGATTTAGAGAAAGCAATAAAGAACACAGGAGTTTTAACGTGGTTCGATCAAGAGAAAGATCTACGTTCACGGAGGTGATGGTCCTCAAGATGTTCACTATAATTGTGTTACAATGAGTATCTTAAAGAGCTCTAGTATTCAGTAATTTGCTAACCCTTTTACCTTCAATCTAACTCCTATTTATACATAAACGTAAACCTTGTAACGAATCCCTTGATTGGCGGCTCACGATCCTCCCATAACCGACCATGATCTTCACCATAATTGCCCATGATTTCCACCGTTACCCATTATCTTCTCCTCGACCGCCTTTAATTAGGGTTTGGAGGCCGTGATTGGGCGTAACCGAGTAGGGTAACATTAGGTCGCCCAACTCGTTTGGGCTCGCCAGGCCCTGAGAGGTTGGGCCATATCCTATCATAGCCCGAAAAGTCGAGAATAGCCTTGCCGGTGAAGCGAAGAATGTGCTTTGCCGAGGCGGGATGTTGCTCGCTGAAGTTGTTCGTTGAAGGTTCTCGCCTCTGCCGCAAAGGAAGCGAATTATGACCGGATAGCGGTCTTTGTATAGGTTACACCGAGGTTTGGTCCAGGCGGCTTCGCTTTTATGGAGGACGTTGAGGTCCGAGCGAAGGAGAATCTTTGTAAGGCGTTGTTCGTTGACGAGGGAACCGAGGTCCGATTTGGGTAGGCTGCTGCTGAAGGAAAGACGAGGTGCGACTTGTATGGCTCCTGCGCTTTTGGAGGGCGTCGGTCCGACTGAATGACTCGCCGGTCCGGGAGGACATGGGCGAGTCCGATGTCCGAGCTCGCGTAATCATTGCGTGATCGATGGCGGTCTGCTTTACCATAGAGTACGTCATACGCGCCAGCGGTAGTTGGGCATTTCGAGCAGTGTGCGTCGATCACACATCCAATCGTAGATAGCACGTGTGATAAACGAAACGGCAGATTTTAGGCGCCATTTGTCCTATAAATAGGTCCAAATGAGGCAAGCTGCTCACTTTCTTCTTCGACGCTTTATTCCGTAGAGAGCATACTTGTAAAATTCCCAATTCCCTTTCAAATTTTTTTGAAGAAGTCGGATATCTCGCTCCGGAAAAAGTAAGTATGTACTTTCATCTTCTCATTCCTCTTCTCGCCTACGATAATTCGGTTCGGTTTGCCCGCCGCCCAGATTCGATGTGAGGGATTATATATGCCACAACCGCTAGGTAAATCTATAGGACTTAGTTCTAGGGTTTCACGGTGTCATCGGTATGGGATCGCATCGGGATTGGTGCGGCGAGGTCAACCTTAACAACAGATGATCGCATCGAGATTGGTGCGGCGGTCAACCTTAACAACGGAGGAGCTTTGGAGATTGGAGAATACCACATTCGAGGAGGATGCATGGTGGTGCCACGAAAACCAATGATAGGCGATGGCCCTCGGGAGGTTTATTACCATTTTGTAGATAGTTTAATAGTGGGCTTAGTTTTTCGCCCTATTTTCCTTAGCCTTCAAGAGTATTTTCGGATCCCCGTATGCCAACCGATCTCGAATTCTATTAGGTCGGTTGTTGGGCTAGGGTTGGCCTGTTATGGCATAGGCGATGAGTTTTCTTTTGAAGTTTTGATGCGTTTTTTTAGCATCAAGTCTATAGGGGGGGTGTATTATCTATCACATCGCCTGAAGTTTAAGATAGCGTCATTCGAAGGTATCCCATCGCAAAATCGATATTTCTTTCTGCGGGCTGAGGGGTATCCGAGGTGTGAGTGGGGCCTCGGTGCGATGAAGGACGTGAAAATCAATCCCCTGGGCCCCATGGAGAAGATGTTGAACGATATGGGTGAGATCCTATCGATTAATTATACCGAGGATGACTTGAACAATGCTGGGCTGAGTGTTTATAGGTCAGAAGCTCCAGTATCAGGGTCTGATTTGGGTGAGGGCAACCTTCTTATCTTTATCCTTCCCCCGTCTGATTTCGTTGTGCTAACGAAATTCTTATTCTGTATGCAGTGAAGATTGACCCTAGCAGAGAAGTCAATATAGCGGGCTCGACGCGCCCTGCACCATCTGATCGGGCGAGCCCGCGGGAAAGGAGGCGAGGCGAGTCCACCCAAGCCGTGGTGGTGGGCGCCTGAGGACTTCTCGGCCGCCTCGTGCAACCTCGAGCCCGACGCGGAGATCGAGGTCCATGGCGATCCTTGCGAGGTGCCGCCCAAACTTCCTCCTTTATCCTTCCCAGGTATAAGTCGCTACTCTTCTCCTTTGTAATTTTGTCGTTACACATTGCTAATTGTTCTATATTCAGGATGCGGCCTCGATGGCAGGTGAGATGCACCGCATGACCGGTTTTGTTGTTGAGGCGCCCGCAATACGAGGCCATGGAGAAAAGCGGCCGGGCGCTACCGGCGGGACGCCGAACTTGCAGCGCGAACGCCGAAGTGGCAGGCGGCACCGAGAGCGCTCTAAAGAAGAAGGACCGCCCTACGAGTGGCCCGTCTTTGAAGTGGAGAGCGCTTCGGAGGAGGCTTCCGAGGCGGAGAAGAAGGCGGCCAGCAGACAAGTGCCTTCTTGGCGAGGCGAGGACCTATGCTTGAGGGCCTTCGCCAGTGAGCTTATCAATCGGAGAGTTTTTCCTCCTTCATCTCCGACTGGCGTGTAATGAGGTGCAGTGATATCCGCCACCTAGGCTAGGCGGCGGTCGAGAGACCGATTTTGACAAGGCCGGCTGTTTTCCTCGTGGATTTGATTATCTTGAAGCACCGAACGAGGCCAACATCTCTTTGCCTTCTCAGGTATTGCTTCATTCGATCCTCCTCGCCTCGTATGTGCCTAAGACACAGTTTACTACGACACTGGAATCTCCAAATATCTGGACTTTATCCACTTTCATTCCTTTGCAGGCGGAGTCCGAGATCGTGCCCGTGCTCCACTTCGTTATTGGTGGTGGGAAGGTAAACCAGTAGGGCGATGTCACTTCGCTTATCGGGCCGAGGAGGAGGATGCCCGCTCATTGCCCGTCTTGCATGAAGCTCCGCCCACATACATTCGCCAACAACCCACGGGTGATGCAAGGGACAGTTCCTCCGCCGTGAGGCGGGAGTGACCTCGGTAGAGACGACCTCGGTGAATTTGACCTCCACCAGAAACTGCAAGGCTTGCCCTTTATGGCCGGGCCCGAGGGAGTATGAGATGTCGTGCTCGCCGAGCTCCAGTGCCCACTTAGCTATCGTCCGGATGACTCCGGTTTTGATAAGACTTGTCTTAAAGGTAAGTCCGTTAGTACCGGACGGAGTGAGCTTGAAAATAAGGCGGGCGTCGCTTAGCGTTCACGGGGCGAGCTACCTTCTCAAGGTTGGTGTACCTCGTCTCGGTCCTTTGAGAGCCGGTGATGAAGTAGATGGGGTTGCCGTCCCGTCTCATTTCGCACCGATCAAGATCGATTGCCTCGTCCGAGGCGGCCGAGATCTAACGATAGAGTTTCACCTTGCTTTGGGCGGATAGAGTCGGTGGTCGGCGAGATATTCCTTCACCGCCGGGCGACGATGTTCTTCTGCTAGGTGAAATATGGAGCTCTCTCGGGATCTTGAAGAAGGAAGGCGCTTCGCGGCTCGAGATAGAATCACGAGGCGGCTAGGCATCCGGTGAGTTGTGTATTTCACGGATGGTTCTTGGGACTGCATGTCGAGCCTTGCTTTCACCTTGGTAGGATTGGCCGTGCCTTGAGACCCAAAGATCCCGAAATTTACCCGTCTTCACCACGAATGTGCACTTGGGGTTAAGCTTGAGGTTGGCCGACCTGAGGAGCTGAAGAATAGTTTCGAGGTCGTCGGTGCAGTTCTCAGCTTTTTTGCTTTTGACTACTATATCGTCGGCGTAGACTTCAACAATTTCCCTATGTGATCTTTGAAGATTGCGTCCACCATCCTTCGTAAGTAGCTCAGCGTTTTCGGATCGAAGGCATCTTCCCGGTGGCAAAGACACAAGTCGTTGATGAACGCTGTTTTGGGGCGTCTTAGGGCTTATCGGGACTTGGTGGTATCCTTTGTATAAATCCGCGAAGATCAAGATCTCATGCCCCACCAACGCCCACCTTCTTGTCGATGTCGGGGAGGGTATGATCCTTTGGGCGGTGTTTGTTGAGGTCGGTATATTCAACACACATCGCCATCCCTCCCGGCTTCGAACTACAACGGGATTAGCCATCCAGGTTGGGTATTTAACCTCGTACAGGATTTTAGCCTCCTGGAGTTGGGTTACCTCGTCTCTTATGACCTGGCTGCGCTCCGCGGCAAAACTTCTTTTCTTCTGCCGAACCGGTTTAGTAGCCGGATCGATGTTGAGACGATGGGTTATGAGCTCGGGCGAGACTCCAGTCATGTCCAATGGAGACCATGCAAATACATCTCTATATTCCCTTAGAAGCTGCATGACCTGTTGGCGAATATTGACTGAACCTTGGGTGCCAACCTTGACAACTTTGGAAGGGTCGTCGTCGTATAGCTGAAGATTCTCAGTCAGGTCATCCCGAGGTGGCAACCGGAGGTTACGTAATTGCTAGGCACGAGGTAAGGCCGCATCTTGGTTGAGACTCGTAGGCATTCTTTAGCCGCTTGGTCACCCCGAATGCTTAACACTCCCACCGGGTGGGTATCTTAATGGTGAGGTGGTACACGGAGTGAGGCGGCCACAGTTGCATACACCCAATCTCTTCCCGTGATAATGTTGTATGGAGAGGAGCTCGAACCGGGAAAAATTGAATGGCCTTGGTAACAGGCACGGGAGCACGTCCTACAGAATCGGAAGGGTAATGACACCTTCGGGTTGAACCGCCTCTTGAGTAAAGCTCGCAATCGGGAAGGCGGGGTGTACTGAATTCCTCCAACATCAGTTTATCCAGCGACTACGGAATACGATGCTAACGGAAGCTCGATGTCAATGTAGACCCGATGTACATTCTTGTTGCCTACCACGGCTCAGATAGTAATGGCGTCCGGTGAGGCATGATCTTGGAGTCTTGGGTCGTCTTTGGAGAACACGATGTTCTCTCCATCTCGAGTCGCTTGTTTTCGGCTCCTCGGGGTCGACCTCCGAGCCTCATTTCGAGCGACGACCTCGTCTGCACTAGCCGGTCCGGTTATAGCATAGACTGCCCATTGCATTGGGACCTTCGTCATCGTAAATCTTCGTGTCGGGTGCCGTTGAGGTCGGTGCACGATTGTTACCACCTTCATTTTCCCTCTGCGCTTATTACCCGCCCGGGTCGGCCGATGTACTTCTTTTCCTCGCTCGACGAGCTCGTCAATCTGTGAGCTCAAGGACTTGCAATCTTACATATCGTGACCGTGCCACGGTGGTAGTCACAATACTTTCTGTTGATTTCTTTTGGATCCTCCTTTCATGAGGAGGTTTTGGAAAGAGCTCGGTGTGAAGCTCAAATATTTCGCCACGGATTTGAATAGAGGCGTTATTATTACCGGGGTTTGGCCGAGGTCCCACCTGACTCTCTCTGGGCCCTTTTGATTCTTTTCGAACGCACTTGCTCGCTCAAAGACCGGCCCCGATCCTCCGGCTTCCTTCTTCAAATCCACGCTCGTCCCGATCTCTCTCTTCTTGGGTCCGACTCGTCCCTTCGACAAAGTTGTCGACCAAGGTCCAAAGACGACTAGGCGTCTTGGTACATTCGGGTGATCTCTTTATTCGAGCAAGCGGGCCGGATCCCGTTCTTGAATCGTTGATGATGTATAGATCGTTACTCATCTATTTTAAGGGATTCCATGATGAATCTTGAGACGAAATTCGACATCGTCTCGTCCGCATATGGCGGATGAAGGTTGTTGGCGGCATCTTTTGGTAAAAACGTCATTTGAGCGATCCATGAGGTCTTTGAAGCAATGGATGCTGTTCGCGTGAGCGAGGTGAACCAACGTCGAGCGTTGGAGATCGGACCTCGGGAAGACCTTACACATATGGAAATCTTCCATCCTTGGTTTGCCATGTTGGTGGTATGGCAAATAGGAAGTAAGAAGGATCTCCGAGGCCATCGATGCAGTGATATTCGGAGCCGGTATCATTGTGGCGGTGTATCCGAATCTCCTTGAAAAGGAGAGATAATTCGTCCATGTCGGTCAAACCGGGAGCTCGTTACCATCCTCTCCTGGGAGGATGGGAGATCGATAGCGGCGTCTGTCGTCTCTTGAGGGAGTTCGACTGTCTTTCCTCCTTCTTTCCCGCCCATTCACATGGGTATCACGTCGAGGTGGAGAAGCGGCCCGCGGAGATGCGAGGCGAATGAACCCGGGTATTGGGCGGTCATTGTGCCGCGAACGTTGATTGTTTGAAGAGGCCGAACGACCTCGGTTACTGTAATCACCACTTCGGCACTCTTGAGGGCCCGCCCGCTTGTCCTCTCGTTGAGAAACTCGGACTTGATTGAAGTTGGCATTGAGGAATTGGACACCGCCGACCGAGGACCTCGTGGGAGCGGTGAACCTCCCTGCTCACTGCATCGAGGTCGCATCGGCGTCTTCCTCCTCGTTGGCGATCATCCACGAGGATGTATGGAAGCATTCTCCATGTAGCCCTCGGTGTATGACACTGGTAGCGTCTCGCGATCCTCTTTCCCGGCGTTGCGTGACTACACTGGTCGCCCTCTGCACGGTTGTTACCGACATCGGCAAGATTTATGCGTTTGCACGTGTCCTTGCTATGAAATTGTAGAAAACACGACTTTTTTCAAAAAGAAAAGAGTGTTCCCACAGACGGCGCCAATGATAAATCAGATGCGTTGGTATGAAAGATTTAGAAAGCAATAAAGAACACAGGAGTTTTAACGTGGTTCGATCAAGAGAAAGATCTCGTCCACGGAGGTGATGGTCCTCAAGATGTTCACTATAATTGTGTTACAATGAGTATCTTAAAGAGCTCTAGTATTCATGAATTTGCTAACCTTTTACCTTCAATCTAACTCCTATTTATACATAAACGTAAACCTTGTAACGAATCCCTTGATTGGCGGGCTCACGATCCTCCCATAACCGACCATGATCTTCACCATAATTGCCCATGATTTCCACCGTTACCCATTATCTTCGCCTCGACCGCCTTTAATTAGTGGTTTGGAGGTCGTGATTCAAGCGTAACCGAGTAGGCAACATAGGTCGTGCCCAACTCGTTGGGCCCGCCGATGGGCCGAGAGGTTGGGCCATATGTTGGATTTGTATCTTGAAAGCAGTTTGGTTGAGCTTGTATACAATGTTTCTGTTACCACTATTACAATCTCCTATCCGATTTGAATACTTGATTGCATATATATCGTGTCCCCTTATCTCATATATAAGTTAGATCATACATTGTGTAGAAGATCACGTAAGTCCGTATGATTGGTCAAGCTTAATGAGATATAAAAGTTTCACACCGAGACGACTTAAGGGCGAGTTGTCGGTTTAGCCGCAGATAGATAGAGAAGTGACTTGACTTAGTTACTTGTCTATCTTTGGCACGTCTCGACGTATTGAAGGATCACGGTGAGATGAGTTCTTCTTTCGACCGTCGTGAAGAACCAAGATCTCGGTGACTTACGATGATCTAAACCTCGATAAGGTATTAGGTGAGTATGAGTTCGACCATCACTTTGACTTGTTATGAGTGAGGTTATATGTTCTAACCCAAGATTCTCCGCATCTTGGGTGGTGGCGATCTTGTATGTCACGCTAGTTATCTCATGTCAGTCACCGTATCCGTTTAGGATGATGACGTCCCTTAAGGAGCTCAAAGGTTTATTGTACTAAACCCCGCAGTTGAGTTAGCTCAAGTACAATAATAAGGTTGAGTGGTACTACTTAAGGAAATGAAGTTATTAATCGCTTTAAGCAATGATTGCTATAAATGATTAATGGACGTTCGATATCTTAAATACGGGATTCTGTAATGTCTAAGTGCAAGCCCGACTCAACCGGTAATAAAGGGTAAGTCAACATTCTTTCTCTAGTGGCATGATCGAATGTTTATAAATTAATTATGTTCAGGCCGAACATTAGATAATTAATTTATTTGAGGCCCATCTTTATTCCTTGCATTTGATCCTGGCCGGCCCATCCAGCCCTTTAGCTTGTATGAAAATCGCGCCCATCTATGCTCTCTAAGGCAAGATTTTATTCTCTTTATCCCACAAGGATTTTATTATATTTATGGTATATGCATAGATCCTTTCCATATAAGATTATGGTAATAATCACGAGAGTATGGAAATAATCACGAGAGTATGGAAATAATCCTAAGATTATGGTAATATTCCATATAGGATTATGGTAATATTCCATATAGGATTAAGGTAGTGCATTATAAATATAAGGTATGAGATAAAGTCTAGGTTAATGCTCACATAACAACACACAATTTTGGCCCTCTTAGTGCTAGAGAGAATTTTGAAAGTTGTGAGGAGAGCATTGGGTGATTTTCGAAGCATTCTCCATAGATCGCCCTCACTCGACGTTGGAGATTGGGCAATCGGGATACGATCCGAAGGTCAAAGCACGAGTCCGATCCGCTCGATCCGCTCATCTCGCTCCATCGACCTCTTCGATCCAAAGGTAAACACGTGAAAACCCTAACGTGTTGCGATTTAATTATATAGACGATGCTAGGTTTATAATCAATGTATGGTGAATTAAACACCCAAGATGGATCCTCGGGAGGGTTAACATACGTTTTCCTACAATTGGTATCGAGCACGGGATCGAATCTTCGCTCATTGGATTAATTCACGTTTGATTATTACGCGTTTTAATAATTGTGGATCATCGCTCATCGTGGCTCGTTTATTGTTTTTGTTGGTTTTGTTTTACACCACGAGAAAATCCGTGGTTAGATTAGATTTTATTATGTAAATCTTATCCGTAAAAGAAGAACGAAGACGAAAGAACGAAGAACGAAACGACGGAAAAACAGTCTCGGTACCATCATCCGGGTGGTTTCGCGGCGAGCCTCGCGATCGCGAGGGCGATCGCGGGCTGCGGGCGACGGGCGCTGCTCGCGAGATCCTCGGCGCTTAGCGAGCGACTCGCGGTCGCGAGGACTACCCGCGAGGCCGCGCGCGCGGCGAGCTAGCGAGCGACGGCAGCGTTCGCGCTGCGGAAACCCGGCCATGAGCGTACTCGCGGTCGCGAAGTTTCGTCACCGGGCGACGACGTCTCTCGGTAGGCGTTCGCGCCGGGCGGTGGCGCGTGCGGTTCCGCTCGTCGGTCGCGATCGCCTTAGCGATCAGCGAGGTAGCCCGCGAGGACACGCGAGCACGCGGCCGACAAGCAGGTGGCGCTGGCCGGGCTCGCGCCTAGTGCGCGCCCAAAGATGATTTGGCCGACCCGCCCGCACGCGTTTTCAGATTTTTCGGTCCGTGCCCGTGCACGCGAGGCCCATTTGTTGAATCCGTCCGCGCCGCACGCGAGGCCCGTCAAGTTTAATTGCACTTTGTAAATCTATGTAATAGATTAGATTTAAATGTGCGGGTTTCACGATTGGGCCGCGATGAACGTTTTATTTTATTTTTATCGCTCATATGCATGTCGTGGATGTTTAATTTATGCGTAGCATGCTATGTATGTTTATATTACGTTGACAAACCTTTAAGTGTTTTACGTAATTGGATGCGATAGTAAGCATGCTAGGTTTATCGCGCTTATCAAGCATTTTTAGAATTCATGAGCATGTTTTATATGTTGAGTTCTATAGAAAAGCATGCTAGAATTACGTGATCCGCATGAACAAACCTTTTGAATAAAAAGACTAAGCAAGCAACCGACAAATTAATTTTTCAAATTAAAATGTCAAGACCTCCACTTTTGATCTCTAAACAAAGTGAGACGACCGTGAGTAAACGTCCACACACGCGCTGGCTTGCTTGACTGCTTATCATAAGTTTGTTAGATGATATTTCTAAATAAAACATTTTAAATCTATCGAGAGTGGGAATTTCATGTGTAAACGCCCACACGCGTGGCTTGCATGCGATTTTCATAAGTTCTCTAGAGATAGATATAAAATGAGATAACAAAAGAATTTGAATTGGGCGGTATGGTCCGAGTGAGTATACCAATTCTAAGAATTCATCTTCATTGTTAAAATTGTGGTCATTGCTAGACATCACCTCAGTACAACTTCCCGCCAAGTCCCTTCGCGATAGTGATGTGGTCTAGTAAGGTCCAATCGTTAATTTCATTTGTCGTAAGGATAAGTTGACATGGATTGAAATTAAACGACTAAAAGGTATATTTTAGTCCGGTCGAGGGTTCATGTAAACGCCCACACGCGTGGCTTGCATGTGGGATTCCTCGGGCGATTGGAGGTTTCAATTAATATTGTTTTATCAAAAGGTTACAATATTATTATTACGAATTATTTGCGATCGTATGCTTATGTGTTTTACATTATCGCTTCAGATATGTCTCTTACGCCGATTATCAATATGCTCGCACAAAACTGCTATCCGTCCAAATTTTATCGAGTGGAAACGAAACATGGAATATGTTCTTATCATGAAGAACACATGTTTGTTCTCACTACTCCTAAACCCGATGTTTATCGACGATCGACTAACGAGCAATGAGAGTCAAGCGGACTTTGGAATAAGTCAAACAATATGGCTAAATGCTATATGATGACTACGATGTCCAAAACTTGCTTGCAACCGCAAAGATCGGCCGATGGTAGACGCGACCGACATTTGGTCAAGTCTCGAGAGTAAGTTTGGGCGACGGATCGGACGATCCGCTTCCACACAATGAGAGAAATCTTGGCGTGTAAGATGGAAGAAGGAAGTTCGGTCCATGAACATGTCTCCACACGACTATCTCATGGATAGTCTTGATCGGTTGGGAGGAGGTATCGACGCAAGCCAAGGTCGATATCATCCTCAATACACCGCCAAGTCTTTTGAGAACTCGGCGTGAATGCGATCATGAGCAAGACCGAGTTTACACTTAGTCGGTTGCTTAATGATCTCGTTCTTTGCGGAAGGAGTTATGGAAAAGGAGAACATGCTCTTCTAGCACATCTAAGGGCCCAAAATTTTCATCGCAAAATGGAAATAGAAAAGGGTGCCAAAGGTGGTAGAGGCGAGGAAATAGTGGGAGTAATGGAACAAGAACATGGTTGCCACCGAGGCTGAAGAAGCCAAAGGAGAAGGCGGCAAGTGCTTCAAGTGCGGTAAGACGGGCATCAGGCCAGTGCCCTATGCTCGATGCTCAGGTACGCGTTTGCTTTAGTAACGAAACATGTTTAGCGACTTGTTCTACCCATTCTTGGGTAGTAGATACGGCGAATCGATCATGTTTGTTACACTGCAGGGGTTCCCGCGACAAGGGAGCCGTTTGATGGCGAGATAACGATTCCATGGGCAACGCCACGAAGTCAAGCTGTTGCGAGTTGGAGATGTTCTTTATGTTTTGGGACAACAGCTTTAGTTTTGAAAGACGTTTTATATGTGCCGGATTTTCTAGGAACCTTGTTCTGCTTTCAAATTATTTACTCATGGATATTCGTTATTTTTGATAGTGGTGTTTCTATCATAAGAAATGACGGTTATCTGTAGGCACCTTATATAATTCGCTTTATACTATTTACGCAAAACATAATACCTATAACTATGTTGATCTTCATCAAACCCAAAAGAGAAAGTTTTCTTCAGAAGATGACTCTACTTTTCTCTCGGCATCTTAGATTAGGTCACATCAATCTAAATAGGATCCAAAGACCGGCTAAGAATGGAGCGTTGGGTGATCTCACGGTTACATTCGTCCGGTCTGCGAATCTGTATAGAAGGTAAGATGTCGACGCACCTTCAAAGCGAAGGGTTATAGAGCCAAAGAAATGTTGGAGTTAGTCCATTTCGACTGTGTGGACCAATGTCCACACAAGCTCGTGGAGGTACAGTATTTTGTCACTTTCATCGACGACACTCGAGCACGGATACATATACCGCTCACCGCAAGTCCGAATGCTTTGAGAAATTCAAAGAGTTTAAGGCGGAAGTGAGACGAAGCTAGGTAAAAGTATCAAGTCATCATGGGTCCGATCGCGGTGGCGAATACCTCAAGAACGAAGTTTATGGACTATCTAGTGAAGTGTGGGATTACCTCCAACAAGATTTCACCAGGCACACCACAACAAAATGGTGTGTCGAGCGAAGAAATACGACTCTTTCGAAATGGTTAGATCTATGATGAGTTATGCTACATCGCTATTTCGCTCGGGGTATGCCTTAGAGACGGACATACTTGCTAAATCTAAGACCGCCCAAGTCATCGAAAGACCCTTCGAGTTGTGGTTTGGGCGTAAGCCCGCTTTAAGCCACATAAGGATATGGGGCGATCCGACACACGTCTTTGAACAAGAAGGTCGACAAGTTGGAGGCTAGATCCACGCAAGGTCGTTTATGGCTATCCTAGAGGAACGAAGGTGGTTTATTCTATAGTCCTAAGGATCGGAAGGTCATTATTAAGACTAATGCCCGATTCTTAGAAGAGGATTATATGAAAATCATAAGTCCAAAGTTGAAATCATTCTTCAAGAATTAGAAGATGATCGTATTCCACCACCGATTAGGCGAAGGTATGAGATGTCGAGTCTAGTGGGAGGATCGACACCGGATACTTCAAGAAATTGAAGTGGGTCGAGTTCCACCGGAGATACCGACCGCATGTGGTACCTACACGCAAGTTGTGCAAGTTAGAGAACCACAAGTATCTCGCATCCACCGTTGCCATAGTGCTGTAGAACCTCGTCGTAGTGGGAGGGTTGTTCGTCAACCCGAGCGATTTATGTTCGTGGGTGAATCTTGGTTTAGTCCCAGCAGACGAACATGCAATAATCGACCCATGGACATACAAGGAGGCGTACAAGATATTGATGCAAGATCACGGCACACCGCTATGGACTTAGAAATGGAGTCCATAACGGCTATGGATGTATATGAAAGACACCTCTACCGGACGGGAAGCCATAGGTAGTAAGTGGATATCAAGAGGAAGAGATTCCGATGAGAGGTTTCGCTTTCAAAGCCGTGCTTGTGGCGAAAGGGTACACTCAGATTGAGGCATCGATTTCGATGAGACCTTTTCACCGTAGCAATGCTCAAGTCCATCGTAATTCTTCTAGCCATAGTGACCACTCGAACTAGAGGTTTGGCAAATGGATGTTAAAACCGCTTTTTAAACGGTTACCTTGAGGAAGGTAGAGACATCTATATGCAAGAAACGAAGGTTATGTGGTAAAGGTGAAGAGCATCTAGTATGGAAGCTTAAGAAGTCCATTTATGGGCTTAAGGTGCCTCCCGATCATGGAACTTACGCTTTGACGAGGTAGTAAAGTCCCATGGATTTACCCGGTTGCTAGCGAGAGTTGTGTGTATCGGTTAGATGTCAACGGTGATGTGGTATTTCGCACTTTATGTAGATGACATCCTTCTAGTCAGCAACAACGTGAAGTCGTTATCGACGTAAAGAGTTGGCTATCCGATCGTTTCAAATGAAAGACTTAGGAGATGCAGCGTACATTCTTGGGATCGAGGTTTACCGAGATCGCAAGAAGAAAATGTTGAGCTTATCTCGGGCGTCTTACATTGATCTTGTGATTACTCGTTTTAGTATGCAAACCGCCAAAAAGGATTGCTACCTTTCGGACATGGCGCCTTTATCAAAACGCAATACCAATGACGCAAGGAGATAGAGAAATGAGACAAGTTCCTTACGCTCGCCGTAGGAAGTCTCATGACTGTAATGCTATGCACGAGACCCGATATACGCTATGCGGTAGCATAGTAGCTAGATATCGCCTAACCTCGACAAGCTCATTGGATCGAAGAAGCATATACTCAAGCACCGAAAGGACTCGAGATTATAAAAGTTTACCATGCGATAGTCTAATGCCTTTGGGTTATACTGACTCGATTTCCAAGCCGACCGTGATGAGAAAAAGTCAACCTCGGGCTATGTGTTTACCTTGGGAGGTGGAGCCGTATCTCAAGTGAGTGCAGCAAGCGATGCATTGCGGACTCTACCATGGAAGCCGAATATGTAGCCGCCGGAGGCTTCTAAGGAGGCAGTATGGTTCAAGAACTACCTCATGGATCTAGGTGTGGTACTGGTTTGCCCAAGAGTATCATAGTTTCTCGTGATAACTCGGTGCGATGGCAAACTCGAAGGAACCACGGACCCACAAGCGACAAAACACATAGAGAAAGTACCATGTCATACGAGAAATCGTTAGGCGGTGGCGACTTGATTGAAAAGATTGACACGACGGAAAATCTAGCGGATCCATTCACGAAGAGCCCCGCCGCAAAAAGTCTACGATGGACACGTTAGAGGACTTGGATTGCTTGATGGCACCCACTTAGAAAGGAAACTTTTGTATAAGTGGGAGAAGCAAAGTGATGGTTGTTTGTAATAGCTAGTAGAAAGACACATTGTATACTAAAAGTTTGCTTTAGTATAAGTGGGAGATTGTTGGATTTGTATCTTGAAAGCGGTTTGGTTGAGCTTGTATACAATGTTTCGTTACCACTATTACAATCTCCTATCCGATTTGAATACTTGATTGCATATATCGTGTCCCCTTATCTCATATATAAGTTAGATCATACAAAGGTGTAGAAGATCACGTAAGTCTGTATGATTGGTCAAGCTTTAATGAGATATAAAAGTTTCACACCGAGACGACTTAAGGACGAGTTGTCGGTTTGAGGCTGCAGTATAGATAAGTGACTTGACTTAGTTACTTGTCTATCTTTGACGCCTCGACGTATTGAAGGATCACAGATGAGATGAGTTCTTCTTTCGACCGTCGTGAAGAACCAAGATCTCGGTGACTTACGATGATCTAAACCTCGATAAGGTATTAGGTGAGTATGAGTTCTTGACCATCACTTTGACTTGTTATGAGTGAGGGTTATATGTTCTAACCCAAGATTCTCCGCGTCTTGGGTGGTGGCGATCTTGTATGTCACGCTAGTTATCAGACGAGTCACCGTATCCGTTTAGGATGATGACGCCCTTAAGGAGCTCAAAGGTTTATTGTACTAAACCCCGCAGTTGAGTTAGCTCAAATACAATAATAAGGTTGAGTGGTACTACTTAAGGAAATGAAGTTATTAATCGCTTTAAGCAATGATTGCTATAAATGATTAATGGACGTTCGATATCTTAAATACGGGATTCGTAATGTCTAAGTGCAAGCCCGACTCAACTTCGGTAATAAAGGGTAAGTCAACATTCTTCTCTAGTGGCATGATCGAATGTTTATAAATTAATTTATGTTCGGTTGAACATTAGATAATTAATTTATTTGAGGCCCATCTTTATTCCTTGCATTTGATCTCTGGTCGCCCATCCGAGCCATTTAGCTCAGATGAAAATCGGCGCCCATCTATGCTCTCTAAGGCAAGATTTTATTCTCTTTATCCCACAAGGATTTTATTATATTTATGGTATATGCATAGATCCTTTCCATATAAGATTATGGTAATAATCCTGAGAGTATGGAAATAATCCTGAGAGTATGGAAATAATCCTAAGATTATGGTAATATTCCATATAGGATTATGGTAATATTCCATATAGGATTAAGGTAGTGCATTATAAATATAAGGTATGAGATAAAGTCTAGGTTAATGCTCACATAACAACACACAAATTTTCGGCCCCCTCTTAGTGCTAAGAGAGAATTTTCGAAAGTTGTGAGAGAGAGCATTGGGTGATTTTCTCAAGCATTCTCCATAGATCGTCCTCACTCGACGTTGGAGATTGGGCAATCGGGATACTGATCCGGAAGGTCAAAGCACGAGTCCGATCCGCTCGATCCGCTCATCTCGTTCCATCGACTCTTCGGATCCAAAGGTAAACACGTGAAAACCCTAACGTGTTGCGATTTAATTATATAGACGCATGCTAGGTTTATAATCAATGTATGGTGAATTAAACACCCAAGATGGATCCTCGGGGCGAGGGTTAACATACGTTTTCCCTACACCATATCCTATCAGTGTGATCCAATGAGAATGTCGCCGATGCCTTTAGACGCATTCCGCTGATTTGGGTACGGTTCAATTTCGTGATAAAATCAAACACATTGCAAATTGGTGTATTAAAATTCAAAAGAAAATTACTCGAGCACAAACCAAATTATATTCAAAGTTTGTGTATTTACAAGCCTATTATCCCTAAAAGAAATTAGTGGGCCTTTTTATATCTTCTTTAATGTAAAACTGACAAATTTGATACAGGGTGGACCATGAAAGGGAACTATACAAGGAAAAGGAGGAAAAGGAGAATGCAAGGATTAAGTACTACCCCATGTTGGTATGTGTTGAAATATGAGAAAAAGGTTGCTAATTTCATTTATGTGATCTCTATTTATAGAGATGAGAACAACGTACAGTACAACACACTTTTACATTTGAGTAGGGGTGAGCAAAATACCCGAAATCCGAATATCCGATCCGAACCAAATCGAAATGTAAAATTCGGTTCGGATTTTTCGGATTTTCGGTTCGGATTGGATTGATATTTTTCAAAATTTCGGATTTTCGGATTGAATTTTTTTAATCCGAAAATCCGAATTATATATAATTTATATATAAATAATAATATTTTATTTAAATATTCTTAAATCTAATATAAATATATATAAGAATTAATTAAAATTGGTTTCGGATTTTTCATAATTTCAGATTTTTCGGTTCGGTTCGGATATTTTTATAAAATTTTTGGATTTTCAGATTTTGGATTTTCGGATATTCGGTTCGGATCAGATTGTTTTCCTCTTAAAATTCAGATTTTCGGATCGGTTCGGATTAGGCAAAAATCCGAACCGAAATCCGAATGCTCACCCCTACATTTGAGTGCATGCTTTACATGCTCTAACTAACTAACTGACAGGCTAACAATCTAACATACTATTAACTGCACTAACAATAATTAATGACAGCAACATTTAATACAACCACAAAAAATCTATCTTGATGTATCAAACGGCAATTTTTGAACAAGAGATTGGAAGCGAGTTATAAAGATTGGCTTGGTAAGAACATCGGCCACCTGATCCGTGGAGGAGATATGGCACACGTCTAACTCCTTTTTGATAGCCTTATCGCGAACAAAATGCACGTCGATTTCGATATGTTTCGTGCGTGCATGTAGAATTGGATTTGAAGCCATTGACGCTACACTCCGATTATCACACCAAATAACAGGTAATTGTGGAAGATGATAACCAATTTCTTGAAGTAAAGATTTGATCCAAACAAGCTCCATGGCTGTATCAGCAAGAGAACGATATTCGGCTTCGGTGGAGCTACGGGACACTATAGATTGCTTCTTTGAACTCCAAGACAGTAGATTGGATCCCAAGAAAACAAAGTAACCTCCAGTCGACTTTCGATCATCCACCGAACCAGCCCAATCAGCATCCGAAAATGCAATAAGAGAGAGATACTTCGACGAGGAGAACCGAAGGGAAAATTGGATAGTGCCCTTTAGATAACGAAGTAGCCGTTTGCAAGCTTTCTATTGGAGTTCAGTAGGGTGTTGCAGAAACTGACTGAGCTTGTTGACCATGTATGATATATCCGGTCGAGTGATAGTGAAATACTGAAGTGCACCAATTGTACTTCGAAAAAGAGTTGGGTCACCAAACATAGGACTATCTGATTTATGTAGTTTGATACTCGTATCATAAGGAGAAGGTCGTGCTTTACTCTCAAGAAGACCAGTTTTAGCTAGAAGATCCCTGATGTACTTGGATTGAGGCAACAGACGACCATCGTTCTCGCAACCTCGATGCCAAAAAAACCCACCGCCAAGAGTCTTGAGAGCAAACTCAGAGGATAATGTCTGAATAAAGTTCTTGACAAGTAGGGAATCATCTCCAGTGATCAATATGTCATCCACATATACCAACACTAGCAACAATTTTCCAGAGATGCGCATATAGAAAAATGAATGATCGGAACTGGAATGCTGGAACCCATAGGAGATCAAATGATTTTTAAGCTGATCATACCACGCCCGAGGTGCTTGTTTCAAGCCATACAGGGACTTCTTCAATCTACATACCCAATCTGGATGAGATTTGTCCTCAAAACCGGGAGGCTGTTTCATATAGACGGGTTTATCAAGATGCCTGTTGAGAAAGGCATTATTGATGTCTATATGTTGAATATCCCACTTGTAAGTGGCAGCTAATGAGAATAACAATCGACGGATCTGTGCTTTACAACAGATCGAATGTGTCAAAGAAATCGAGACACTGTAAGTTTGTCAAATCCTTGGCAACGAGACGAGCTGAGTTTATCTAGGGTGTCATCAGGACATAACTTGACCCTATAAACCCATTTGCAGTCGATGGGATTAATATCATCAGTGGGAGGAACGATATCCCATGTGTCCTTCATAGTTATAGCTTCAATTTCAGCAGCCATGGCGTCATACCAGAGAGGGTTTGCAAGCGCATCAGAGATGAAGACATGTTAGTGAATTTAGTGGTGGTATGAATGTCTTGAGAGCCATGAGATGTGAAGAGAGTTGATGGAGGTGTACAAGAAACAGGCTACAACCATGTATACTTTGGGTTTGAACACCCCATTCTTTGATCTCGTTGTCATAGAGTGGGTATTTGGAGCTAGATTTTTAGCTGAAAGGGAGGTATTGAAAGCTGAGGTGAAGGAGATGAGAGATGCGATGCAAAGTCAGGCTGAGAACCATAAGGAGAGGAAAGTTGATTGGAAGAATTTGACTGAGTGCTTAAGTGTGAGTGGGCAGTTGTATGGTGGTCATGCAAAGAGAGAGATGGAGTGTGGTTATGTATAGAGACAGATGGATAAGAATTTTCCACATAACACAGAGGAACAAAAAATGAAGGTGTAGGCAAGAGAGGTTCAGATCTGAGGGTGTTTGATGCTGGAGAAAATAGCTCAGTGTATGGAAATTCAGTTTCATTGAATAAGACAGACCGAGCTATATATACTCTACCCGAAGGATGTAAACATTTGTAACCTTTATGATTCGAGCTATAGCCTAGAAACAAGCACTTAGGCGATCTATATTGAAGCTTAGAAGTATTATATGGTCTGAGGTAGGGGAAGCAACTGCACCCAAAAACTTTGAGAATGTTGTAGTCTGGAAATGTGTGAAACAGGGTGAAATAATGGGAAGTATTTTGGAGAGAGGGCGTTGGCAATCTATTAATGAGGTGGACAGCCGTGGAGAAGGCATCCCACCAGAAATTTTGGGGAAGAGATGCAGTGGCCATGAGAGTGAGTCCAAGTTCAGTGATGTGCATGTGTTTGCGTTCTAATTTTCCATTTTGTTGATGAGTGTGAGGACACGGGTGCCTAAACACGATTCCTAATGATTCAAGGATTGGTTTAAGTGGCCTATACTCACCCCCCAATCTGTTTGAACATATTTGATGCAGGTTTGAAACTGCCTCTCCACATACTTATTGAAGTTTTGAAAAACCGAGGCTACCTCAGATTTTAAAGTGAGAGGGAAAATCCATGTAAATCTAGTGTAGTCATCAATGAAGTGAACATAGTACATATATCCCTCATTTGAGGCAGTGGGACTCGGTCCCCAAACATCACTATGAACGAGTTGAAAATGAGCAAAACTTAGTATTTCAACAGATGGAAAACTTATGGAATGAATTTTACCTAAAGCACACACATCACAGAAATTATGTGTGGATATATGTGTAGACTTATTCATGGCCTTGAGTGTGGTGTTGAGAATGCTATTACAAGGGTGACCTAGTCTAGCACGCCATAGACGAACAATATCATTATTTTGTGCTACAAAACAAGAGTATACTGTGATTTTATGTAAATCTGCAGAACCTGGAATTGGTGACTCAGTGGAGGTGTTGATCTCGAGAGGTCCAAATGATAGAGACCATCACTAAGCTTGCCCTCCAGAAGAACCTTGTGATTATGTTTGTCCTTAACAAAACAAAAATCAGAATGAAATTCCAGAAAGACAACATTATCGGTTGTGAACTTGGATATGCTAAGCAGGCTTTTTGTGATGTGTGGAACAAACAGTATGTTGCTTAATCGAAGAGGTGAAGTGGGAGATGAGCAAGGAATGAAAGTTGAGCCAATGTGAGTGATTGGTAGGTGAGAACCATTACCTACAATGAGAGTATCATTACCAGTGTACGGAGATTGATTTTGTAGAGAGCTGGGGTCGGCGGTGACATGCGCAGATGCGCCTGAATCCAGATACCAGTCAGAGGCATTGAAAGGTTAAGTCAGGTGAGAGGAAGCTGAGTAGTTCACTGAGGATGAATGAGGTGGTTGAGATATCTGAGAAGATGAGCTGTACGATATGCCAGAATTTGTAGATGCTGATGAAGAATAGAGGTCAGTATTTGCAAAGTTGGCCTGAGGTTGAGGAGATGGAGGAGGAATGTAATTCGGTTCAGATCCTATGAAGCTCACATCGAAACGTTTGTAGCATTTGAGTGCTACATGATTTGGTTTACCACACAGCTGACAAATAAGCTTTGGACCATGATAGAACCTGCCTCCCCATCTTTCACGGTTGCTTACTCCTCGTCCAGGTTTGTATCCACGACCTCGAAACTGACCAAATTGTTGTTGATAAGCAACATTTACTTGTGGGGAAAACACTGTGTGCACAGCATTTGTGGTAGCAAATGATTCGTAAGTTTAACTCATGAGTTTGCGGTATAAATTGAACATCATGAAGGAAATATCATCGCATCTTGAAGCCAACAAGACATCGATAGTCTCAAATTCAACACGCAATCCTTGTAGAACATAAGAGACTAGATCCGATTCGAGATCGGTTGTCCAATATGAACATTTGATCGAAATTTCACGAAACTTGAATGTAATCATCAATTGATGAAGCACCTTTCTTGATCCTCAGAATGGCGAGAACGAATCGCATTACAGTGCTTTGGATTGAGAGTGGAATAACTTTTCAAAAGCTCCCCAAATTTGTGCTGCAGAGTGCAACGACCGATATATCCCATCATTTGAGGGTAATCAAGCAAGGATCCATCTTAACATGAATTGATCGCGACGAAGCCATGTGATATAGCTTGGATTTACCGCTGATTCAGATGTTGATGCTGATGCCAAAATTGCAGAGGAGGTTCATGAAGAAGGATATCTTCGAAACCATAGGCTCTAGCAGTGGCAAGAACCTGGATTTTCCAGAAATTATAATTTGATCGATCCAGCTTTAGAGATATAGGATGCATTGCAGAAAGATTTGTGATAGAAGGAGAGATAACAGATGACTCCATAGCAGAGAAAAAATGGATCTAGAGACTTAGCTCTGATACCATGTTGAAATATGAGAAAAAGGTTGCTGATTTCATTTATGTGATCTCTATTTATATAGATGAGAACAACACACAGTACATCACACTTTTACATTTGAGTGCATGCTCTAACTAACTAACTGAAAGGCTAACAATCTAACAGACTATTAACTGCACTAACAATAATTAATGATAGTAACATTTAATAGTATGAATAACCTAGCAATCAAATTTACGAAAATCACATCTCCAACACCCACCCCAGATCCCACAATTGTGAAAAAGAAGACAAGGATGTGATGTATTGAAGCCCAAAAAGTGAGAAAAATACAAAATTTTATGCCTGCTTACATGATCTCTTTGCTTCCGCTGGCAGAAAATGAAAGTCAAATTAGGCCGCCTTGCTTCTGGCAGCGAGCCAAATGAATTAGTTCGTGAGGGGCTTTGCCTTGCGTATGTGACCCATACTATTTACAAGATCCTTTCTGGTGCAGACAGGGAACATACTGATGCGCGTTAACCCCTTGAGTCGCCAAAGGATGTATGGAAAACTTAGTTGATCACGTGAAGTGAAGCGAACAACTTCATTAAACCATAGACACATGAACAAGTTCGTCACTGGAGTGTGCTCCCTCACGATAATGGAAGCCTCTGCAAGTGCTGCATACAGAATCGTAACATAATCAATACTGTATTTAGACATAAGATGCAGCAGTTGTCGTCTTAACAAAAGATATTGCCAATAGCCAAAGCCAAAAAAGGATCTATAGAAAATTGTAACTGACAGCTGAAACACAACAGACATACAGGACTGCATCTATAAGTTCTTGTAGAGACAACCATATGATTACTCCTTCAACAGGCAAAACACAACACCACCTCTTTGCAGAGGCAAAATGATCAGACACCCTCTTTGCAGAAACAATCATATTTTTGATAGACAAATGATGACTTTCATCCACACAATGCTAATTGTAAGTAGATTTATTAATGAGAATCTTAGTGGCGATTCCAGTCAGAATGTTCTTAAAACTATGGCCCCTATTTAGTATGGTTATAGTCCTTATGGAATAGATGACTAGCCAGATACAAAATACCTTTTTTCCCATTGAACCTCTTATCCTCTGGAAGACCATCAAGGCGATACTGTGCCAACTGGACATCAACCTCCTCTGGAGTCGCCTTATTTTTCTTGACAACAGCCTTTGCCTCATCATACACACTACTACGAGCACCATGTTCTGAAATTGCAAGTTCGTGATTTGAACGCCAAAGTAAGGCCTCCAACACACCCAAAGGGTCCCTCCGAAACTGGGATTTTGAATCAACCCAAATGGAATATCTGGAATTTGGGAAAAGACGATGGGGAAGCATCTGGAGTAAAGAGGTAATAATTCTCAAAAGTGCAGCATATATTTTCCACCAGTCTAAATTATAAATGCCAGCACATAAATATAACAGCTCTATTCTATATAGACAATAATTACTCGTGTCGTGTGATAGATTATTGATGCAATTGCACATGTAGAATGACAAAGGAGGATTTTTTCTTTTTAACCTAAGAAATAACATGACAATCGTAGATATTTTTTCCTCGCCTTTTCCTTTGTTTATTGCACTCCATCATGGTGGAGGTGGAGATGCATATCATAGCTTGCATGCGCTTGCCCATACAGGGAGCAAATTTAGTTTCACTTCCTGCACTTATGGATCGAAAAAAGTGCTCTTGAAAACAAGCCAGAAAAGCAAAAATCGATCCAGGCAAAGATTGCAGTGTAAGCCCATGATATTCCGGACTTCTCTATTTGTAAAAAATATGTATTACAACATATTGCTCTTCCAACACGACCTTCAATATAAATTAACCTCGACACTATATTTTTCCATTTTATCATGACAAGAAAACTTAATCAGCATTCAAAATGTAAGCAGGAGGACAATAATGTGACTGCTACCAAGCCAAAGAGGTTAAACTCAGTCGATATCAAAATTTGAAGGAAAAACAACAACTCCTTTTCTGTTTGGACTAGCTGTTAATAAGCTAGTCCTGTTCTTGCATCATACAACAATGACTTGCGTAAACTCAAACGAGAGTAATCTAAGAGTTCCATACCTTTGGTATTTTGCCATTTAATCTTTGGTCTCTGAAGGGTAAGTCCCTGACAATTATGATGCGCCATTTCCCAATATAATGGCTTTCATCAACTTTGTTCCCCTGTGCTTCCTGTGTTGCAAGAGTAATTTCATCCCAGAAAGCCACATAGCAAACCTACACACGTTTATGCAAAAAAAGAATTATGACCTTATGCGTAATGCATTAAGTATGACATCGTACAATCTCGCATTAGATTTAGGTATATAGGATGAAAACCTTCTGAAGTGAAGTCTCTGACATTCCTATAGGTTGATAAAGATCATCTCCACCACCAAATGCACAGGTAGAAACCACTGCTTTACAAGTCTTCATGTAACTTTTGTCTTCATCAGAAATCCTAAATCCTCCAATTTCACTGTAGAACCCACAGTGGACCTTAGCCTTTTCAGCCACCTATCATATGATAAGATTTGTGATGAATTAACTGCACCAAAATGGGACTAGGTCTGACAGATATATATTTCATAAAAGTACCAAAGCATGGACCATAATCTGAATGTCTCACTAAAGATGCACATCAGTCCTCTTTTAGAGTACAAATACAAACAATGCTATGAGTGGACATTTAGTTTGTGTTGAAACAGAGGGCAAGATAGAACTTATTACCTTAAACTCTTGGTCTCTCTGCTCTATGGTTTGGTTTCCTGTGAATAAATTAAATCTTGAACCCTCTAAATATACCATAGATAAGTTAAACGCCCCTTCTTTACTGGCTCCATCAGTCTCGATGGCATACATCAACTCTTTTAGCGGACTTCTAGAGTCCATAAGATTGGGAATTTTCAAAAGCTCGAGTTCTTCAGGAGGTAGGAGCTTCAAACACACTAACAAAATTCAGAAAAGAGAGTCGTAGGATTACCAAACTGTGCTTGTAATTATCAAGACGCAAAGAGTTTTAGAAGGTGTAAAACATATTTGCCAAACCAGTTAGGATATTTCCGAAATAAGGCAACTGCACACTATCAATTTCGACTCAGATTTTAAGGCAAATTGCTTCTTCCACTGATTAAACAAATTTCAGCGAAACAAAAAAAGAGAACAAAAGTTCCCAGTGCTTCATAGTACTATAATTCGGATCCATATCTTACTCCCAAATTTTGGTAATGGTAAATCGACCTTCATCCCTACAGAACTCTAAATTCCAATCCTAAGTGTAGCTTTCAAGCCTCCAAATAACTATTATATGATGTACTTTTTGCATTTAACTCACAAAATGGATAGTAGCATAGAGAGTTTCTTAATTTCGACAATGTGGCCAGACTTCACGTAAGTGTTCATTGTAATTTGTAAGAATCCAAAGCAATAACTTCGTTTTCAATAACCATGACAAAACACACAACCATAACGTTTTGCACTCTAACAATCAAGCTAGTAATGGTAAATCGCGGACACAAGACACACAGCAGAAACGACGCAGCACAATTTGCAACAATTTTTCCCAAAAGGAAGGATATAATTGGCAGCAAAAACAGAAATGAAGAAATACGACTTACGCTCTCTTACTCCCCAACAACCCTAGTAGTGGGATCAAGTTTATTCAAGTTCCCCAGCGGCTTATCTTTACTACTCTGAGTAGCTGCGTTATCGGACTTCCGGACCGATGGCGGACTACGGATCTCCCCGTCGCTGATTTTGATGGCCTCGTATATCAGGAGGCAGGCAGCGGGGAGGAGAAGAAGCGTCGGCCACCACTTGAGAAGTTTGGCGACGATTCTTCGGGTAAAATCAGGCCTGCTTCTAACGCCGGGCTTCTTGCGCTTCCGACGTACCCGAGGCCGCATTAGGCTCGAGGGATCTTCGGGGTCGTCGTCGGAGACAGATATTGTGACGACGTTGTTCGACATTGTCGCCGCTGTTGATTGCTGTGCTGCCGATTGTCGGTGGCCGGAGCAGAGATTGGCGAGTATATCTAGCTGGCTTACGAGTTACGACGTCGTATAATAAACTCACATTGTCCCAATAGCAATTTCCCAAAAACAACCTTAAACAACTCGGATTAAATTACCTCAAAAAAAGAAGAAGATTAAATATAGTTAAGATTTACTCATACCCGCATTAATAAGCTTTATGATGTGGTAGATAAATTAGCACCCACGTGAACAAAATGACACCGTTATAAATCCAATATAAAAATTATTATCGAAATAAAATTGTCAGTATCTATTAACTGGGCTAAAATTGACATTAACTTAGTAGTGGGCTAAACAGAGTATTTTATATACCATTAATTTATATATGATGAGAATAGTAATAATTGGAAACTGACTTTACTTCGTATTCCACACAAAAAAAAATTGGACTTAAAAATATAAAAACTGATCACAAATTTTATTTTAGGAAATAAAATAAAATATTATGAATTAGATTAACTCAAAAATATTTAATATACACTCAATATCTATTATTTCTCATTCTATTTTATCTCTCTTTGAATATTAAATATTCCACATCATATAACCAATTTAGGGTTTGTCTACTTTTGCTAGCAAGAATGAATTTGTTTCATATAATTACTAATTATCAAGGAAATTTACACGAGTTCGCTCGTAAATCAAGGAAATTTACACGAGTTCGCTCGTAAATCAAAAATTCAATATCAAAAATTTCTAGTCCATTTGGCCTGATCCAAAAGTAGCCCGAATCCAATGAAATGGTCTCAAGACCACGTGGGTCAGCCCACATCCCTAGTGCCAATATATATGATGGAGTTTTTTGAGAATCATAGAGGTTGCATTTGACTTGTATTACAAAAAACGATGGTACATGTTTTTCTGTTGAAGTTGAGCTCTAAGCCACAGTTATAGTTTTTGCAAATTGCTCAAATAAACGGATGAAATTAACTTTGGCTAGAAGCTGATTCTATGTATGCATGTCTGAAGGCTTATTCTAGATGGATACGAGTTCTTCATTTCAAATTTGGCTATGCATGTCGAGATTTCTCAGTCATTTCTTTTTTCTCAATATAAATTCCAGAATTACTTTATTTTTTCCAAAAAGAAAAAAAAAAAAAGAAGAACATCACTACTGCCAAAAATAAAATAATGTAATATTTATACATCCAGTGTAGCCTTTTCTGTGGGCAAAAGCATCACTTACATATTCATTTTCATAAGAAACCAAATACAATTTCAATAAGTTGACAAATAAGAATTGTTGGCAAGGATTTCTTATGACTTGGATTTCCTGGAATATACTCTAAATAACAACAGAAAGTATAACTATTCTTAGAAATTGCAGTAGTAATAACTTCCCATTTCATACAGCTGAAGATACACATTAAGAGCAAGAAGAAGCGATTGCTACAGTGTAGGGAATTAGTTGCGCTCGAATCGTGCATACTGAAACCAGACAACCTACACAAAAACTTTTATAAGTCGTTGGAAAGAAGAAACATGATACACACCTAGATTTCGAGCTTCACATTTATCACACAAGCGCAAAATATAGTTCAATGACATCACAAACAGAGTAGATATTGAGTATGCAAGTATGTTCCCAACCTCAACGCTTTGAGAACTGTGGGCGCTTTCTAGCTTTCCTTAGCCCGGCCTTCTTTCTCTCGACTACTCTAGAGTCACGGGTGAGGAGGCCTTCCTGCTTCAGAGGCGATCTATGGCTGTCGCTCACCTTGAGCAAGGCCCGAGCAATGCCAAGACATATGGCTTGGGCCTGCCCGGATAGGCCACCACCATGCGCTTTTACAAAGACATCGTAGCTACTCTCGTACCCTAATGTCACTAGAGGAGTCTTAACATACTGCAGCCACAAAGGGTTGCCTTGAAGGTATTCCTGCACGGATCATCATCAAATTTGTTTCAGACAGCGCAATGCAAGAAATGTCGATCATAAAAAATGCCCTTTAAAGCACTGACTGCAGAATTGTGAATATTGGCTGCTCTGCTACCACTTATCTGCACCAACCTCATGTTTCTCTATGCAAATTGTGAATTATGTCTGCTACTCTATATATAACCGTTGTGAAATATACTGATTCACCACCAAACAGAACTTGAAAAGGAATTGCTCTCCCCTAAATCATCAATGTAGAAACTATTAACCTAATTTCTAGATGGTAGTTTATTTCTATTACCGGAGGAAAATTGGACTTCCACAACCACATTTTGGAACACATTAACTAAATTGCTAAGCGAAAACAATAAATTTATGATTAAAACAAATTAAAGGTTTTAATCACCTGAGCGTCGCGGTAATTGATGATAATTTTGCCTGTGCCTTCCTGCAGAACAACCCTAGCAATAGCGCTTTTCCTGCGGCCGGTACCGATGATAGTCTGAGCGGCGAATCCACCAGGAAGCCTAGATTTCACCAATTTCTCCAAGTCCGCCGTTTTTAGTTCGGATTCAGCGACGGCGGCGGAGGAGGCGACAGTGAGGGCGGGGAATTTGGGAGCGGAAAATTTCAAGGAGAGGGGCTTTGGTGAGAAGGAGAGAAGGGGTTTCTGAGATATTTGAGAGGAGAAGGAGAGTGAAGATAAGGATGAGGTAATAGCGGAGACAGAAGTCGCCATGGCCATTGCTGACACAGAGCGGGAGGGAGTTTTCGCTGATCTGGATATGAGAGGAAGAGAGGGCGAGTTGGTGTGTTGTGTGGATAATGGGAATGAATTACCAACGTACCCTCTAGTCTCCACATTACAGATTTTCAGATTCTATTTTGTAAAATATTTGAATAAACAGTTTTCTTTTTCTTTTTTGGTAATTTAATACAGAAATTTTAAAGGTTGCGTCATGATAGACTTCGAACCCGAGACCTTTGGCCTCGAACATTAACCACTCTACCACTAAGCCAACACACACAATATAAATAGTTTTATAGCAAGGGGTATCATCGACTAGAGTCCGACATATCCATCATCAAATCAAGTTTGGTTAGTTTAATATTCGAATCAAGTTTCCAATACATTCAAGAGTAGTTCAACAGATGAACTAAAACTATCCGTGAATTATTTAAAATTCTGCTTTAAAAAAAGTTTGTTTGACGTTTAAACATTTAGTAAATAGTCAAACTTGAGGTTAATTGTGTTTGGCTTGTTGGACTTACAAACATGTTTGAGTTGGAGTCTAGACGTACATGTTCACATGGTAGCTAGCCGAGAGACGGGCAATTTTGGAGCTCTACTAAAAATTGGGACAGTCAGATAATCGTAATGTGTGAACTGATGTTATCTGAATCAGGCGACACGTAATTACTAATTGACAATTATTAGTTGGTCATCTTTCTTTATTTGTCACACTTAATTTGTCAACCATAGTTTACTCCTTATGTATTGTTTGTAAGCTATTACCTAGAAACATAAATTTATCTATAGATAGCGACAACAAATTCTCGTTATATAAAAAAATTCGCAATAGTGTATTAATAACAAAATGAATTGTATACACATGTGCTGCATTAGCAGTGCAAGAGCATAAGAGATATAACAACTATTGTTATCTAATTCGCAACCAAAAATCGACTAAACATATAACTCTTGTTTTATAGATGATTCATTTAGTTAACAACAATTAATCAATTGTTTGAAGTCTATCTGAGAAGTCAGAACTACCTACTTAAACAGAACCAGATATCCATCCCAATAAAGAAACATTATTATGATAAAAAGCAAAATCATTTTATCTCTATCTATACAATTACTTATACACGCACTTTATACTTTAATAAAAACAATAATGTCACACAAGAGTAATAATTAAATTCTGATGCTTTTTCAATAACTCAATAATTGGCAATTATTAATAAGCTTCAAAGTCCCTAACTGAGAGATGGCTCATAATTGGCACATTTTCTGAACGCCGGAGTCCCAATGTAAGCGAAACTTCTCCGGCAGCCTGAGCCGCCGCATTTCCACCACCACCATGGCCACCGAACTCCGACCCCAATCCCATCTCAGGATTCTCCATGAAACATCGATACTCCGTTTCATCCGCGGCGGAGGAGGAGGTGGCGCCGCCTCCCGCCGGTGCCGCGGCCTGCTTCCCTGGCTGCCTGCTGTTTTCTGAAGGGTCCCTTTCTGCTACATTGGTTTCTGAATTTGCTTCTTCATGACTGCCATCACCATCTCTAGCTGCTGCAGCGTCTTGGAATTCCTGTTGGTACATTTCTTCCACCATGGGCTTCCATAGTCGAACCCTAGCATTTATAAACCAATTTGATACCTGTACACGAGAGACAGAGAGAGAGAGGACATAATTAATTTTCTGCAACACTGAATTCAGTTTTCTTCGTAATTCAATGCACAAATACAAACAGGCTCATGCAAATGATCTCTAGGGGTTTGACAGCCTGAAAATACAGTAAAAAAGTATATATGTTTGGCAATGTTGATCCTTTAATAATATATCTCTAACCTTTCATTAAGGCTTTATAGATAATGTATATTTATTCGAGGCTAATTGCATAAAAAGCAACAACATTTACACTCAAATAGAAGAAGTGACCATAATAAATATAAGTATATGAAAGAAGCTTTTTTTTTATAATTCTTATGATGCAATTGGAGCTTATCGGCAAAAACGAATCAATTTAGATAGCCCTTTGTGACTTCAGTGGCGACTATATCAACGCCTTATTTCTTCGAGAGAAACTCCCATCGAAGTTCACTATGAATCTTTAGGCAATTATTATGAGATTTATGGAAAATATCTAATAGTATGAAGTATAAAAAAATAAATTATTTTTCTATACATTCGAATCACTGTTGGTCATATTTCTCTTTATCGAGAAATCAAAGAAGCCATACAGGGGTTTTCTTAGGACTATTCATACGGTATCTAACTACTAACTAGTAAGCTAAGGAATCCTACGATACTAGTAGGAATACAGACCTCTTCACTTCAACTCGAACCATGGTTCCAGAATTTCTACGCGAATCAAGATCAAAAAAATGAAGTGTGGAATTTGAAATGATCCATTCGTCCATTAAATACGTTTATTTAATTCCACTTTGGTCTGTTGACAAAAAATGTTCAATTTTCTTTTCTATTCGATTAAGTAAAGAAAACTCAATGGAATTCATAACTTTTCGATCTTTTTTACATTTTCTCGTTTCAGTTTTGGATTTTAGAAATATCAACTTCATATTTTCATCTTAAACCAATCCACTATTTACAAAAAAAAAATCACTCATGATCCACTTTTTTTACACTCACTATCTATTATATATATATATATATATATATATTCATTTACTATCCATATGGTCCATCTTTTAATCCTACTATCCATTAATCTATTCCTTTATTATCTTCATTCACCTTACACCATCATTACAATTTATTAAAACTGGTATCACCAAAATCAAGGAATAAATATGGTTAACGGATGGGTAACTTTTAAACCTTCCCAAATTTAACACCACTAGCTTATTGAACTGGTGCAAATTGAACGTGCCTAAATTTTCTAAAAACGAGATTCAAACCTCTCTAACTTTCTTTTTCCATGACACTTATCTTGATGTTATATATACGTGTAAAACATAAAAAATGATGGACATATATGTTTAATTAGTTTGCACCAAATCAAAATATGGTGTTAATTAATTAGTTTGGTGAGATTTACAAGTATGTCGAATTTGCAATCCGCTACAAAATAATTATGATTTCGGTCCAATTCTTTATACAATGATCAGTAACAATTGGGATTAAATATTTTGTCTGCCGATGGGCTGCTATACATAAATATATAATTAATGATCAATTATCCTTGAAATGAATAATATCTAAATCACATATATTTTTTAAAAGGATGAGTACTATCGCACGCTATGTCATGAATATAGTAAATATAATTTGCACTATAGTTTACCTTTTTTAGTTTAATTTATATATATGTTCCTTACTATGCTTTTTAACTTATAAAACTAAAGAAAATAACTACACTTGAGAGAATATGATTATTATGTCTACCGATCATGCTTCTTGAGAGATTAACAGATCTTGCAAAATTTTATAAGTTACAAAATTCTTGTAAAATTTGTCATATCATTTACCACAACCCAATCCCATAGTTATAAAAATAAAGTTACCAGTATAATACTAAATTATAAACTTTTGGCTATTTAAACATTTAGAACTATCAATCATAATAAGTTAACCAAACTTGTTTTATAAGTAATCTTTGGGTGTAAAATGTTTTAAACATCTGAACTTTCAACTAAGCATGTTCACCGATTTTGAAATCTGCCATCTATAAAGTGAATTATTTAAAACTTTAATCAAATTATATCCTCTAATTCAAATAATTTCCTGAAATTGAACCTGAGTGTCATATTTTTTCACAGTATAATATATATATATAGAGGATATATATATATATATATATATATATATATATATATATATATATATAATATCATGGATTAAAACCTTCCTAAATGGTTTAAATAATTGCTCAAAACAGAAATCATAAATTAAATATTGTGGAATTTATTGAGAATTATAATCGTATACACAAAAATTTATCTGCCAGTTTTAAACAATTACTTTTAATATGTTCTTGTAGTTTAGTGAGTAAAAGAAACTCAGAAGTCAGAATCACTTATGGCATGGCTGATATGCTGGAAATGAATTAATGGAATCGTGCTGCTACACTCATTCGCAATCATATAATTCTATAATTTTTCCACTAAAAATCATTATTTTCAAAAAAATGCTCATTTTCATGAGTATTTGATTAGCCATTTTTCCACAATCTCATGGTATTGCACATTTTCGAGTTTCAACCATAGGTATGAACTTTATTTATTTTCCTTTTTGTTGACAAAATTATCTTTATTTATTTATTTGTCAGAATATTAAATTTTCCAGATTTGTAAGAATAATTGCGCAATTTGCACGTAGGACAATATTCCATAGATCACAATTCACGCCAAACGAAGTTAAACATGAGATATCCCTTTCAGCACATATGACACATCGATTTTGAAAAACAGAAGATATAATGAGTACCTGATTTTTTGATAATCCAGTCTGTCTCGACAGCAAATGTTTGTCTGCTTCACTTGGATACCTGAGATAATATTAAACCATCTTTTGCTCAAAAAACAATCTTAAGAAAAATAATTAATCATCACACCAACAACATTAACAAAAACAAATCACCACGTGTCCCACATCATCAAGTCTCTCTCTGTCTTTCATAAAATAAGCAGATGAAACCACATAATAAAATATATTATATGAGTTATTAATGATTTTTTTTATAAATAAATGGATTAAATATAGGTAAAAATATTAATTTATAGGTGGAATCTATGTCTATAAAAAGAGCAAATTTTTTTAACGTACGAAAATGAAATTAAATAAATAAATATGATGAATAGAGAGAGTAATAAGTATTAAATCGCCACACAAACATACATAAAAAGATTACATGAAGTTGACAACTAGTCAATTAATACTCATAAAAATATGTTAACTCCCACCTTCAGTTATGAATTTAATTTTTTTTTTCACATGCTTTAATATCAGGAAAAAATTCATCTCCACATACACTTTCGTCCTCACGTGTCCCACAGTAAACAAAATGTGTGCTTGTGAGCGTGTGTGTGTGTGTGTGAGAGAGAGAGAGAGAGAGTAAATGTATACATACGGATGGAGGAAATGCTCGAAGAGCCAGGCCCTCAAGATGGTGACAGCGCGCTCAGGCAGTCCTCGCTGTGGGCGCCATGATTCGGGGTCCATCATCCCCATATGCTGAAGGGCTTTGTGCTGTCTATACTTCTGCTCCACCACCTTCAGCCGCGGCGTCTCCCCTTTCGTGATTCCGCCCTGCACATCCTTCTCCCCCAGCGCCTCGCAGCACGACCTCACCTCACGCGCCACCGCGTCCTTCATGCTCCGGAAATGCTGCGACATCGCCCGCCGCGCCAGCCCCGTGTAGGGGGCCGCCGCCCCTTGCCCCATTATCGCGTCGAATGAGTTCACCACCGCCTGCATCTGCTCGCAGTATCTCATGTACCTCGCTTCCACCTGATCAAATTTAAAAAGAAAAATTATACATATATGTAACAATTACAGAAGCAACATATACATATATATTTAATGTGAAAAAGGGTGACAATAATATGAGCTGAGTTGGCTGGTGTGTGAAGCTTTTTCCGGCAGAAGGAATGTCTAAATAAAGTTGTGACACTGGCTCTATTATGGCATTGATTGCATGTTATCAAACAAATAGGATTCAGTGTAAAGTAATTGATGTTTTGCTACAGATATATATATATATATATATATATATATATATGTGTGTGTGTGTGTGTGTGTGTGTGTGTGCAGATGATTGCAATTTAATTTGTTAAAGCTTAAAAACGTACAGCTGCTAATCACTTGGATTTGTTTTATGAGTGTCTTTTTACTCCTTTTAAGAAAAGTCTGAACTGAATAAACCAAACAGTACAAGAAACACCAGACGTCTTCTTCCAATAATTCAGCACTAGGTATTATTTTAAAAAACTGCAAATTCAAGATTAAGAAATAGAAAGATGAAATGGTCCCCTTTTTCGAAGATAGATTAAAATAATTCTGCAAAAAACTTTTTATATGTGATTGATTATTTCATAATCAGAGAAAAAGCGGCAGCCCTCGTATTAAATTCCAAGAGCTACAACCTGTAACGGAGGCATGTTGTTCTTCATTAGACATGTACCCCAACTGCACTCCACCAGTATCCACACTTAATAAAATAAATTAGTATCAATTATTTGGTTCAATTCCAATTATTTTTCTATGAAATTGGTTTGGTATAATGTACATATCAGCAGCTGTAGTAAGGAAGAAAATTTAATAGTTGCTACATAATATTTGTTGGGCTGTCTTGTTATGCAGTGTATAAAATTGTTGTTGAGAGAGAGAGAGGGTAGAGAGAGAAACCTCATCAAGCATGGAGAGAAGCCTAATTTTTCTTCTCTGGTACTCAGGTCTTTCAGAAGGGGATAAGGTGTGGTGGTCCTTTGAAGAAGATAAACCCCCACCGTTGTCCGAATTAGGGTTTCTATCTTGTTTCTTGATAATCTGATTCCCTCTTCCCACACAGCAGAATTCCAGCAGCAATTCCTGCGCAGCCTTCGAATACCGAGAATTCCTCAGCAAACTCGTGCTTCTCGCAGATTCCACATACCCAAAATGAATCTGGTTTTCGTGATCCGACACTAATCTCGGAGACCCAAACAGCATCGGATGATTTGTCCCAATATCTTCCAATACATAAGAATTGCTAGAACTGCTGCCTATTCCTTGACCTTGGAAGTATAAATCGCCACTTCCCAGGTTTATTTTCTCAAATTTGCTGGCTTCCAAATTCCTCAAGGAAGAGAGCGACAAGGAGAGGCCTTGCCCCTCCAACACCCTCCCGCCCCTCGCCGTCGCCTCGTCGCTCCGACCGCCGCCTCCGTTGCTCGGAATCCAGCTCATCTGCGACGGCGGGGGCTGCATGTTGGGAGCTGGAATAGGGCTAATTAAGTGAAACCCTTCGAGATTAGAGGAAGGAATGGAGAGCTGCACCAAAATTGATCAAGAAAAAAAAATCAAGATCGTTGGAGCAGTGCATGATATTTCCTATGATTAATTACATGAAATATATTGCAATTTATTTCAACACTCACCTCTTCTGCAGCAGCACCATTAACTGCTACAGCTGACAGCTGCTGCTGTTTTTGACCCGGCTGGATCTGATCATCCACGACGCAGCTGCCAGGTTTTCGCCACTGGCGGTTTATGATCTCCGTCAGCATACCTCCGGCGTCGAACGCCGGCGGCGGCGGAGGCGTCTGTGCCTCGAAGCCGCCTTGCTCTCTTATCACCCACTCGTTCGCAGCCGTAGATCGTTCGTATGCATTTGGGAAGCTGTAGATGCCTTGATGGAAGCTTTGGGACATGAATTTGTACGAGAAACCGAATCCCTTTCTTGAATTTCAAGGAGCCAAATTAAATGATTGATTGATGCTTTTTAGGTTTGTTTCCAACAACCCCTATTTCTTAATCTTGTTGTAACAAGAAAAAAGTTAAAAAGGAAGAAGGTTAATCAACACAACAAATTTGCAGCACTAACACATGATATTTCTTCCTTAGTTCATATATCAAGAATTATTGATTGTTCTTCTTTTCTTTTCTTTTCTTTTTTCCTTTTGTGAATTCAGAAAAAATTAAGTACCTTTGAAGGTTGGGACAGGATTGAATCAAAGCTTGGAAACATCCCTTTCCGGCGATTGATCTTGATCTTGGTGCTGAAATTGGAATCTTTGAGCAAGGTTATGGATGAGACAAAGTAGAGAGAGAGAGGGAGAGGATAATGAAAGGAGGTAGAGGAGAAAGAAAAAGGGTCGCCCTCTTCATCCTCACTACTCTTCTACCTCGCTTCGCTTTCACCAAACTTTCTATATATTTAATATACCTACAAAACTTATCATTTGTTTTCTTGCTTTCTTTTCTTTTCTTTTTCTTGAATTTTTTTATTAACAGAAAGTTGAGGTAGTGAAAGTTAAGCACAGCACATGTATAATAATATGTAGGGAAAAAGTGTTTTATAATATCTTGCTTGCTAATTATTATTAGTTATGTGTTTTTTTTTGGACCGTACTAAACGTAGTATTTTTGCAGCAGCTTTAGCCGGTGACCTTAGTGGCTTCGAAAGGTTTAATGTTTTCAAAATAAATAAAATAAAATGGACACGTAATGATGTTGTGTACTATATATATAGGGTAGGATCGATTCTTGACCTTTTGGTTTTTATTCCTTTCATGTTTTTAATTTTTTGAGAATTGTTGTTTCATATTGATATGGTTGGAAATTGATGCCATTATAGAATTATAAATATATATATATACCGTACGTAAGTGAAAAATGCCATTATTTGGAGTCGACAAATAGTATTTTGGAACAAGCATTTTGAACGTACCATAATGAATTAATGATAAATATGTTCACTATCACTAGTTCAATTATTGGGGGGGAGAAAACCGAAATTATGACAAACATTTGCATTCAATTAGTAAGACGCATAAAGATGATTTCCGTTTGCTTTAACCAATTTTGCAATCGAAATTTGATAGAATTTTTCATTAATCCTTTAAAAAAATTAATATTAGTATGACTGCCAGACGCTATCATCAAAAAATTCAAAATATTCTTTTGTCACTTATAAATTCTTCATAAACTTAGCTATATGTTGACAAAATTAAGGCACAGCCTTATACGCAAATGTGAATCTTAATGATCCATAAGAGTATAAAATTGTCCTTTACGGCTATAAGGTACAATCTGACAATTATTACACAGATAAAAAATAGACATTATGTGGAATATGAGGTTTGTCTCAATGAACGAATGGATGAATATTCAGTCCTTACCACAAAAGGGTGGAGACATAGATATATGCATTGAAGCAATAAAAATTCCAATTCTTAATGTGATAGAAATAATTATTCCCTTCAAATTTGTGAAACCATGTGCTGCAATTGCTACCTTTGAGTTTCCTCTGTGCTACATGCAATTCTTAGACAGATCAGAGGGGAAAATGTTGTCTTTTTTATGATTGCAAGTTCAATTTGGCACAGTAAAATGTTAGTAAAACATGAGTGGTGATTATATATGGTAACTTTAAGAGACGTTGATTGGTCCGAGTGAAAGATTGCTTTAATTAAAACATTTGTTTCTAGATTTTGTTGATTGCGGTTGGAGGCAACATAATTTCCAACCAGGAGCTTGTAATTTCCAATTAATTATTGGAAAGTAGAGTGAATATAGCATCTTGTCCCTAGATATGTATATGGTATAAGAGCTGCTAGCTTATTATTAAAGATTCAAAATTGCTTCGATTTGGGCCGTTACCTTAAATCTCCGGTTTTCGGACCAATCCATCAGATCATAAAATTTACAAAAAAAAAAATTAACATATATCAAATTTCTTGATAACTCTAGCTAGTATGGTAGTGACAAAAAAAATCATGTTATCTCAATCAATACACTTAACTTCGTATTACATACAAAAGTATCTTGCAACATGTCATAATAATTAATAAGTGACTCTATGAGAAAGAAATTGGACACACATTTTTCCTAAAATTGCCTTTAAAAAATATATATAGGTGAAATGATGAGTATGACTTTTTGATAAAAACCAAAATGCATTTCATAAGTATATGAAATAAATTTTTTTTATCAACTTCAAAAGTCAAAGTAATGAAGTTTTAAAATAAGATAGTGATAATTTTTGGTCCATTGATCGTCTCGATTTCCAAACCGGTCCTATTGGTTATATTCTATTCGGTCTAATCGTCCTTATTTTTTTCGTATTAGAAATTTTCAACCATTAACCCTTCGTCTTTCTCGGTTTATTGACGAACCCTCAATTTCGAACTGAATTGACATACATATGTACGTATATGAGTAAAAGAGGATGGATATGCCTCACACCACTTGTGAGCATCGTTGACGTATTGTCCATGCATGTTAGCTTTTTTCTTTTTTTTCACTTTGCTGTTCTCTCATACCTCATAAATTATGATCAAATTTTAAAATGATATAAAATCAAAGCTTCATTTATTTATTTTATCTTTTAACTTCAAAGTGAATAAATTAAAAATGAAGTTTTGGTTTTTATGTAATTTGTAAGTCTGATGATATTTATTATTATTATTATTATTATTATTATTATTATTATTATTGTTATATTTCTGAAGTATTAGAGAATAAACATAAAAAAATATACTAATGAAGACTATATGCCAGCGGTGCAGGTAATAGAAGCATTTGAAAAACGTTCATGGAATAACTTACACCAAACTCATTTACCTTTTTCATACAAGATATGAGAAAATTGAAAAGGAAAAGGCAAGAATGATGCAAAATTTTCGAAGTACTTGAAACAAACTTTTGTATCATGTAGTGAATTAGCAAAAAGTGTTTGGATGAAATCAATTCTTTTATCCGATGGAGTTTCTTAAATATTATTCTAAGGACTAATTAACAAGTAAGAAAATTCGATATTACGATCAAATTAGGTGAACTTATGTTTACCCTAAAAATGAGAGCATATATGCCCAGAAAATAATATGTGACACAAGTTGTGAAGCAACATGACAGATAGTAATAAGACGATGAAGATAGAAATTTGGGGACCACGAAAAATGTGTCGTTGAGAATGAAAATGTGTTTAATTGGTAGTTGTTAAAAGATGGGAATAGTCTTTGCAAAATAAATAATTCATATGGACGCCTCGTTTCCCAGTGGGGGACTACCAAAACTAAGAGCAGCTGTTTCTCTGCCTACAGATGTTGACAACCACCCTCATCCCAATCATAATATATTTCAGCCAACTTCAATCAAATTAATAAATAAATACGCACATATACTCGTAGGGCTGACAATTTTTGACACGACATAAACACACATGAAATTAACGGGTTAGTGTTCAGCCTTATCGTGTTCGTGTCCTTATCGTGTCGACACGATAAGGACACGATAATTTCGTGTCGTGTTCGTGTTCGGGTCGGATCCGTGTCGTGTTCGTGTAACCCGATAATTTTCGTGTTGCATTCGTGTTCGTGTCGTTTTCGTATAATTCGATAATATTTATATATATTCAATATTAATTTAATTATATTTTATATTTATTTATTTATTTATTTTCTAATTTTAATTTAAATTTCTTGTTTCGTGTCGTATCGTTATCGTGTTGTGTCAACACGAAAAAAATCGTGTCATATTCGTGTTTTTGTCGTATCCGTGTCAAGACATTTCACGTATACGTTCGTGTCTCGTCTTTGGACGGATCCTTAACGGTCGTGTTAGTGTTTGCGCTTTATCGCGTCGTGTCATTATCGATGTCGACATGATAACGACCCGACACGCACGAATTGTCAGCCCTAATACTCATATACATACGTATCACAAAAATTGAATTTTAACTTTGCCTACCTACCCCCATTTTTTACTTTGATTTGGTAGTATACCCCTTTGATTTATTTGTTTTGGGGTATTTTTTATTTTTCCTGATCAAGAATGCGTTACAAGTTGAGCATAGCTCTTTATATGTGTAAAATATTTTCAAACTTCAATAAAGAAAGACCAAGATGATCATGATTAATAGAAGCATGACATGATGTACAAGTCCCCATTGTTGTTGGTACTTGAGTAGGTCCAAGGATGTTACATTTGATGATTGTGTGGTTTATATATTAATATTTATGTATTTGTGAAGTAATTGGAAATATGTTTCAAGAAACTAAATGATTGTAAGATCGGTACAAATTAATAATCTTGGAATATGAAATTATTAATTTAATCAATATAACGATAAATTAATTATAAGTTGTTAATTTGAAGAATGTTTCCATTTCAGCAAATAAAGTTTATGTGCACAAACAAATTGCATATACATAATGACTTAATTTATTAAAATTGTATGTTGAATAAATATATTCATTTATGATACATAAATAAAATTATTATATAAATATCAAGAGAAACTAAGCAAAAATATATAAGTTCATATTTTAACAAGTTATCAAAGCATTCATACTTGTGAATACAAGAACTATTAATTCATTAAAATTGGTGGGACCTATATATTTATACAAAGGTTCTCCAAAAAAATATTATTTTATTATCTTATTAAAATTAATGATATTTTGAGCTAGTTTAGGAATGAACGCCAAATGCTTCTTCCATTGCTCTGATGGAGTGTGTTTCGCACCTGAAACAGTCCAATGGTTCATGTGGGTTCTTGTGGCCGAAAGGTCGCAAGTTCGAACCCCATCAAACGCCTCTATGGGTTTGAGTCTGTCACACATGGTTTTTCAAGTGTGATTTACCTATCCTGTATGGTTTGCAGGTTATTGCATAGGACCGTGGGGTTTATCCAGGTCTTGTGCACTAAAGAATAGCATGCGGATTCCCATGATATCAAAAAAAAAAAAGTTAGTAATAAAGTTAGTCTCAACAAGATTAGAAAATTTATAAATAAAAATTCGTCTCATTTAATGATCATAGTCTCAGGTGTGTACCTGAGTTCCAAACGTAGAATTATTAAATTCTAGTAGACGTACATATATTATCCGTAGACGTTAATAACTATTTTGTTCAATTACTTATAAATCAATTATCCGTAGGCATCATATTTTGTTCAATTACTTTCGAACAAATCGAAAATCTCTTCTATGCTAGACGGAATTCTTTAACACAAGAAGGGAATTTTTTATATGCTTATAAAATTAATTGCAAACATTACTCATTTTATCGATGATATCATAACCTTTAAGATTTACTAAATTTATCACAATCTTTTAAATTTATGTCAATTTTATCATCATAGCTCATCTCTGGTGATTGAAGCTTGATGTTACGCGTCAGAAGGTTTATTTTCCCACATTTACACTTAATTTGGGGCACATGTCATGTGATAGATTCCATAATAAATTAAACCCTTTTTAATTTTACATACGTTTCATTTATATGAATTACCATGGTGTGATTTGTTTTAATGTAATTAGAAAATTTTCATACAACCATTGTGAAACTTGACTAACATGAAGACTTTTTGTTGCAATTCACTAATTCAATCAATTGAAGATTGCTAGAGTGGAGGGATATGTGACTAGGGATGTCAATGGGTGGATTTTATCCAGACCAGAACCAGTAAATAAGTAATGGTTCTGGTTCTGGATCCGACCCATTAGATATTGGATCCGGATCGGACCAGGACCATCAACTATGGGTCTTAAGCGGTCCGGATCTCAGCGGATCTGGAACCAGAACCAGAATCAGACCAGAACCGGACAAGAACCAGAACTAGAACCGAAATCGTTGCTTTATAATTTAATGTGTTATGAGTGATTTTGAATCGATATGGATAAAACTAACTCATTGACAAGCCTATTTAAACTTAGTCTCGTCAATAGACGGGTTTTTTTCGGACCAGAATCAATAAATAAGTATTGGTTCTGGTTTTGGAACCAGAACCAGATCCGGACCGGACCGGACCATCAAACTATGGATCTAAACGGTCTGGATCTAAAGCGGGTCTGGAACCGGAACCGAAACCGGAACCAGAACCAGAACCGTTGCTTTAAAATCTAATGGGTTTTAAACGGTTCTGAATCGATCCGGGTAAAATCCACCCATTGACATCTCTATATGTGACTGTGAGGATTCAACTACGATTACAGCAATCCTTATTTTTCTGTATTCGAAATTTAAAAATATTTTTTCATGACATTTGATTTGACAGAAGGAACTAATTGACATAAAATACCAAATTTGAAAAATTCATGACTATAACAAAGAAAAAAAAAGTAATTAGGAGGGGGCTTAAGCCCTCCTGTTTACCATGTGGCTAAGCCACTTGTCACCCGCCAACATGATCTATCTAGATTGTTGCTTGGGGTCTTATGATTCTCCGAAGTTGGCCTCCAACGAACTTTATTAAGAACTTTTCTTTTCTAAATTAATTAATTCCATGTATTTCCAATATATATTAAGAGTTTCTGCTGCATCTAGTTGTTGAAAATTAAATGTGTTAGAACAATTTCGATTCAACAAATTCTGTTCTTCGATCTAATACAAAAACTGAAAGCAAAGCGATGGTATTTCAAAAATAAGTCGTTACCATACAATTCAAGCGAGTTAGATCTATTTATTTTAGGTTTTAATTTCCAATTTACAATATTTCTAATGCAGTTTACACAGTGTTTTGATTTTTGTGTGATTAATGATTTGATATTTAGGTTATAAGACTGAAGAATTAAAATATGTAAACTTCGATTTGTAATTCTGTTATGGAATGTTTATATATATGTAGTTGATATGAATATATGAATATTTAAGCAGGACCCAAATTTATAGAAGGATCGTTTGTATTAGAATTTTGTAACAGTACATAATAAAGGGATCATATTGCCAATGATATGTTAAAAAAGAAGTCTTTCAAAATTTATGGTACATGCGATTCTTTTACTAAAAGTGATTATTGTTTCAAATTGTAAATTTGTCATCATTTACCATTCCATTTACAATACTTTTCAAAAGTCATTTTAACCAAAATAAAAAAATAAAAAAAAATAAACAAATCAAATAGTTGCCTAATATTTGAACATGACTAAATTCTTCATTGTAGCATTCCAAATAATTAAAGAAACATGAAATATGACTTGAATTTATTTATTAAAAAATTATTCTTGAGTACAAAAATTGTTGCGTAAATGTTTTGCAAGCATGAATATGTGCAAGTGTTTGCATATGCTCCGATGTACTTTGATTTATAATCCTCAAATAAAAACTTAGCATCGAAATCTAAATTCTAAAAAAAATTATTCTTTTTCGCATGGTCTCAATTTTATTAAAATAAATAGTTATTTTCATACGCTTAAAATTAAGCAATTAGTTTAGCGTGAATTGATTGATTACATTAGTCAAAGTTTGTTAATAGTAACTCACTACTAGCTTACACGTTAGACTTTTAATATTTTAATTAAATTGTACTATTAAATGGTTGAAGTGGCCCAATAAATCTAGGTAGTCTCGGAGTGCTAGCCATTAATTTATTTGATTAACTAATATGACAGATTAATTTCAAAATTAGGTATATTTAGGTTACTAAGTACGGACCATATGGCGGATTAATTAGATCTAATTTCAAATTAAGTGGGCTATGTGGAAGAGCTAAATTTGGGCTTTAATTTATTTGTTCTTATGGATAGTCTAAAGCCCAACAATATCAGAAGGCCCATTTGATGAGCCACGCACACGTGAAATAACACAATATATTTAATGAGAAATAAACTAAAACTTACATGATAAACGTGACTATCTAGCTTTTAAAAAGGAAAAAGGATTAAAGCACAGTTTGAGATTTTGGTGTACTTTCTTCTTCTACTAAATGATAGTTCCATTTTTAAAATTGAACTATGAACACCATCCATACATTTAACTATAAGAAATCTTTGTCCCTGGATGACCCGATAGTTAAGGTGGGTTCGTGGCCGAGAGGTCAAGGTTCAAACCCCACCAAACGCCTCTATGGGTTTGAGCGCATCACACACCTGGTTTTCCAAGTGTGGTTTACACTGTCTGTGTGGTTTGCGAGGCTATTACATTGCAGACCGTGGGGTTACCAAGTCACACCTAAGGTAGCGGTGCGGGTTCCCCATGATACCAAAAAAAAAAAAAAACTATAAGAAATCTTTTACCTGACCTGTGTGGTTTGCAGGCTATTGCACAGGACCGTGGGATTTACCCAGTGCGCACCTAAGGTAGTGGCTACGGGTTCCCCATGATATCAAAAAAAATAAATAAAAAAAAATTATAAGAAATCTTGTCCCCTAGGGATAGCCCAATGGTTACGGTGGGTTCATGTGGCCGAGAGGTCACAGGTTTGAACCCCATCAAATGCCTCTATGGGTTTGAGTCTGTCACACCTGGTTTTTCAAGTGTGGTTTCACTGTCTGTGTGGTTTGCGGCTATTGCAGCAGAGGCGTGGGGTTTACCTAATGCGCACTGGGTAAGCGGCTACGGGTTCACATGATATATATATATATATATATATATATATATATATATATATAAGAAATCAACTGTGATTTATTTGTAATTTCTCTAAGCAGATAGTTATATTTAATATTTACTTTGGTGTTAATTTTTTATTTTGTAAAATATAATAAGCAAAAATGCAAGTTAAATGACGAACTATAACCCGTTTTGCAATTTCGACACAATTGTTGAAAGTTGACAATTAAATACTTGATTTATATCTTTTCTCGCGGTTGGAGCTCAAACCCATTTTTTTGAGTGGAACTCAAATCCCTTTCTTCTTATTCTTCTTTTATTTTTGTAAAACTCAAATAAGAACGAATGAATTCTTATTTTATGTCACATTATTGAGGACCTCGTTTCAATAAAATACGACGTCTGAGGGTTTGACCAGACACTACAAGAATTTTACTCATAGACCACACGTTATAGACCACACACATTAGTACTAAAGTGTTCTAGAACTAACTAGTAAAAGGCCTAAAATGATCAAGAGTGATCTTAGAATTTTTTTTTTTTTTACTCTTTCTTATCAACTCTTACGTTTGAAGCCTATTTCAAAAGAAGAAGAAGAAAAACTCTTATGTTCAAAGCAAGATGTTGTCCAAGATAAACGTGTACAGAATTAATAACTAAAATCTTATAAAATAACATAACATAGCTAGTCTTAGAAAATACAAAATATATCAAAGCTTTATTAGATGCAATCCAGTGTATAAATATATCCACAAGAAAACGCCAACATCTTTCCAGAATGTAACATGATATTGAGTGATTTTTAAGTTATAGTCTAGACTTTGATCACATAGTGACTCTTTAGTTTGAATTTTAAAAAATTACAAATATAAATATACTTATTTTCATTGTTAACTTAATAGCTTGCGTTAAATTTTCGGACCAACTAAAGTTGACGTGGATCGACGAAAACTGATGTAGCAAAGAGGGAGCTGACAACTTGCATGCAGGCTCCTCGTCGTATTAGCTGACGGAAATCCACATCAGCTTTAGTTGACCGAAAAATTTAACACGAGCTATTAAAATAACAATGGAAATAAGCAAATGTTATATTTTATTTTGTTCAGGACTAAAAAGTCAGTAGGGAATCAAAATTCGAACGGTCACTTAAGATTAGCCCTAAAATATTCGATCGATCTTATCAATTAAATTCATATTTTTGCCCGCCTTATATTTTTTCAAACATAATTTATATTGGATACAACACATTGCACTTTTTTCGTATTGCTTTGGATTATTATTAAATTTTAGTCCAAACTTTACCTCCGATGACATTTTAGCCCTAATTTATAAACATTATATATATACACTACGAACATATCTCAGTTGTTCACTTGTTAGCCCTAGCTAAAATTCTGGCAACTTGAAGCTTACGTGTATCGCTAGAAACTTTAAGAGAGAAAACGTTTCATATGATGATGTGGAGGTGGATTTCTGACTTTTTATTCATGTTTTTTAATGATGTCAACTCAGCTTTGGACTCTATATATAGCAGATTGCCAGAATTTTAACTCGAAATAAAAAATAAATTATTAAGATAAATTTGAACTATATTTATAAATTTAAACTAAAAATCACCACGAGTTCAAAGTTCGAAGTAAACTTAAGAAGAGAGTGATTATTGTAAAAACCATCATTTACATATAAACTACGAACTCATGAAATCGTTTGAATTCATTGTGCAAATGTCCGAATTCGTTGTGAAAATGTCTGAATTAAAAAAAATAAAAATTCGAACCTTGGTGTTTGAATTAATCAAGTAAAGTGATAAATTCACCGTAAATCTTCATGAATCAATGACTAATTTTTTTTTCTATTTTATACTTAAAGATTAGTGTATATTTGATTCAATTCCAACTTAAAAATAACTATATTCCTTTTTATGATTTACTTCGCCACTACCTATTTTTCCGTTCAACTCGTGTTCATTCAACACATTCCATCCAGGCAGGGACGAAGCCACATAGGGGCTTGGGGGGCCCATGGGCCCCCCAACTATTTTTGAAAAAACGTATATATATTTGATATGTAATATAAATTTGTAAGTATTTGTCCTAACCTGTTGGTTAAGAGTCATATTGAAATATTGGACACCCGAGTTTGACGCTCAGCAGCGCATCTCTTCTCTTTCTTCTTTCTCTCTTTCTCGTTACTTTTTTTTTCCCTCTCCTTCTTTCTTTTTTTCCTATCTTTTTTTCTTTCCTTTTTTTCTTTCTTTCTCTCTTTCCTTCTTTTTTTCTCTTCTGTTTCTGGTTCCTTTTTTCCTATCTTTCTTTCTTTCCTTTTTTTTCCCTTCTCTATTTCTTTCCTTTTAGTTTGTGTTTTCTCCCTCTCTCTCTATTATATTTCTTCTCTTAATTTTGGGATCTATTTTCCTTTTTTCTTTCTTATAATTTGTTTTATATTGATAAAATAAAATATGTATTCAAATAATAACACTAAGTGAATTAATTCTTAGTTAAACATGTGTGCTCTCTATAAATATTTAACATTTAATAACTAAATCTATTGTAGTCTAATGGGTTAGGATTTTTATCTCTCATTTAAGAGATCTTGGTTCGATTCCTTTTAGTTATATATTTTCTTTTTTCTATACTTATTTTCTTTTATTTCCTTTTTCTTTCCTTTATCTTTCTTTCCTTTTTTTTCTCCTATAATTTGTTTTATGTTGATAAAATGCTATTTCGTTTCTTTTTCTATAATTTATTTTATATTAATAAAATAAAAGATATATACAAATAATAAAGTTTTATATATGAATTAATATTACCAATCAAATTTCTAAAAGGTTATAATAAACTCATTATATTATTAAATAATTATTATTTTATAATTTTATTTTATTACCTTTTAAAATTATAATTAATTGGGGCCCAAAAAAAAATCCTGGCTACGTCAGTGCATCCAGGTGATGCCACAATTCTAAGCAAGATGAATAGTTTACGATTAATCTATTTAATTGTGCAACTTAATTTTATTTTTTGTGGGTGTGCTGTGGGGTTTTACGCGTTGTTATTACACAAGAATGAAGTTATCAAAATTATCACAATGCATGAGGAAGAATAATCTATCCCAAATTTCAGTTCTTTATTCGCCTTATTTTCTATTTCTTATTTATTAAAAAAAAACTGGAATATATTAGCGTATTTATTGTGAATTTATATATAATAGAATATATATGTTACTTCATATAAGTAAATTTGATGTATCTTGTGGAAATTAACCACGCAGACAAAGCTATGAAAAACTTAAAAGGCTAGTTACATCTAATGTTGCATAGTTAATTATGAGCGACAAACACTACACATTCATGTGAGATTCTTTTAATTTTTATATTTCAGTTGTATCACGTCCACACCTTTGACAAATCGGAAATTGACCAAATCATAGCTTCTGATCTTTATTTTATTTTTTATTTAGTGACTTTTGATATTTCTTAGTCCACCGCTCTAAACTTAAAATTTGCTCATATCACAATATCTCATAAAATAATATTTGTCTTACTTTGACTTTTAAAATCTTGCTTTCATTTTATTCATATTCACACAGTGCAACAAGTTTTTGCCACGCGATTCGTTTTGATTCATTGATTGACTATAAGAAGAAGAAGAAGAAACCACGCGATTCGTGTTGATTCATTGATTGACTATAAGAAGAAGAAGAAGAAACGATGGGGTTGATCTATGAAGAGGCTTGAAAAAAAAAAAAAGAAGAAGAAGGGCATTCATTCATCATATCATTGAGCTATTCTGTTTCTTAATAAATTAAGGGTTTTTATTTATTATTTTTATTCTTTTCCCTTGGGGGATTGAGCACCAAAAGATTCTTGATTGATAACAAAAATATTATTTTTGCCGCAAAGATTCTTTGTGGACTAAAAGCATCAAAAGGGTACGTTCAGAATTTTTTAAATTGTTCTGGTCCTTGCTGCTTTTGAAGAAAATTGTTTTATTTCTGTGATCTTGAGTGCCTTCTGCACCAACCATTGCTGGAGTTAATGGGCTCTATTTTCAGTTCAGCTACTAGTCAAATACTATATTTTCCTTTTTCTGAAATTTCCTTGAATTTATGTGTATAATTTTGAGCTGGATCAATCCATTGTTAGACAATCTGTGCCATTTGATTTTTGAAGCATGTAGTGTTTTAGAGTCATGATTGCTTGCAGTGTGGATTGTTGTTTGAGTTGTGTTGGTTTGCATTGTTATTGGTCTTTGGCTGCTTCATTCAGTTAGCTGCATCATTTCAAAGTTTGAAACTGCAATTTTTGAATCTTACTGAGTAGATTTTGCTTCTAATTTGCTGGGTGGTATTTTGCTTTATATGTTCAATAATGTATCTAAAATGTCCTATTATGACACATGTCTATGTGATTTATATTGGGTTTTAATCTATTTTGGCATGTCTGAGAAAGAGAAGTTGCGAGCTCAAATTTTTGTGAGAGACCAGGATGTTAAATGCCAGGCTGTGTTGCTGTATAATATGTGTTGTTTTAATCATGGTTTTTTCACTCTGTAGAAACTGTTACAATTCAAGCATTTATTGCTTCGAAGAATTTTGTTGTCAATTTAACTTGATATCGTCTAATTCTGGTTCTAGGTTATCTCATTCAAATACATATAGAATGTGGTGCACAGCTCAAAATGTTTTGTAGTTTCTTGTTATCAAATTAAGGTATTTGCTTCACCAACAAAAGTACCCTGTTAAAAAGCCGAGACTTGTGAAATTATCTTGCCTTATACTGCTGAATTGCTGATGCTTATAGATAGATGAAAATCGGTAAAAATGGGTAAAAAGAGGAGACTATAACTGAAAGCTCCTGCCTATCTTCTGTCGTTGTGTGGTTTATATCTTTATTTCTTCCTCTGCTTTTATCTTAGGATTGTTCGATCTTTATCCTTCTGCTGCTTTACTAAATAGTCTGCCTCAGGTAAAGACTTCATTGACTAGGCACTGAATAATTGACCCAATGGGCTGGCTTAGCAAAATCTTCAAGTGTTCGGACCATAAAGTCTTTGACGGGCATTGTGATTGGAGATATGAAGCGGATACTGCAGAGACTCATCAATCTGAATCTTTGGTAAGTATCTATTACATTAATACCCTTTTTTTTTAAAAAAAATTAGTTCTTTGGTCTCTTCTTCCTCATGAATAACTAGAAGCATTAAATTACTCCAATAATTAAATATTTGGAATGTTAAGATTGAGTTCAAGAATAATAACATTGCCTCAAGGTGTTAAAATTGGATGGCTGCAGTAATCAATCTGAAATGAAAATGAGCACACAGTATATTGGTCTATGATATCCTATTCTTAAAAATTGCCTGTCCTCAAATTTTTATCAGCCTCACTTCACTTCAACTGATTGTGACTTAAGCACCTATCAACAAGGGAAAGAAAGAATGTGGGGTCTTAAACATAGAGACAATCTCCTCAATGTATAGAACAACATCAAGCTATGCCACTAATGTTCAGTCTTGTTCGCTTCAAGTTCAGGACTAACTTTCTTATACCTTAGGATTAGGTGATTTGAACTTCTTACTCTGCTGGATTACATCAGCTCCTATTAGAGTCCATAATAGATAGATTGAGGGAATAAAGTTCATTTTCTCAACTTGTTGGTTCTGTTTTGGAGTATTAATTATTTCCTTGGTAGCATGTGATGAATTCACTTTTGTTTTATACTTATGAATCTTCCTATCAAAGCTTATATCTGGCTGTACATTGGTTTAGAATTCACAGAGAGAGACTGAAGATATAGACCGTGCTATTGCATTATCGCTTTCGGAAGAAGAACCGGAAGGAAAATCTATAGTTGGTGAGATATATGGCTATCTGCATTCATAATTTTATTAGCTTTGCAAATATAAATGAACTTGAAAGTGCTCTGAACATAATTATATATTAGGGAAAACTGAAGGTTACATACTATTAATTGGTCCTACTATCTATCTTCCCTGAAGAGACGGTTTCAACTGCATTCAATCAATGTTTCATCAGGTCTATCTTGAAATATGGTCTATTTTTCATGTTTCTAGTAACAGTTTATCTATCTGATGTGGTACAGAGAGAGAGCCACAATTAGATGATGATGAACAACTGGCAAGGGCCCTTCAGGAGAGTTTGGTTATAGATTCTCAAACAGAGTCATGGAGTAGAAATGATACTGGAAATGATTATGGATACGGAAGTGGATATGAATATGGATATGGATATGGATATGGAAATGATAACCTTTACCAACCTATTACGTTCCCCTATTCCACAAGCTACAGGTACATATTGACATACTGTTGTGAGAATAACGATGATCGATTGATATATATATATATATATATATATATATATATATAGGGAGTGGTCATTGTAAAAACCATCATTAACCTATAAACTACGAACTCTTGAAACTGTCTGAATTCGTCGTGAAAGCGTCTGAATTCGCCATGTAAGTCTCTGAATTCAGAAAAATAAAAGTTCGTCCCTCATGGGATTCGAACCTAAGCGTTTGAATCCATCAAGTAAGGTGATGAATTCACCGTAGATCTTTACGAATCAAAGGTTGAAAATGATTCTTATTTTATACTTTAAGATTGGTTTGTATTTAATCTCATTCCTATATATATATATATATATATGGAGGATCAAATGAAAACTTTCTTTGTTGTGGTAATTAGGAACCAATATGTACCATTGCTATTTCTATGATGTGTGGTTGTCAGAAACGAATGCATTTTCCTAATATATAAAATGCATTATCTTGAAAGATGCATTATTCACTGTGAATCTTGGCCATCCATTTAATCAAGATCTATGGACCAGATTGGTTCCTAGTTCCTAAACTAAGAATGGCCCCTATTACAATGCATCTCTCTCTCTCTCTCTCTCTCTCTCTCTCTATACAGACACACACACACACACACACATTAAGTTACACAATATGTCAGACCCAAATATGTCTCGTTTACTTTAGGTCATGGTGATTTCTTCAATTGGCAAATTGCTTTGATCTTGTTGTTTTTGTCCAGTCTAAGATTTATGGGTACTTTGAATTTAATCACTAATAGATTTTATCTTCATAATTGTTGCTTTTGTGTTTCATATTCCTTTCTTGGGTTTGATCATATTACCTTTCCTAGTTTATAATTCATATTGCGGCATAAGAGAGTGTGATATCTTTTTTTTGGTCTTTCTCAACTGTGTAAAAACTCAAGTTGCGCACTTCTGGAACTTTGTTATGGATTAATGATCATCATAGATTTTCCTGTTCATATATATGCACTATATGTTCATTCTGTAAATGGATATTGTGGTTTGCTTGCTAGTGACAACTTATCCATATACTTTTTTTCTATTAAAAGAAAGGAAAATTCAAAACCTAAAACACTTGGAAATCACAGTCTGAAGACTAATTGATGTATTTCAATTCTAAATAATGTGATTTACAGAATCCATATCTTGCATTTGCTGTGATAGGATCTGTGCTGGCTGTAATATAGAGATTGGCCATGGAAGATTTTTGAGTTGCATGAATGCCGTCTGGCACCCACAATGTTTTAGATGCCGTGGATGCAACCAACCGATTTCTGATTACGAGGTAAGAAGATTATAATACATCCATCTAGTAAAATTTCTTTTCACTTATATATTATTTTTGTTTCTAAAATATGTATTCATCTATTATCATATGATAGAGAGCTTCCTTTTTTCTTGTTTTTGCATATTGGCCAAATCTGTGAATATTGTTAATTTACTGAGCATTCTTGTTGATTGTATCATCAAAATTTTGCATTTGCAATTTTGCTCACATTTAATTTCACATGATGAATTAGATAATTCAAGTTGGTATCCATGTTGTGTCTGGTACCTATCCTTACCATAGAACTTGCTATAAGGAGTCTAATCATCCAAAATGCGATGTCTGCAGAAACTTCGTAAGTATCTCAACCCACGGATTATCATATTCATTCTGCCTGAAAATTCTCAGGCAAAAGTTCTTGCCCTTACCACTTATTACACAATCTACATGTACTCAGATTCCGATAAATGCAGCTGGTCTTATTGAATATAGGGCGCATCCATTCTGGTCCCAGAAGTACTGTCCTAGACATGAGCACGATGGCACTCCTCGATGCTGTAGTTGTGAGCGAATGGAGGTGAATATTGTTACCATGAAATCTAATGGGTGTCGTTTGAACTCGTAGTTAGTCATGACTTTGGATATTTTGACTGTTGCAGTCATGGGATGCAAGGTATGCTTCCCTTAACGATGGTCGAAACCTCTGCTTGGAGTGCCTGGACTCGGCAGTTATGGACACTCGCGAATGCCAGCCCCTTTTTCATGATATACAGGAGTTCTTCAAAGGATTAAATATGAAATTGTCACAGCAAGTTCCCATGTTCTTGGTTGAGAAGCAGGCATTGAATCAAGCCATGGGAGGAGAGCTACATGTAAGATAAGAAACATAATATTTTTCTCGCTTACTTTATCTTTGTTATAGCTTTCATCTACTAAAGCTTTCCTGCCTTTCTTGCCAGGGGCATCATCACATGCCTGAAACTCGTGGTCTTTGTCTCTCTGAGGAACAGACAATCACCAGTGTAAGGGCTTTTCTGTTATCATTCTTTAGATTTTGCCTTTTCCCGTATCTTAATTTCATAAGTTTCAAAACAATCTCACACTCTTATTAGCCATTTGGATGACCAGATATCACGTCGGCCAAGGATGGGATCTGGAAATCGAGTCATGGACATGATAACGGAGCCTTACAAGCTAACGCGCCATAGTGAAGTGACAGCAATCCTCATTCTATATGGTCTTCCGAGGTATTTAAACTTAATTTTCTATTTGGTACTTATCATTTTTAGTTTCGGTTTCATTTTTTCCGGATTTCCTCTTGCCTGCAGGTTGCTGACTGGAACAATATTGACTCATGAGATGATGCATGCCTGGTTGCGACTTAACGGTGCTCTCTCTTTCCAAAATTCATTTGTACAATCATTGTTTCATCGCATAATCCACAATATTCGTCTCTACTAGAATAATCTGCCAAAGATCTTACTCATATGAAGTAATTTCAAAAAGTAGTCCACTTTTAGAGCCTTTGTGCATATAGAATGCCAAAAATACGATGGTCCAGAGTAGATTTTGACTTAAAAATTTGCTATTTTCTATCTTCCTTTAGCATTTTGATAAGCTCATGATCTAAAGAATGCATGATTGGCCATTATTAGCATAAAATTACTGATTTTAACAGGAAGATAAGAGGGTGTTTGGCTAAGCTTATTTTAGACGTACTATAAAATGTTTCAAGAGCTTAAGATGTAATGTTTTAAAAGCTTATCATTTGTCAAAGTATTTGGATAATTGAGCTTATAAGTTAGAGAGAGAGAGAATTGTATTCGGAGAGAGGGGGAGGGAGATGAAATTGGAAGGCTATATGTTGGAAATAACAAAACATAATAGGTTTGTTTTCATAAATAGTATTGCTTATAAGATCATAAAAAAATAAGATGGTGAGAGAGGAACTTTTTTTTTTTGGAAGCTTATAAGTTCTTAGAGCTTGCTTTTGGTTCTTATAAGTTGTTTAGTAGCTTATTTTGGTAAACATTTTTCAACAGCTTATAAGCTTAGCCAAAGATCCCTAAGTCTTCTCCAGGTGCACTTGGCACAAGGTGCGTGCGTCCATGTCTTCACCTCAATTCTTCTTGTGTTCGTCTCATCTCAGGCTATCGAGCCCTTAGACAAGACGTGGAAGAAGGTATATGTCAAGTGATCGCCAGCATGTGGTTGGAGTCTCAGATCCTATCGATGTCTGATGACAACAAAGCGTCAACCTCACACTCATCATCAGGGAAGGGATCGACGTATCCGTTCGACAAGAAGCTTAGTAAGTTCTTCAAACATCAGATGGCAACGGATCCTTCTATGGTGTATGGAAATGGTTTTCGAGCTGGCCATCAAGCGGTGATCAAGTTCGGGTTGCAGAGGACTCTCGATTGCATCCGAAAGACAGGAAATTTTCCTCACTAAATCTGGTTCCAACTTTTCATTGTTATGATTATTTTCAATGAGATTTTAGCTTAGTTTTTTTTTTCATGTATTAGCATCCAAGGCTTGTATATAGAGAAGTAAATGCTTCACGGCACAGAAGTTTTCAGAGCATTGTTATTGTATAGTTTCATACATACATTATTTTTTTATAGATTATAATAAATTAAGTTTTGAATTTTTGAATTTTATCTTATGTCTTTGTTTAATGAAAAGTTGAATTTTTTTTTTATTTGGGCCAATTTAATGTAGAAATTTAAAGGCTGAATCACGATGGATTCGAACCCGATCACCATGTTGATAATAAGTTACAAATAGCTCAAATAATTTTTTGCGCAAAAAACTTCATTCTTCGAACATATTAGGTAATTAAATCTCTTGAATTATCACTCCAATTAATTGGATGGGTGTAAATGCATCAATCTATCCCCCGATAACAACTTATTCAAACTGCAAATGGTTTGATTGGGTTCTTCCCACCTACCATACATTCTTTGTCCACATATGTCATCTTGGACAATTGGCTTTTGATTTCGATTGTCCTCACTCAAAATCGAAGTTCATATACTAATTAAAATGGAATGGATACATTTCAAACAATAAAATAATAATATATCCATCCACAATAAGTGTATCACCGTGGATGATATGGATTTCAATAAAATTATTGATAAGTGTTATTTGAGTGGAGAAATGGTCTCACCATGAGTTAGATTGTGAGTGATAAGAATGATTTTTTGATAAATAATTGATGATTGTGAGATTGAATAATAAGAATTAATGTCATAAAAAGGAAAGTGATACATTTTTTATGCACGACGAATAAGATAATTATGATAAACTTATCGTGAACGCATGAAACAACAACGGGTTTTGTTTGCGAAGATTATTGGACCTGCCCACCATGCATACTTGACAAACTCGGAGTAATGTCAAGGACTTGTTTATATTTTATTCTAGTAATATATATATACACGCATGTTCTTATTCAATTGCAAACAAATTACAATACATTATTCTTGTAAAATAAGAAAGTGAGTAGAAAAGAAGTTAACAAATGACAATACATTATTATTGTAAATAAGAGAGTAAGTATAAATCAGTTCAAAAGAAGTTAGACTTAGAAATATGTAAAGTGATTCCAATCATGCATGCATTGACCTTATGTATAATAAAACTATTTTATTTTCTTTTATGTATATACTATATAAATTATTTTTTGAGGTTAGGTCTAATTTCGAACCGTGGATACTAAAAACTGCTAAAAATTTCAATTGAAATTTCACCGACTACACTATATAACAAAAATTGATCTGATTTTAAGATAAATGTGATAATTATACATTGTGGGGCACAGTAGATTATTCTAGTATCAATATATTGAGACCAAATGATGACACATATTGCTGCATGGGCTGCTATTTATTATTTTTTCCAATGAGAAAAGGACACCAATCTTAAAATATTCAACTTCTTAATTAAGGATTCTAAAACGACGATATATGGCTCTCTTTTCGATGAGATCCTTCTCCACTGCTATATTTTCTTTGCCCTTTTTTTCTGAGGGGAGTGCTATAATTACTGTTGTTGTACCATTTATATGTATCAAATTCAAATGTATAGTAATTTACACATGTTATATACGTTTCATAAATGGGACACTTTTGTATAGGAGAAATATTAAGAGGGTATTTGATTGAGACAATTTATAAGCTGTTTTTTAAGCTTTAAAAACAGTTCATAAGCTGTTTTTGGAGAGTTTATAAACTCAGTCAAACACCTTCTAAGTTTTCTTCATAAATTATTATGCTTACAAGAATACTCTTTTTGTATTATTCATACACATCATGTATTATGTATGCATACATTTGTATTATCAAGTCATATATATATATATATATATATATATATATATATATATATATATGAAAAGACCTTTTTAATCAAACTATTTAGACTAAAGCTACGCTTAACGTGGGATTTTGATAAGAAAATTACGTATTGGAAAAAAAAGGAAGAAGGGAGAATTCACTCTTGAAGTTCATATTTACATAACAAAATTTGATTTTTTTAATATCCTTAAAATTGTATATCAACTTGAAGATTACTTTTTTGTTACAAAAACTTAAAGCGGAGCTTCACGAAGATTAAATATGACGATAAGCATAATTTTTTAGGAGAATATATGATCTTTCAGAAATTTCAGAAATAAAGTTTGAAGCGTTGGTTTTAAAAAGATCTGAACAAATACTTAGGGGTGTATGGCTAAGCTTCTTTTAGAGAGCTTATAAGCTCCAAGAGCTTATAAGAGGTAATGTTCCAAGAGCTTATAAGTTGTTAAAGTATTTGGATAATTGATCTTATGAGCTAGAGAAAGAATCGTGAGTTAAAAAGAGAAAATCATAGTTATGAAGAATTGACCAACTTATTTTATGAAAAAATAAGTTAGAATTGACCAACTTATTTTTAGGAGAGTTTATAAGCTGTTGGAGCTTAATTTCACAGCTTATAAGTTGTTTAAGAACTTATTTTGTCAAACACTTTGCAACATCTTATAAGCTATTTTAAAGAGCTTATAAAGCTTAGCCAAACACCCTCTTAATTTACATAATAAAAATGATGTTTTCATGCCTTCAGGGCCGACACTGAGAGTGGGGAACATGGTGACGATCCAGGACCCAAAATGTCAATGGGTCAAAAAATACATATTTTAATATTTATTAGATATAATATTTATATCCAAATTTTAGGTAATTAAGTCCATAATTTTTATATACCAAAAGACCTTGAGCCTGCTCTAATCTATTAAATGTAAAGACTTTTTTTTGTGATTAATAGAATATTTTGTTGTTTCTATCTATATAAGTACCAAATTGCATCTTAATTTATGATGCTATATCAGGGATCATTTTTATTATTTTCGTCCAATACCTTTTTAGGTTAAGACCAGCCATGCATGCCTTCATGATTGATCACTAAAACTCTAACAATAAAATACTGCAATTAACGGTGTCTATTGTAGTCAAACAGTAAGAAGAATATCGTACCTATATGGACTGGTGACAAAAAACGCAGTAAGTAATAAACACAACATATCACAATTATTCAGGCTAAATCAAAGATATAGGGAGTTCTGACAAAAGCTGAGAAAGTAATTGACAAGAATAAAATAAAATAAATATGGAAAAATATCAGATAGAAAAACTGATCCTAGAAAATATAATAATTTAACAGAAAATCACGTAGTCAATCTATAGTCCTATAAACCAATTTTAAGTCAATTCCGATGAAAAATCACATAGATAACTACAGTCTCCCTCTCAGGCAGTCTATGAAAGTATATTTATATATCATATATCTGTTAGGTCTCAAGAACACATAAGATTTCTTCCCCTACAATTAATTCGAAAACTGTCAAGTCTTTAGATTAATTGTATCATGAATTTCTGAGTTCGATCACTCAATTAAAATCGCTAGATATTTAATCAAGCAACTAGCATACATCAATAATGGCAAGTTATCTAGCATAAAAAGGCACCATGAACCATAAATCACAAATTGACAAGTAAACAGGCTTAATAGATCAAACACATAGTTTCATACTAAATTATACAAACCCTATAATCAACATAAATTTAGTTACCCATAACAAGAATTAAACAAGAAGAAATAATGAAGAACATGGTTGAAATAAACAATAAAAACCAGTGTAGGAATTCCACAATAAAGAATGTGAAGTATGAACGGCGAAATAATAAATCTCTAATTCTACAAGAAACTCTAAAATAAAATATAACTCTGAAAAATATGAAAAATGATAATTGAGGACCCTTATATAATGTTAAAATGATGTATTTATAGGTGGAGAATACCTCTTGAATTCTAAAAGGAATATAAATCTTAGATGAGCTAAAAAATACAAGAAAAGTGAAAAAAAATTCAGAAAAAATAATGAAAAATAGGATATGTGCGCATTTAGGCCGCAGTTACCGTTCATGCACAAATAAACATTATAAATCATTAAAAACCATGTTTGTGAATAATGTTGGAGTCAACTCAAATATATTACCCAACTCACATTTTTTGGTCAAAGAAACCTCAAAACAAACAATCAAATTGGATTGGTTTGCGTTGCTTTGAACCCTAGTACTCTTTTTCCTCGTAAGATTTTGTTCATATGGAACAGTTTTCCTCACAAGGTTGTAATAAGGTGGTCCTCCCTAAAAGAGGATATGCTATATTATTTTTCTGATGTATCACCAAATACAAAACGATGCTATTTTATTTATTTACTTTGAACCTAAGCACAAACGATTTATTGCTCAGTAATAGGCGTGAATTAGTTAATACCATAGTCCGATATTTTATTTATTTATTTGGAACTAATATACTTTTTATTTTACTTTTTAGTTTCTTTTAGCAAAGAAATTTAATTTTGCCTTTCTATTATTCAAGGATGATTTATTTACTCAAAAGGGAGAGGGAATTGTGGTATTGGCCTATTGGGGATCAGAGGTAAGTCACTCACCATGATAGTCATTACTTTAGAAGATGATAATGTCGTGATTTTCTATCTTTTCAATGATTTATGTTTCACTAGCCATATAGATACGTCGTACCAAAAATAGTCGTGAACGAAGTAGTATGAAAAATTAGAATTGTAACTCAGCCAAGTCATTTATGAATTATTTGTGAAAAGTTTGTTCGAGCTCGTCTCGTAAAGCTTATTAGCTAAATAAATTAAGTTTGAGATTGAAGTATTCGGCTTGTTAGCTTTTGAACAAGTTTAATATTAAATTATTAATTAGATATAATTTATATTTCTATACTACTACAATTAATAACAACTTTATTTAGTATACAAAAAATAATAAATATATTAAATAATTTTTAAAATGATATTTTAAACATAAAACTAAATTTCCAAAGTTCGATTTTTTGGGTCCGATTAAGTTCGCGAGCCTTAAAATATTTAGTGAATAAAGTCTAAGGCTTGTGCTAATACTAAACAAATCAAACTTGAGCATAGTGATATTCGACTCGACTCAATTCGACTACACATTACTCTCTCCGTCCACTAAAAACTTGCATTTGATTCTTTTTCAATATGCTCACCAAAAGTTTATATTTTTTATTTTTAGAAACATCAACTCCATTAATATATTTATTTATTATTTTCATGGCCCATATTTTAATCTTAATATCCATTAATCTATTCATTTATCATTTCTACTAACTTTACATTCATTACAATTTATTAAAATTTGTACCACCAAAAATAAGATAAACTTTTGATAGATAGAGATAGTAAAATATTAGTGGTGAACAAAGTATTACAACAAATAAAAAACTAAATTTAGTCCAATAGTACTTGCATACAGAGGTAGCAAAATAGACCCGGCTCGGAGTACCCAGTGTTTGAACTTGGTTGGGGCTTCAAAATTAGAGATCGAAAAAAATCAAGCCTAACAAATGCATCCAAAAAAATCCGAACTGATCGGGCTTCGAACCAAGAAAATCCAGGGTTTCGTGCTAAAAAACTCTCTCGGCTATATATATTGAATATATATATATTTTTAAATTATTTAATAATATTATGTATTTTATATAATTATTTATTAGTTTTCAACTTAAATTATTATTTTATATAATTATTTATTTATTTTTAAATTAAATTTGTTAATTGAGTATATTATAAAAATAAAAATGAACTAAAAAGCCCGTCTATCGATAGCTCGACAACCCACCTGAGGCTGGACTTCATACTTAAAATCCCGGAATTTCCGACCGGACACAAACTAAAAAAGTGTGAAAGCTCGTGAGGCTATGCTGGTCTGATACTTCTACCGACTATAATTACATAACCAATCGAAATCAACTTGAAATAAAACATCTCTCACTTATTAAATTTAATTACATCTTCTTGCCACATTTAAACCTTAATTCAATAAAACAAGCTGAAACATCACAAATGTTACCAAAACAATTTATATCTAACTCATCATCTTATAAAATTCATCGAAATCAAGCACTCCATTGCCATCAAGATCGTACACCCGGATCATGGCCTTGCATTCCTGCACCGATTTCACGTCGCCGAGGCGGCGGAGCACCTGCCTGAGTCCCTCCGCCGTAATGCAGCCGCTGCCCTTCTCCTCCTCGTACACCTCGAAAGCCTGCCGGAGAATGCTGACGCCGCCGTCTTCGTCAGCGCCGGCGTCGTCTCGCAGTTCCATCACCCTCACGAAGTCTTCAAACTCCAGCAGCAGCGAACACCCGTCGCCGCCTCTCGAGAACTCTCTGATGATCCTCTCCGCCTCCTGGCGCGACAGCGAATCGCCAATTGTGGCGAAGTAGGCCGTCAACTCGTCCGCCGAGATCGTTCCGTCGTTGTCGGCGTCCAAGAAGTTGAAAACCCGCCGAAACTCGTCATCTTTGCTGCCGGATTTCGGCGACGCGGTTTCTTCACCGCAGTGGGGGCTGGCGGCCTGGATTGGATTTGGCGGTGTGTTTTGCTTGGAGCGAAGGCGGCGGGGCCGGCGGAGCTTGAAAACCCGGCTGCTGAATGGCTTGGTAATGGTTGCAATCGCCATAGATTTATTTTGCAGGAAATTAAATTAATTAGAAAGCTTGGGAAATAGAATGGGTTAAGAGGTTTGTTTTTATAGATGGTTGATTTGAGATGGAAATTACCGGAAAATGGGTGCAAGAATAAATCGCCAAATTTTCTGAACCGTCTCAAGAAATTGCATGGCAGTTTCCTGGAGAACATGTTGAATAAAGCTTTTATAAAGTTAATGGGATTATCTATTCTATTATCTCCAATTTAAGTATTGATTTCGTTCTATTAATACCGACTTCTTTCACCCCTTATAAAATATAAATAAAAATAAGTTTACTTCTCATTTTATCTTTATCAATATTATCCAATAATATCTTTTTGTATCACGAAAATTTGCGTGCACACAATCAACCCGCATTCTTGTGTAAAAGTATCTAAATCATAAAGGATGGATACAAGAATCCCATGACAAGAAAATCACTCTCGGAGAATCAAGTTTGAACTTAATAAACCATGTGTTAGTAGCGCACTAATTAAATCGACATTTAGATGTAATCGTTTGCAAACCATACAAAATATGTAGCGCTGTGGGTAAACCTACATTTTGTGCAATAGCTTGTATACCACTAAGAACCGATCTAGGGGGAGTTGGGGTAAACTCAAGCACCTCCCTAGCAAAAAAAATATCTTTTAATATGATTATTTTGATTTTTTTTATAATATTTTTTGCATTAGTACCATTATATTCGAAAATTTTCAACTTAGCTCCCTCTAAATTATATTTCTGGCTCTATCCCTACATACAACATAAGATAGGTAAATCACACATCTAGAAAATCAAATATGACATATTTAAAGGACCAAGTTAGACAGGAAATAAACCATATTTGAAAAAAATTAAATGTGATAAGACTCAAAAAATTAAATATGACATAATAAACTATATTTCAAAAATCAGGTGTCTACCTATGTCTTTACCCACTATACTTTCATATAATTTTTGTTCAAGTTCATAGAAAAAGTATATAGGAATCAAAAAGCTAAAGTAGATAAAAGCAAAAAATGTTAGATAAGGTAGTGGATAAACTCAACAAGACTACTACGTAAAAAGTTGTAAGGGAAGAAAAGTGCAGGGAGCAAACTTAAAATATGTTTATATACAGGGAGCAACATAAGTATTATTGAAATATATAAAAAATGTTATATTATTTATAAAAAATTATTAAAATCACAGAGAAATTATGATTTTATGCATAAAAATAAATTATAGAGAAAGATTATGTTATGCGTAAAAAAAATATAATCTCATTTGAAAATCAATCTTGATCATCCGATGATTAGGATCTAATTAGGATGGATTTTATTTGATCCTTCACCAAGGAGCAACATATAAAAGATACAAGGGACTAAATATAAAAACTTAAATACAAAAAAAAAGTGAAAATAAAAGGAATAACACGTGAAATTACTACAAGATTGCATACAGGTGACCTTCCCAAATTGTAGTTTTTTTTTTTTTGGGGAGGTCAAAATTAAAGGTTTTCTATTTTATTTGAAATTATGAATCATCATACACCAAATAGAAAGTGGGACAAGAAATCAAATGCATTTAAAGTGGCTGGATCTTTTTACTCCAAGAAGGAACCAATTTTATCTTGGAAACTTACTGGAGATTTTGTATAAATGTCTAGTGGGCCTATTGAGAATTTTCCTGGAAACTTCTAACCATAGTTTATAATAATGTGACTAGCATTTATGATGAAATCGAGTAAATTGTATTCATGTGTTGGTCTAGTGGTAGAGTGATTAACGCCTGAGATCAAATGTCCCGGTTTCAAGTCCATCGTGATGCGATTTTTAAATTTTTGTATTTCATTGACAAAAAATAAAATACAATTGAGTAAAACAAATATAAGGAAAATAGAACTAAAGAGAAAAATGTTTAATAGAAGCCACACTATCTAAATCAAGTATGTATGCTTTGTAATAAACTTAGGTAGTGTTTACTTTGCATGATTTGCATTTTGAAGGATTGACTATTTGATGGATTAAATATGTGATAAGATAATTTTTATCTATCAATCCTTTGTTTACTACAAAGGATTAGTGAAGGATTAAGATTGAAATAAATAATTCTCCCTTTATTTCGAGGATTATTTCAATCCTACCTATATTGGTTGGATTAATATTAATGAAGAATAATTCAAAGGATTAAAATAATCCCGGGCTTTGGGATATCCTCAAATATTAATCTTTAAAAGTAAACACTTGATTAGGTTGGATTAATTTTATCTATCCAACCTAATCATGCAAAGTAAACACCTCCTTAGTGATTTACGCTAAGGAAGTGTTTACTTTTCATGATTAACATTTTGAAGGATTAACTATTTGATAGATTAAATATGTGATAAGATAATTTTTATCTATCAATCCTTTGTTTATAACTACAAATGATTAAAATTGAGATAAATAATTCTCATTTTATTTGGAGGATTATTTCAATCCTACCAATATTGGTTGGATTAAAATTAATAGAGAACAATTCAAATGATTAAAATAATCTCGGGCTTTGGTATATTCTCAAATATTATTCCTTAAGGTAGTGTTTACTTTTCATGATTAGCATTTGGAAGGATTGATTATTTGATGGATTAAATGTGTGATAAAATAATTTTTATCTATCAATCATTTGTTTACTACGAATGATTAGTGAATGATTAAAATTGGGATAAATAATTCTCCCTTTATTTAGATGATTATTTCAATCCTACCTATATTGGTTGGATTAAAATTAATGAAGAATAATTCAAAGGATTAAAATAATCTCGGGCTTTGAGATATCCTCAAATATTAATCCTTAAAAGTAAACACTTTATTAGGTTGGATTAATTTTATATATACAACCTAATCATGCAAAATAAACACCACTAGGGTAATATCAATTAGCAAGGAAAACCTTCTGACAGTTGAAACTGGATGAAGTTTGTATGTTGAAGATGTTTAAGAATTTAAATTCCCATCTAAACGAAATTTTAACGAAATTGGTTCTGTTTGGAACGAATGGGCATGGCTAATCTATTGAAGATGATTAGGTAAAGAAAAAGTTGTGGTTCATCTTGTATACCTGAACACTCTTATCATCCATACGATGATTGGGAAAAACCTAATACATAAATTAGGTAAGAATTTATTTAGGCCAAAAATTTTAGTCAGTTTTTTCCCTTTGTCTTCTTTTTCCTTTTTCTTTTTTAGTAAGAGTCTAAGAGAGATATATTTTTAGAAAAACAAAACGTACTTTAACGTTTGTTCTGAATGTAATGTACTAATGTTCCCTCAAATATATTTTGAAAGCTCATATTAATTGTACGGTTCCATCTAAGCACCTTCAAACATTTGGTGTCAAGCGTGAAGAACCGATTTCTTTGTGAGAAGAAATCTTATACAAAACTACCAACCATGTTTATTGCATTGTCAACTTCCCAAAACTAAAATTTATGAGGCTTTTGAGGAGGGTTTCCATTATCGTGTGTTTTCATTCAAACTATTTCAAGATATATAGGCTATTCAAAACAACCGTGAGGAACCATTATTTTTATATTTTTCTATTTTGCTTTTTTATGAAAAAACAATATCGTTTAGATGTCATTAGAATCGTCGTGGCTAGAGATATATAAAAAATTAAAACTGAAAAATTGGCTAATTCGTGGAACATTTGGTCAGACACGTGTTGCAAAATGTGCTATATGGAAGAACATGCACATAAATATAAATAAATAAAGCAACGAAATAAAACGAGAATTTGGTAACTTAGTTTGGTGAATCACTTGCGTTGGGGAGCTTCATCCATAAGAAACACTTTAATACCCGAAGATAAGTTACAAAATGACTTACACAATAAGACCTATTTTGCCAATGAAACTTCTCAAATCTCCACTCATGCATGGTGGAATGCTAGAGTGTGTGCATCACATACAATTTGGAAGTGAATTCGGTATACGCTCACCGTCCAACTGCATATAACTTTTTTACAATGAAAGCTCAAAATAGTGTTACCTCACAAGTATTCTATTACTGGAACAAATATTGAAACATGTATCTGAAAAAATGACACTGGTAGCACGTCTAAAGGACACTTAAAAAAGCAAAGGATTCTCGACAATACGTTGTGCGAGACCAATTCAACACAAATTCTCCCATATTTCTGAACGAAAATGAGTCTTTTTAAATAGTCTTCAAGTTCTAAATCTCCTCATGGGGCCTAAGAAATATAATTTCATTGTTAAAATAGATATTTGATTTGTACAAGAACTTTACTTGTAGGTAGACTTTTCAGTGTATAGATCTTCATATCATATATTGTAATCCATATCTCAAACTAAATCTACAATGACAATATAAATCATGGATCTTCTTTCATTGTACAATAATCATTTTCCAATATGAAAACTATCATATTTATCAGTCTTGACGCACTTGAATGCACACATACCTTAAAAAACTGAATAAAAACCAATGTTTACATAATTGATAATTTTCTCAAACAAGAACAACCATTTTTGTATGGCACCAAATATTAGGGCTATTGTACGGCATCAAAAATTTATGGTAACGCTAGTATAAAATAACCTCACACACACATTCAAGGATATTTAAGACATACAACAAAATGTTCCAATAGTGACATGATTTTTTAAGAATTGTGACACCTATGGATGTCACTAAATAAAATTGTGACATCTTGTGGATGATTAACTATTATGCATGACAAAAAAAAAGTATGTCACAAAATTTAGTGAAATTTATAAGTGTAGCTATTTTATTTTTGTTACATATGAATTTGTAACTATTTTTTTGACATGTGAAAGTGTAACTATTTTTTGTAGTTCCTAGTTTCTCATATTTGAACTTTTTTTCTCTCTCTTTTTTCTTTACCTTTCAATATTTTTTGTTTGGCCTTGATGTCCGTTATATTTAATAAAGTAATTGTCTATTATATTGGAATAAATTATCTCTGTTATTTTGGAAATGTTAAGTATAAAAAAATGTCTCAATTTGGAACATCAAAATCGTACAATTAATTGAATATATATATATATATATAGTAAAATTTGAAACTCTTGAGTTATAATAAAATTTAGTTATATTCCTACTATATGTAACAAAAAAATTGTTGTGACATGTTTAAATGTAGTAAGGTTTAATTACATGGATAGATGTGACAAATTTTACTACATTTTCAAGTGTAACAAAATTTACATATATTTTTATGTGTAACAAAAATCTATTGATGCATGCATTGGTGTAATTAAATTTTGCCACATCTAAAGATGTAATAAATTTTGTAACATCTCTCTTGGTGTCACTAAAAATATGTAACTACTAGATATTTTTTTTGTAGGGAGAATAAAAATCATAGGATCGATCTTTTATATATCAAAATCCGAACCGTACATAACCGTAGATCAATACAGTCTTATTGTGTGTAGTCAGAATAAGTCATCATATAATTCGAAAACAAAACTAATCATCATATATATCTTAATATGATATATAAAGATATATTTATGTTGTTTATATTGTTTATATACTTTGATAATAGTAAGACTCCAGCATATCGTCGCTCCATATCTATATTTATAAAGAGGGATGACAATTTCTAGAAATTTTCCTTTCCATATATCTACAAATCGTGCATCTTTAATTTCTATATATAGAATCAAATTTCTTTTTATATATACAAAAATGTTTTTCCTATTATCACAAATAATACTTCTTTCTATAGAAATTTGTAGATGATACAATGATGTAGATTGACTTTTAATTACGAGATAACAAAATGTGATGGACATATGGAAAGAAAATGGGCCTTATATTGTCCCATAGAGACAGTCCAATGGTTAAGATGGAGGTTCCTGTTACACCTGGTTTTTTAAGTATGATTTACCTATCCAAAATTTGAAGGTTATTGCACATGAATGTGTGGTTTACCCAATACGCATCGATGTAACGATTGTGGGTTCCTCATGATACCAAAAAGAAAATTATAAAAATAAAAATAAAATGGGTCTTATATTATGTTAACTGGGCTATAATTTTGAAGTGTGCCTTGTGGAGTGCTCTGGGCCTAAAGTTATTATAGAATTTTTACGATTTTTAAATTGAAAGCTAGATACTCACCCATTTGTCTGCGTTTTTTTTTCTTTCAATAAAACCTTATAGATCGAAAATTTATGAAGCGCCAAATTTATGCAATGACTCCAGGCTTTCAAAAACCACGTGCCAATTTATCAGTTTGACAAATATGTTCTTTTTTCTTTTTTGTGAACATCATTCGTGCATAGTGTCATTTGTTAATCGTTACACCTTAACATATACTTGTGTGGTCGAAACACAAAATGGAATATGACCACATCAAATCTTTTGCTTAATTGCTAAACTATACACAAATTTTGACCTGTAGCATGATAGATATGTCAAAATTTTCCGACAAATAAAAAATGACATGAAGTGTATCTTTTTACACAATGGTAAGATAAACTTACCACATTATTTCGCTCAAGGAACGACATCATATGATTATTGAGATCGACAAATGGTATTATTATTTCAACAACTTATAGAAACATGTCAAAAATTAAAATAGGATCAAAATTCGTGATGCTTTTAGCATTTAAACCAAGATCTTTTGGTACATGGCTATAAACAATGACAAGAAATCAAGCATGTTTATGAGCCAATGCCTTAGAGCGGACAAAATTCAAACAGATAAAGACATTAAATAAATCACTGTCTGTTCATAGTTGTTTATGGGATTTTTCATGGCTCGTAAGGGTCAATTAAATAACCCTTGCATGCTAGTGCGAGGTATTTTCTAGGATTTTAGAGAAATTGGAATCGGTGTGCGCTGCGCTTTGGCAGGATCTGTTCCCGAGAATTTGGTGCTTAGGCTGGCGGTTCTTCTCCTGATTTCTTTGTTGTTCATTCCAGTTATTCCTTTAAGATAATAAATCACTGTCTGTTCATTTTGCTCTTACAATTTGGTCCGACTTTTAGGGACATTAGCATTGGATTTGGTATAGTTATTGGGCAGGTTGAGTGCCCGATTGGGTTATTCTGGAGTTCTTCCTTTTTCCACTGTTTCATTGAACAATTGTTATCTTTCCCTTTGTTAGCTAAAGGAAGAAAGGAATCAATGGAGCAGATTAAGGAAGATAGATATCTTCCAGAAATAGAATTGATATCATACCTTGTATAGCTCTAGTATTGTAGTATATCTAGACTTGATGAAATCAGAATGAATATCAATCTATCGAATATCAATTCAACATGGTATCAGAGCAGGTTTGGGCTCAGAAAAAATTCATCATCGCCCTTATACCAATCTCGGCCAAAAGGCACAATTTTTAATCTCTTCCTTCACCAAACCTACAGCCAAAAATGTCAGAGACCGAAGAAACTAAACCAGCCGAAGATGTTCATAAGTTAAAAACAAGCAAGAATGTCACTGTGGCGTTCAAACTCAATGGAAAAAATTATCCATTGTGGGTAAGACTTATGAAGATAGCGATTGGAAGCAGAGGAGCAGTCTCACACATCAGAGACGAACCCTTAAACGAAGGGGATAAGGGATACCAGGAATGGGAAGAAACGGATCTCGTAGTCTTCTCGTGGATCGTCGACAATATCGAGAACGATATCATCGCCGACTTCGCACACCATCAATCGGCAAAGGCAATATGGGATAATCTTGCGATTACCTATGAGAACAAGGCCGATCCATACCTCATCTACGACCTGGAAGAAAAAGCAAATACAATTAGCCAAGGAGATATGGATCTAGAAACATACTATCGGAAAATCCATGGGTTATGGATTAATGTCGATAGGTGTCAAAAACAACCAATTTCGTGCTGCGACAAAGGCGTGAAGCAGTTCAGACAACACACTAACACGAAGCGGTTGTTCAAATTCTTGGCAGGCCTAGATCAGAAATATGAAGGAATCAGACGAGATATCCTCAAAGAAGACCCCCTTCCCTCAGTCGAAGCGGCCTATGGCATGGTGAAAAGGGAGGCGGCTCGAAGACAAATCATGCCACCATCCCCAACACCTACTGGAGGAATTACCGCAGGCGCTGGAAGCGCAGACTCATCATCGGGAGAGATCGGCTTCGGGTACGGAGCCCAGAGAAATCGGGGAGGCCACGGCGCACCATCACGACCGCCGCCAGCCAAGAACGCCGTCGCCAACAGCTCCAGACCGGTGGACAAAAGCAAGCTTTGGTGCTCTCACTGTGGGAAACAGAAACACACACGTGAAACGTGTTTCTTGAGTCGGTACTGCACTGAGTGGTGGGAGGAGGTCAAGAGAGCCTCTACAAATTTTGCCCGCGGGACAGACGATCGAAAAGGAGAGAACGCACCCACCGGAGAAATCAGTAGTGGAGGTGGCAACGGCGGAGGCGGCAACGGTGGAGGCATCGAAAACTTTGTAGGTCGCGCATCTGAGAGGAGAACCGAGGTGGAGGGCGGTGGAGGTAAAATGAGGGTTAGGGTCAAAATCCCTAACCCTTTAATCCCCAATATACCCAATTTATCCTTTGAAATTCAGAATTTGCAGAATGGCCCCCAGAGTCTCACAAATTCAATTTTAGATACTTTTAATCGTTTTGGACCCTTACGAGATGTTTCCGCTGTGTTTCATGTGAAAAATGATTCTAATGTGCATAAAAAGGGCTGGATTTTTGATTGTGGGGCCACCGATACAATGACTCCGGAGATAAAAGATTTTAGTAATTTCACCAAGATTACTAAAACCTTTATCAAAACGGCAAATAGGGAATTGATTACTGTTGCAGGAGCTGGAACTATAGAGATATCTCCAAATCTCTGTTTGTCAAATTGTTTATTTGTTCCTAGCTTGTCCCAAAGATTGATGTATGTGAGCCATGTGACTAGGGAACTGAACTGTACATTGCTAATGTTCCCAAACTACTGTGTATTGCAGGATATTCGGACGAAGAGGATCATTGGGCGTGGCACTGAGGAACAAGGGCTCTATTATGTGGACGGGGCAGCTCATCATGGTAGTGCAATGCTAACTCAAAGGTCCACGAAAGATGAAGTTCGATTATGGCACCAAAGACTAGGACACCCTTCTTCTGGTTATTTTAAACTTTTATTCCCAAACATTTCAATTCCAAAAGATTTTTTTTGTGAAACCTGTGTTTTGGCTAAGAGCCATAGACAATCTTTCAAACCTTCCAATACTAGAGTTAATTCTATGTTTTCTTTAGTGCATCTTGATGTGTGGGTCCCGCACTGTTATTGGGGAATAGCATTAAGTATTTTGTGACCTTTATTGATGATTGTACTAGAGTAACATGGATTTATTTCTTGAAACATAAATCTGAAGTGTTTGATAAATTTGTTATGTTCTTTAAGATGGTCAAAAACCAGTTCCACACTACTATCCAAACGCTCTGATCTGATAATGGGAGGGAATTTGTTAATCACTCGATGTCTGAATTTTTTGCCAATAATGGTTTAATCCATCAAACCTCTTGTGTCTATACACCTGAACAAAATGGGGTAGCTGAACGGAAAAATAGGATCATCTTAGAAATAACCCGATCTCTAATGATTGAATCTTGTGTCCCTGTCTTTCTCTGGCCTGAAGCTGTAGCAACCTCTGTTTTTCTGATCAATCGGCTGCCTACAAAAATTCTAAACAAGAAAACCCCTCTCGATGTGTTATCTAAACAAACCCAAATCCCGGAATCCTTGAGTCTCTCACCAAAAGTCTTTGGATGTACTGTCTATGTTCATATCCCCAAACATGAAAGAACCAAACTGGCACCATGTGCTACAAAATGTGTCTTTGTAGGATATGGAATTAACCAAAAGGGGTATAGATGTTTTGATCCAACAACTAAGAAGATTGTTACCACCATGAACTGTAACTTTCTTGAAACTGAGTTCTTCTACACAAACCACCTTAGCGGTCAGGGGGAGAGTGAAAATAGACATGGAGACCACCTAAGTTGGCTTGTGTACAAATCGAACGATTCTTGCGTAGACCAACAAGAGACATCAGCAGTCACTATCGCCGAGCACACCCCTCCACCTGAGTCCCCAAAGTCCTCTCCCATTGAGAATCCGATTCCGATATCCGAGGTAACTTCTGAATCAAATATTAGTGAGGATATGATCTCCACTAACACTGCAGCATCAGGAGAAGAGGAGGATAACACTATAGACGGTGACACTGGCCGATATATCCTCCCACCTCGCAGCACACGAGGAGTCCCTCCAAAACGATATTCCCCAGAGAGAGTCAATACCAAGAGCAAATATGGTATGGCCAATTTCGTGACAAGGAATTTGACTAAGATGGCACGAGCCTTCGAGGCAGCTCTCTACAAGGAAGAAGAGATTCCCAGAAATGTGAAAGAAGCCATGGAGTCTGAACATTGGAGGGATGCAATGAACACCGAAATAGAGGCATTACGAAGAAATAACACGTGGGTCAAAGACAGATTGCCAGAAGGGATAAAGGCAGTTGGTTGCAGATGGGTGTTTACAATTAAACGTAAATCAGATGGATCGATTGAAAGGTACAAAGCAAGATTAGTGGCAAAAGGGTATACTCAGACGTATGGAGTGGATTATGCTAAGACTTTCTCACCTGTGGCAAAAATCAACACTTTGAGAGTTCTTTTTTCAATAGCAGCTAACAAGGATTGGCCTCTCCACCAATTCGATGTGACGAATGCGTTCTTACATGGAGAACTTCCAAAACCCGTGTTTATGTGTCCTCCACCAGGATTTGCAGAAGGATTCAAAGATGGAGAAGTGTGTCAGCTCAAGAGAACCTTATATGGGTTGAAACAGTCTCCGAGAGCTTGGTTTGGGAGATTCACTGAAGCGATGAAGAAATATGGGTACAAACAAAGTAACTCAGATCATACTTTGTTTCTCAAGAAAAATGGGGAGAAGATTACTTGTCTCATTATCTATGTGGATGACATGATCATCACTGGAGATGACATAGAGGAGATAGGCAATCTGAGAAAGAATTTGTTTAGTGAATTCCAGATGAAAGACTTGGGTCTTCTCAAGTACTTCTTAGGAATCGAGGTGTTGAGGTCAAAGAAAGGGATCTTCATTAGCCAAAGGAAGTACATTCTAGATATACTTACAGAGACTGGGATGTTAGATTGTAAACCTACAGATACCCCGATGATACAAAATCACAAGCTACAAGTTATTGAAGGAGCTAAACTTACTGACAGGGGGAGATATCAGAGACTAGTAGGAAGACTTATCTACCTATCACACACTAGACCAGATATCGCTTATGCTGTAGGGAAAGTAAGTCAATTTATGCACTCACCACAAGAAGATCATTGGAACGCTGCAATAAGGATTGTTCAGTACTTGAAGGGAACTGTCGAGCATGGATTGCTTTTTAAGAAGCATGGACACTTAGACATTTGTGGATTCACAGATGCAGATTGGGCTGGGAGTCCAAATGATATGAAATCAACAGCTGGATATTTCACCTTTGTTGGAGGAAATCTTGTTACATGGAGAAGTAAAAAACAGAAGGTTGTCGCACTATCAAGTGCAGAAGCAGAATTCCGAGGAATTAAGAATGGTCTTACGGAAATACTATGGCTAAGGAAACTCATGACGGAGCTCAGTGTTTTCTCATCAAAGACATGTCAGTTGTTTTGCGACAATAAAGCGGCCATTAGTATCTCGGAGAATCCTGTTCAACATGATAGGACCAAGCATGTTGAGATTGATAGGCATTTCATCAAAGAAAAGATTGAAGCGAAGATCGTTGAACTTCCATGTGTCAAGTCGGAAGATCAACTTGCAGATATCTTGACTAAGGCAGTTAATGCTAAAACTTTTCAAGAAGTATTGGGCAAGCTAAGCATTGGGAATCCCACTACTTAACTTGAGGGGGAGTGTTAGCTAAAGGAAAGAAAGGAATCAATGGAGCAGATTAAGGAAGATAGATATCTTCCAGAAATAGAATTGATATCATACCTTGTATAGCTCTAGTATTGTAGTATATCTAGACTTGATGAAATCAGAATGAATATCAATCTATCGAATATCAATTCAACACCCTTCTTATAATAATTTCACCATTGAGTTCCTTTTTCCACTATCCTTGACTTCATGAAAATCTGACAGGTGAGGACTGAGTAGACAACCTTCTGACTCCTTAAAAACTTAATTTTCCTATTCGACTAGTCTCCAACTTCTAGTATTTTGTTTACTGATTTCTTAGAAACTCTTTGGTGGATTGGCTCATGTCAGCTTTGAAACTTTATTTATGATTTTGCAGTACTTCATAAATTTTGCATCTCCATTTTCTGTAAGGATTTTGGAGGTGAAGCCCTCTCGAGCTGTCCATGATCAATGTATTTTAATGTGTTCATACTTCTTCATTTAGTGACAGTGGATTTTCCAGTTCACACTTTGGTTTTCCATCCTTTAGATTATCAATTTCCGTATAGGAGATGGAGTGATGTCGGATCTATATGGCCTGCTTTGTGCACAAGATTACTTCCACTTCGAATTCTAGGGTCTGCATCCGTGGTTGCCTACAGAAGCAAAAGACCAGGTGCACACTTATTCGGACTTCTTCTTCTCATTATTAAATTGTTGCCAGTGAGCTGTTATGTCCGGCCAAACTATGAGAAACCGGTGCGTCTCCCTAATTCTTTGAGCACTAGAATAGCGTTGTTAAAAAGAGCTTTGAAGAGCTTCCTGAATGAGACAAATGCTGCTATGAGGTCTCTAAAGGTGAGAATCAGCGTGTTTCCCACTTATCGCTTACCATTGGAAGTGGTAAGGAATATCAGAACTAATGATTCTTACTGGAGTACGCAAGCTGAGTGGCGAACGAGGCCTGCTACTGAACTAGTGCAGTTTGAAGTTGTGGCAAGAATCCAACGCGAGTTTCTGAAGCCCCTAGTGATCAAGAAGGTGAGACCTCTTATCAATACTGATTCATTTTCTTGGAGTAGTTTATCGTCAAATCTCTCGTTCACCATGTTGCCCCCTCTGCTCGTCCCTCCCGAGTCGTTGACCCTCGATATCGAGCTTTTTCTTCGCCTTTTCTTCTGCCGCAGTGTATCATAACTTTTTCATCTTCTGTCTTTTATGCCTAATAACTGCTGCGTGATTTTGTAAGTTTTAGCTTGTTAGGGGTGTAATAAGTTGAACCTCAACTCAAGCTTATTTACTTAGCTCGAACTCGGCTAGTAACAAAATCTTAGGTTTTAGTTCTGAGCTGGCTCAGAAAATACTCGTTTTACAACTTGCACGAGCATAGCTCAGCTCTAAGATAAATTCATTTTGCGCAAAGGAATCATGCTCCAGCTCATTAGCTTCAAACTCGAGCTTGAATAAAAGTAGTATATAATTGAATATGTTTATACTGAACATCACAGGGAACCAATTGTATTAAATTGATGAGGCATTCATAAACTAAAGAAAACGTTATACATTTGTGCTAAGGTAAAAAGGAGCAACGCATATAAAAATTCAATGGTTAATATTACTTTCGAGATCAACATGTTATTTTGTTTTTAAATTTGAACTAAACATGTTAGTCCAATTTTTGAACTTAAACCTATTAATCCAATGCACCAAAAACAAAGTCTTTCAAGTCTTCGTGTGAATTGTAGTTTTTTTATACTAACCTTGATTGTTGATCACAATATGATCTCAGTTTGTACTCATTTAATTCCTTGCTATATAAATCCAATTCATACCAAGAATCTTTAAATGACATTAAAAAAATACATAAAACATACTAAATAAAATATAAATAATCCTAATATGTAACATCACATTCATAAGAGATAAGATTGGACTTGGTTTGGTGGGGTGCGCCGGACCCGCACAGTAGTGCAACACGTGGGCAACGCTTGAAGGCCCAAGCAGCAAGCTACCTTAGCGGGCCTTCCCCCTCAAAAAATAAATTTAATATCGTGTGGGCCAATGACCCACATATCAGATATTAAACTGATAAGAACAGATACTACACTTGATCTTAGCCAAAAGGCCGAGAAAGGTATGAGCTTCTCCACTATGGACCTCCGGTTTTATTACTTCCTCTTGAAGATAACGTTCATCTCATATTCGATGTGGGAAAGTAATGCTTTGAATTTTAATGATCCTTTACTTATTATACACATTGGCCACTTTGAATTTTATACAAATTTAAATAATATATATTTTATCATAATGTCTTTCATATATAAAGATTATTATCCATGTCAAATCAGTTAAATCCTATATATATGTGTGTGTTAAACTAAATTATTCTCAGATAGTAAAATAAGTTAAGGCATTTTTATAATAGTAACAATAATAGATTAACATTGTAATAGCAATAATATTATATATTATTAGACATAGTTGTTTTATATCTTTTTAATTGCATTCAAATTTATGCTGAGAGTGCAACATACACAAACTAATTTTGCCTTCCATAATATTAGTAGTTAAAAAACAGTAATAGCATATAGATATATGATCATTAGCTGACCCAAGAGGGGGCTTAAGCCACCACCAAACATCTCTTTATATATATATTATTCTAATAAAATCATCAAATTATCAGTATTTTGTACAAATAGTTATGCAATAGTCTCTATTATCAAATCAAATTATAGGAATATTGTATTCTCGAAATTTCAAACTCAAAACTTAGACCACATAGCCTATTAAAGATTTTTTTTTCTACGTCCACCTCTATCTATAGTACTATCAAACTATCCAAATAACTAACAAAGAAGTTTATAGTAAACCTATCATAACGTTAATTTTTGGCTCCATTTTTAAGTGCTTTCAATTTTCCTCTAATTCGGTGTAAAGCACAATGGAGAAAACCATTGCCATTGGGTAGACCGCAGTATACCAAAATTTCAAGTTGCTACGAACTATCTAACAACCCATTTAATTTTTAGCTGTTTTTTACTGACTTCAAGCACCAACTAATGATACTTGTGGAGCATTATTACAAGTCTACCATGATTATGTTGATAAATTTTCTTCGACAAAGAGCACCACTACACAAATTTTCCTCCACTAGCTAATGCAACACGTTGTTATGACAAATACAACCTTAACTCTTCAGGCGATTAAGCAAGAAATTAAAGCTGCAAAAATAGACTAAATCAAACCATTCTGGAAGGGGAAAATATTCTTATAACATTGACTTCAAAATCCACTAATAATTTATTCGTATGTAGAATGCGATACAGTAGAATTTAAATGGACTCATTACAGTTTTTCAGTTTTAAATTGTCTATATAAACCCTTTGTTAGCCACTTCCATCTCATTCATCTATACACTCCCAGTTACAAGTTTGATACATAGCTGTAAGAGCAAAAGGGATGGCCTCAAATTCTGCATTAGCCGCAGTTCTCTTCCTAAGTTCATTCATGTTTGGTTGTGGCTTAGCTGCCACCGTCGTTGTCGGAGGCTCCGAGGGGTGGCGCTTCGGCTACAACTACACCGATTGGGCTCTCAAACATGGGCCCTTCTACATCAATGATACTCTAGGTAAGCAAATACGTACTCAATTTCTATATATGTAGAGGACGGTTCATAAAAAAAATCATTCTTATGTTGTTAACTACTGAAAACCAATATACATTACTATTAATTGTCATTGTATGATTAATGATTGTAATAGAAAAAGTATTGTTATTATATAAAAGAGCATTATTATAAAAGAGACATTATTGCATACATAAAAATAAATAAATATCTTTTACATAAATTTAAGAAACATTACAATGTGTGAAAATCAATCCAGATTTATTGACCAAATTGGCAAGAATGGTTCACATTATATTTTTTGTGTACATGTTAATGCTTTTATATGCATACATTAATTCTTTTTTCTATGTTAAGGCATGCTTTTTTTATACTACATTAATGTTTTTTTATTACAATAGATCATATTAAGGCTAGTAATCAAGATTGATTTCTAGGTCTAACACATAATTATTATTTTTTTACTTTAATCCTCTGTCTTCTCTCTATATAATTCTAATTTATAATGAAGTCGGAATGAATTATGTAAAAATAATTGTCTTAGTTACACTAATTAACAACCCTATAAACTGAAAGAATGATTAACTCGTTCTCTTCGTTTCAATAGAATGATTAACTCATTCTCTTCGTTTCAATACTATGTTAATTTACTTGAATCACTATCTCATATATTCGTCAAATCCTCATCATATTAACTTTATATTTCTCCCTAATAAACCAACTATCAGTGTTCAAGTACGTGCCGACGAGCAACGAGAGTGAGTCACACAGCGTGTACTTGCTGCCAAATCTCTACAGCTATGTGCAGTGCGATTTCAGCCGAGCTCAGCTTCTGTCGAATCCGAGCCAAGTCGAAGGAAGCGGCGGCTTCTCCTACGCGCTAACACAGTGGCAGCCTCAATATTTTGCAAGCGGAGAGGCCAACGGCGTGGATTGTAATAAAGGATTGATGAAGTTCTTCGCTATCCCTCTTCCTCGTTGGTTCAGTTAGATATTCACTTCTAAGAATTATAGTCATCCATACAAGGAATTAATAATTAACTATGCATGATGTGTGTTAGTAAGAATAAAATACTACCCTTTATCTTTGATATCGGTAGTGTTTATTAAATTTTGATTAAGAATGAATCTGTCTAATCATACAAAAAATGGATAGATAGGTTTCATGTATAATTTGTCTTTGTTATAGCATAATGGGTACTTTTTATCATCACATTTTACAAATTCCACGGGGGGAAATTGGGATGGTGCAGGGCGGGCAAACTTTTTAGGTTCCATAATTTTTCTGCTATTTAATTATAATTCATCCAAGTTGTTTTATTAGGTTTATTATTGCGCATTAAAGATTTATCTTTGGACATTTTCAACCCAAACATGATACATAATAGGAAGTCCTCAATAAGCTATCATAGTTGCATTATTTTGAGGGGGAGCTATCATTAGTAGCATTAAATTAATATACGCTGAAATAAAATTTCAAAAGTTAAGTGCAATAAAGTAAAAAAAAATCTCCTTAACACACGCCACAAACGAAATATCTCTATTGGTTAATTTCTAGAAATTTTCGAATGGTAGTGCTAAACGTACATAATATGTATGTACATAATGTCCTTCAATTTTTTTAACCCAATTCGTTATTTATGATAATAAAATAATTACTAAATTACCCCTAATCTATTTTGGAACAATTATATTATGAGATTATGTTTTATTTCTTTTCCTTTTTACTCAAATAATAATGGAAAAAATTATTCCCAAAAATGGAGGGACCATGAAATGAAAGAGTGAAAATGGACGTACATTTTTCTATTGTTGGTGCCATGAAAAAGGAAAAAGAAGAAGAAACCCAAGAATGAAAATGGAGGGACCATGAAAAGAAAGCTCTACTGTTACATTCATCAATAGATGCAAATTTGAGGTAATATACTGTTACATTCAACACATAAGCGCATAAAATGACAGTAAGTGAGAGAGAGTGGCTTGTAATTAAGTAGATTACAAATTGTTTTCTCCAAAATGAAAGATTTGGAAATCCTTTCCTTAATTATCATTATGTGTAATTAAGTAAATTATAAATTCAATTAAAATATAATTAATCTCTTAATTCCTAAAAATGTCTAATTATGTATACGTTTAGCATTTTCCTTTGTACAAGGACTTCACTTGTAGGTAGACTTTTCAGTGATAGATCCTCATATCATATATTGTAATCCATATCTCAACCTAATCTACAATGACAATATAAATCATGGATCTTCTTTCCTTATACAATAATCATTTTCCAATATGAAAACTATCATATTTATCAGACATCATGTCTGTTGAATGCACACATACCTTAAAAAACTGAATAAAAACCAATGTTTACATAATTGATCATTTTCTCAAACAAGAACAACCATTTTTGTATGACACCAAATATTAGGGCTATTGTACGGCATCAAAAATTTATTGTAACGCTAAGTATAAAATAACCTCACACATACATTTAAGGATATTTAAGAATAAAAATCATAGGATCGATCTTTTGTATATCAAAATCCGAACCGTACGTTACCGTATATCAATACAGTCTTATTGTGTGTAGTCAGAATAAGTCATCATAAAGTTCGAAAACAAAACTAGTCATCATATTTATCTCAATATGATCTATCAAGATATATTTATGTTGTTTATATACTTTGATACTAGTAAGACTCCAACATTTCGTCGCTCCATATCTATATTTATAAAGAGGAATGACAATTTCTAGAAATTTTCCTTTCCATATTTCTACAAATAGTGCATCTTTAATTTTTATGTATAGAATCAAATTTCTTTTTATATATACAAAAATGTTTTTTCCTATTATCACAAATAATACTTCTTTCTATAGAAATTTGTAGATGATACAATGATGTAGATTGACTTTTAATTACGAGATAACAAAATGTGATGGACATATGGAAAGAAAATGGGTCTTATATTGTCCCCTAGAGACACTCCAATGGTTAAGATGGGTTCATGTGACCGAGATGTCATAGGTTCCTGTTACACCTGATTTTTCAAGTGTGATTTACCTATCCTGTGGTTTGAAGGCTATTGCATATGAATGTGTGGTTTACCCAATACGCATCGAGGTAACGATTGTGGTTCCTCATGATACCAAAAAAAATAAAATGGTTCTTATATTATGTTAACTGGGCTATAATTTAGAAGTGGGCCTTGTGGAGTGCTCTGGGCCTAAAGTTATTATAGAATTTTTACGATTTTTAAAATCGAAAGCTAGATATTCACCCATTTGTCTGCGTTTTTTTTCTTTCAATAAAACCTTATAGATCGAAAATTTATGAATCGCCAATTTTATGCAATGACTCCAGGTCCAGGCTTTCAAAAACCACGTGCCAAGTTATCAGTTTGACAAATATGTTCTTTTTTCTTTTTTGTGAACATCATTCGTGCATAGTGTGATTTGTTAATCGTTACACCTTAACACATACATGTGTGGTCGAAACACAAAATGGAATATGACCACATCAAATCTTTAGCTTAATTGCTAAACTAAACACAAATTTAGACATGTAGCATGATAGACAAGTCCAAATTTTCCAACAACTAAAAAAATGACATGAAGTGTATCTTTTTACACAATGGTAAGAAAAATTTACCACATTATTTCACTTAAGGAACGATATCATATGATTATTGAGATCAACAAATGGTGTTATTATTTCAACAATTTATAGAAACGTGTCAAAAATTGAAATATGATCAAAATTCTGATGCTTTTAGCATTTAAACCAAGATCTTTTGGTACATGGCTATAAACAATGACAATAAATCAATCATGTTTATGAGCCAATGCCTTAGATCGGACAAAATTCAAACAGATAAAGACATTAAATTAATTAATCTATGAATAATACATCACTTCAATAGTTTTTCTTGGGGCATCTAACTTGGACTGACTTTAGCCTGACATTAAAATAGATGGCACAAGCTAGGCATACACAAGTTAATCCTACGTGAACCATAAACCAAAAGGATGAGAAAAATGTAAGAAACAAGAATACGCCAGTAAAACCAATCACCACGTAGCAGAATGATCGTTGACGATGAAATGCACTGCACAATTAGCAACACATTTCACTGTTGAGAGTTGCTCTTATGTTCCTTGTTGAGGAAAATGATCGTTGACGATGAAATCCGTGAGCAGCTGATCCTTTACTACAAAAGCATCCATCAACCACGTAGCAGAAGAAAAATTATGTTATGATACATCCATAAGTTTGGATGCAAATTTTCTGTGCATGCCATAAGTATATCTATCCATAAATAAAATAATTGATCATTTAATCATGGAAATTAACTAATTGATTATTTAATCCTGAAAATCAGCTAGATATAAGATATATATATATATATATATATATATATATAATTCGATTCCACTGAAACAATTGGCACACATGCACTAATTCATTTTTTGTATTTCCTTATCTAAATATTGTATTGAACATGTGTGAGGTTGTCTTAAACCGCATATTGTTGTATTGAACTTTAATATATTGGAATACATACATGTTACCTACAATCAAATTAATCTTGAGCCTCTTATTTGATCGATGCATGTATGCGACACCACTCCGGTCATGACATACTAACTCGTACGACGAAATTCCCTTTGTATTGCCATAATAAGGCATTGTATAAACACGAATAACACATAGTTTTAGGAGTAAATCTGCTCTAGAGTTGCCCAATTTTGGATATGTTTTATCAAGCTATAAAAATGAGTCATAGCTATTAGTGTGTAAACAAACAATAGATTATTTAGGATGTTGGGTAAATGCAATGTTGTGTTATGTAAAATATAGATTTATATAGATTGAAATTATATATTGGGCAATACAATATTTAGATAAGGAAATACAAAAAAGTGAATTAGTGCACATGTGCCAACTGTTTCAATGGAATCGAATTATATGTATATATATAGGTTCAAATAAGAATATATAGCTGATTTCCAGGATTAAATAATCAATTAGCTATTTTCCATGATTAAATGATCAAATATTTTATTTATGGATAGATATATTTATGGCATGCACATAAAATTTGCATCCAAACTTATGGATGTATCATCCCATGATTTGTTCTTCACGATTTCAGTCTATAAAAATCTATATTTTACGTAATTGAGTAATTTATTAAATTGAATTGAGTAATCTATGGTGATTGCACAAATCATCCAAATCGTTCATAATTAACTTCTAACACCATTAATAACATCATTAACAATATAATTAGATGTATATTAATCATTGCACAAATTATCCTAAAATCATCCACCATTAATAACATCATTAACAATATAATTAGATGTATATTAATCATTGCACAAATTATCCTAAAATCATCCATAATTAATTTCCCACGCCATTAATAACATCATTAACAATATAATTAGATGTATATTAATCAGTTAATATTATTATCATCAACTAAATAAAATTAAACTCTAAAAACAGAAAATGTTGACTAAACTGAAAACTAAAGTTACTATTTTCGGACATCTTGTGTCGTTATTATATAGTAGTATATAGATGCCAATAAATCGAGTATTAATTCATACGATTGGTCATTTAATTCCTACGACTAGTCATTTGACCTTATAGAGTTTCCAACTTGGTTTTCTTGTTATTTGATTATGAAGTAGTGTGGGGCTATACATGAGGATACTTTAATCTATATTGTTAGGGTTTTTAATATTGGGTGCTGCTACAAGGATAAAAAGGACCCTTAATAATTATTAATATTTTTTAAAAATATGAGGACTACAAAGAGGGGAGAGGTTCATAAGAACCTTTTAAAAGTTAGAATTGGAGAATCAATAACAGCCTTTAGTTTCTAGAGATAAACAATCTAAATTAAAAGATTAAACTAATCATTAAAAATCCGCAGGAATTTAAATAAGGCTATTTTTGTAATTTTAATCTCTTTAGTAACTGATTACATCCTATAATTAAGAGATTATATTTTAATAACTATGGAAGTTTTGATTGAATGATTATCTTGTAATTATCATTATTTAGATTCTTTTTATCGCCATTAATTGTTCAACAATCTCTACAAATAAATTTTCAAGTTTTTTACCACACGTCTTCAACTTATTTTAACTCGACTAATGAAAAAACTAAATGCATGAAATGCACATTCAAACTTGTATGGATGTGCATTCAACATTATATGAATGCACATTCGAGATTGTATAAATATACATATGAATTTATGTTCAAATGTACGTACGTTCGAAATTGTCAAAAACATAATTTTTTCTTGAATCATACAGCAGCAACTTGATGTCAAACACCATGGCTTCCTTCATTGTTGGATGTACATTTGAATTGTCAGAATGCACATTTTTGGGGTGGTAGTGGAATTGTAATCAAATTATAGATAAATGGATATAGAGAGAATGTGAGGAAGAGGGAGAATATATGACGGGAGAGAAGTGAGGAATCATAAAAGATAATTACTTTTTTACCCTTTAAACATACAAAAACAATTACATGAGATGAGAGATAAAAGTTTCAATCTTAGCCATCCACATCTACTTAATAAAGGATATTATTATTATTATTATTATTATTATTATTATTATTATTATTATTATTATTATTATTATTATTATTATTATTATTATTATTATTATTATTATTATTATTATTATGCATTGTGATCAATCCCCCATAATGGGGGAGAGGATCATGAATATAATCAGAATGGAGGGGCGTGAGGGCCTGAGGGGCATGGCCCCCTATTTTTATTTATTTACTTTTACTAATATTAAAATAAATAAATAATTGTTATTTTGTTAAGGGGGAATGTCAATCTCATAACAAAATAAAGTACTTTAAGAGATAACCCTCAACTTGAAATGGTGATTTTCCTTTTGTTTTTCTTATAATTGCTATAATTTAGAAATTCTATATGTCAAATATATATATTTTTGCTACATTTTTAATTTTATATAAAAAAAATTTATCTTATGATCGAATTTAGGTTTATAATTCATTTGTAGATGTGTAATGGGTAAAAAAAAAAAATTTGAGTTTTATAAGATAATATCATTTACAATATTGACACGTATAACTCTCTTATTATTTTAAGTTTTTAGTTACTATTCTTTGATTGTTTAATTATTTATTAGTTAAATATAATTATTTTGTTTTTGCAAGATCTTAAGAAATATAAGGAAAAAATAGTATGAACAATTACCTCTATTTATAAGAAAGTTATTAAGATGATTTTAGGATTTGGTTGTAAAATATTCATAGTTCTTGCATAGGTGCTAGTTTGAAGCCTTGAACTAGACATTGTTCGTTAATTTTTTTCATTGCCTCTTATATATATAAATATCACATGTTGTGAAGGATTTCATATGTTATGATGTGATCATGTTTCTAATTTTTTTACATTGTTATATAATTCAAAAATTATTATATTATTATTAAAATTATTATTTTATAATTTTAATATTTAAATTACATTTATTATCTTTCTAAAGTTATTACTAATTGGGCCCCATAAAATTTCCTAGCTTTGTCTCCGAATAGAATTACTTTTTGAAAAGGAAAAATTAATAAGAGCTAAGAAATAATTCTCATGCAATAGTGTAGCGACCTAAATTTTATTCACTACATCGTTTCCTAGATAATTTTTTGTAGCATGTTATTAAATTACTATTATTTGAATAAATTGTGTAAGTCTTATAATAAAAGTCGCACCATCTAGATAAATTGCACAAACGTAAAGCATGAGCATATAAGTGCATTGCTTGGAGGCCCAAATATTTATTCCTAAAGCCCAAACATATTCTTTATTGCAGTCAAGTATCTTTTCTTCCTAGCCCAACTCATAAGCCCATAAAAAAGTCCAATTTCTTTATCTTTGAGATCGAGTCCCTAACATATTGAAGCCCAAAAGATGAAGCCGAACAAGACTTGACTTTAAGCATTTGCTTGATTCAAATGGGGAATTTCCCCCTTTCTTTCATGACCCAACCCCATGAGTATGTAAAAAGATGGATAATGGTAATTAAGTGATTAACTAGCTAGTAGAATATTTGTGTAATACTTACAAAGAATAATCTTAAAGAAGATGAAACTTTCATGTTGGAACTTTTATGACTGGATTTTTGATCTTTGATCCAAATCTATTAACTTCTTAACTAACTGAGTTAAACCTGTAACGATCATTTAATTATTTCTTTTTATTGTATTTTTGTGATCTTACTTTGAAAAAATATAATAAAAACCCATTACTCCCTTTTCTACCAAAAAAAATCACGTACATTGCTAGTGGCAGAGCAGGGAAAGGGCTTGGGAGGGAAGGCTTTAGTCCCACCAAGTAATCGACATTTTGTGCAAATTGTTGTGCAAAAGCTCGCATTTACATTCAAAACTTCCCGAAATCTTCAACCAATTACATGCTTTAATATAATCACTAAGAGTAAGTTTTATAATTTGTTTTCAATATTCAACGTCTTTATCAAATCAAGTCTTCACAATTTTAGAATCGATGTGATGAATGACATGTTCTTCCAAGTTAATTCCTTCCCTCATAACCATACTTGAGAGTTACCCAAAATGTGGAAATTTTCTTTTTTCGAAAAATATCGAACTAATTTTTTTTAGAAAAGTACATTCCATTTTTTAACATCGGCCCCTGTATCCCGTTTCTACATGTTTTAAACAAAATATTTATGAGAGATAAATTTTGAACAAAAAAATTAATCGTTTTGCATGATTTCAGTAATTGTTCAAATTCACGTGTTTGACTTACTCACCAATATCCAAATCCTAATATAACAAACTAATTAAACCGTGTTCACCAGCTGTTTTATTACTCTACCAAACCAGAAAGGTTTGACAAACTTCCCCAGTCAACGATCAAACCTCCAACTGCGTGGCTCCATCCACTAAGATACCGCCACGTCATTCGTGAAATTTCCAAGTATCTTCACTCCTCGATTTCGAGTGGGTTTCACCTTTACTCCTCCTTGGTTTCCCCCAAACCAGACTTTCGTTCGTATTCGGTCATCTTCTATTCGCTCTGTCGGCGTGGGGCTCTCTCCTCGACTAAGGTTTCTCTCTCTCTCTGATTTAATTGGTCTCGATCTGCTAAGTTTTACGACTATGAATTTGATCCAGATTGGGGGTTTAAGTTTTAAACTTTTTGAAGAAATCGTGTTAGATTATTGAAACTTGGATCACGAATTCTCTGAGCTTTTTTGGGGCGCATGTGAATTTTGGATTAGAACATTTAGAATTTGCCTTTTGCGATATTTTAGTTTTAATTTATTGACTGAATTTGCTTTTTATCTAGTCTATTTATCCATGGGGGTTCTCACGTGTTAGATTTTAGTATGTGTAATTTCAAGCTATGTGATTGCTCGGGCTTTCTTTGATTTGAGTTTTAATTACTCTGTTGGTATTTTGATAGGTAGTTTCATTTTGGTGTTTTGAGGTCTAAGAATGGAGAGTGGGTTTAGGGAATCGATGAATAGGCAGCCCCCAAGCCCTTCGTTTGCAAGCAGTAGCAATAACAATAGTGATGCTGGAAATTTTGAGTGTAATATTTGTTTCGATCTGGCTCAAGACCCTATAGTCACTCTTTGTGGTCACCTCTTCTGCTGGCCTTGCCTGTACAAATGGCTTCACATCCACTCGCATTCCCATGAATGCCCCGTTTGTAAGGCTCTTATTGAAGAGGAGAAGTTGGTCCCTCTATACGGCCGTGGAAAGAATTCCACTGACCCTCGCTCAAAGTCAATTCCCGGAATGGAGATTCCACATCGTCCCACGGGGCAGAGGCCCGAAACAGCTCCTCCACCCGATCCAAATGCCAATGCGTTTGCGCACCAAGGATATGGATTTATGGGAGGCTTTGGCCCCTCTGGTGGTTTTACACCTGTGGCTAGTGCTAGGTTTGGGAACTTTACATTATCTGCAGCACTTGGGGGACTATTGCCATCATTCTTTAACATTCAAGTGCATGGATTCCCAAATCCAAACTTGTATGGAGCAGGCCATGGTTTTCCATATGGGTATCCTAATACATTCCATGGTGTTCACGCTCAGGGATTCCCTCATCGTGGAAACCAGCAACAGCAAGCGGATTCCACCTTGAAGCTCCTATTGCTGCTGATTGGTTTGAGTGTGCTTCTAACTCTAATTTGGAGTTGAGGTAAATCATCAGTTGGTGGCTTGGTGCTTGAATTTCGACAAATATCGGTTCATTCCTGTTACTCCTGTATATATGTTAGTGCATTTCTTCTATGCGAGCTCTTTTTATTGTATCCTTCACTTTTTTGTGAGACAACTAAGTTCCTATAACATCTGAAGTGTTATTAATAAATAGCTGTTGAGTAAGTTTGTTTAAATGTATGCACTGCCTTTTCTGAAATATATGGTGTATCAAGGAACAGAGAGTGCATCAGAATTTAGTGGTTAGGTGAAGCATCATCGGAGAACAGGTTTCTTTAGTTAGCAGTTTTACGTGGTATCATGATCTGCATCTTAAATTTAGGGCATTGCTGTTGTCAATAGGTAGTTTCACTTCTATTGAATTTGAAATCTGTCAATACTCGTATAGCTCAATAAGTAGTATTCCAAATTACAGCACTCTAGACTCAATTCACAGATTTTTGCTTGTTGTACCTGTGGTATAAGGTTCCATGTTTCATTGGATTTTTATCTTCACTTGTGTTGGCTTTTATTGAAACAATGGACCCTTTTAATTTAACTCGATCACAAATTGATTTCAGATTGTTCCTGGTTACATCAATCACTGACACTTAATCTTCTGTACAGATTTTAAATAATGCACTTTCTGGCAAAAAAATAAAATAAAAATTTATTCGGTCATATGAGTTACTGAATAAAAGTTAAATTCTGAGAACAGTCAGAGGGGAGATGTTGGATGCTTTAGTTTGGTTTTTTTGTGGGTGGGTGGGGGGGGGGGGGGTGGCTAGGGAGGCTATATATTTTTCTGTGACGTTCCTTTTGTGAAGATAATGAGATCCCTCTGATAGCGACTTTTACCACATGCTTTTCTTGTTCTTTTTAAATTTCCTCTAATGTGGTGATGACCGGAGGGGATGAAATTTTCCGTTTAGGCCCAGCTTTTATATGTAACAAAGGATGAGTTCTATGTGTTTGACCCGAGAAACATACATGCATGCTCTGTTGAAAATGAATTAGTAGTTCCAATGATCTATCTCCTGTGTTTTTATTTTTCGAATGGATTGGGGATTCTTCTATTCGGAGCGGCTGATGTTTCTTCTCTCTTCCAGCTTTTTATCTTCCACTCTTGAATTTGTGTGATTCGTTATCCTGGGACAAAAAAAAAGAAAGGCAATCAAGCCATTGGCATCTTTCTGCAATGACTTTTGAGTTCTTGATTGTCCTATAATTTATTAGAGTTGGGTTGGGTTATTAGTTGGTAAACAATTAAAGTGAAGCACCCAATAATGTGCAGGTTGATTATTGCAGAAAATTGAGAATTTCTAATTGTCCCTTTGTTAGAAGGGTTCCATAACTATTTTCATGATTTCTGTGGAAAAAGTTTGGCAAAATTTGGTCTTTAGTGGGTATAATTTGTTAAAATTATATATTATGCATTACGTTAGAATTTTCCCCTAAAAAATGTTACAATTTTTGTTAAGATAAGTAATTATTAAATAATATATTTATGTTTGGTAAAGAGTGTAAATATGATGTTTCTAGACAAATGTTTACTTGATGGCAGGCTAAGTCTTGTTTGATTCTGAAATTATTTGTAAAATGGAGAAGATAATAGTCTTTCTGGCTACTTAACGAAGGAAATATATACAAGAAGTTTTAGAATAAAATGAGGACTAGTGGGTAATTCGTCGAAATTCGACGGGATTCATTTAATATTATAATTTATAAATTAAAGAAGATATTCATATTTTATTTCATCCTAAAAAAACAAAACTCATTATATGAAAAATATACCTAATATCTTTGGAGAAATTATATTTTTTCAACCAAAGTTTTTATCAAAACAAATATCAATATACACAATATATGAATCCAATGAAAAGTAAAAGCACACAATCCTTTTTTGAAAATATAAATCATACCAACAACTATTTTTAAGATAACATAGGAAATGTCAAAAAATTGAATTAGGTATCCCCGATACATTGAACATTCTTGATGTTAGTATTTCTTCTTTTCAACATCTTCATCCATGGAATGGGATTCAATCTTCTTTTTCTCTTCCTCTCTAATGTCCTAGAAATATATATTGTCAGTAACTTCAATCGCATGCATAATGTCAGTTGACACCAAATTAATCAAAACTCACAAAAAGCAGAGGCGAAAAAACTAATCATAAAAGATTAACATCGAGACAAAAAAAATCATTTAATCAACTCTTATATACAAACACACCAAGCAACATACACTATTGTGTATTGTTAGACGACTAATAATTGTTATACTTAGGAGAGAAATGAATATTTTGTAAAGAAAAGTAAAAATAAATGTAGTTGATCATTTACTTACAATTATATGTGAAAGAAGTTCACAAAATTATTGATGCTCTCCCCCGAGTAATGTTGATTGGCTGCAATGTTACAAACCAAAAATAAAAATAAAAAATAACTTAATGATAATAATAACTCGTTCTAATAAATACTATATGAAAGTATATACAGAAAAATGAAGGAGGTTTAAAATGCCAAATGACATAAAGATTGGCAAGAAGATAACTCAAAATATATTGTAATTATCTCCCAACCTATCGAAAATTTCATCGTACACCACGTTAGTTGTTGTGTCGTGCGTCTCACCATTATCGTCACATATTAAAATTTTGATACTTTTTTTGCTAGTTACTCGTAATATTGCAACGTACAGCTGGCCACTAAATACGGATTTCGGTAGGTATCGCCCTACATTTGAAAGAGATTGTCCTTGACTCTTATTTATGGTCATAGCAAAACAAATAGTCAAGGGGAACTTCCTCTTCTGAAATCTAATGAAAGATTTAGTAAAATCCGAGGGACTCATGATCATTCTGATAATTAAAAATCGCTGATAAACATAAGATGACAATTAAAATCGATGATAAACTATTACTCGTGAGAAATAGACGAATAATCGGGAACGTAAATCATACTCTGAATCAACTAATGATATGTCACATTTAGAAGCTTTGTCATTTCTCATTTCCACCCAATCTATGTTAATAGTTTGGGTATTAATCTCACCAAGTATATCTGCAAAATGAATTAAATAAGGTTCAATATATCGTATCATATAAATAAATTATAAGAAAAAATTATACACATAATTAAGTAATTGTAATAACCCAAGACCAATGTTGAATCGTGCTTGGGTATATCTCTAAAAGAGATAAAATTGAATCCATTTTCAACAATTTTGAAGCAATCCTGCGGTTTAGAAACCTTGGTGGCAAAGCCAAAGCCGATCCTCCATTGATGATTAATTTTGGTAGTCTGAAAATTAGGCTTGTTTTCCATTATTTGAAAGTTTTTAATTACAGTTATATGTCCATCTGTCGGTACAAGCATAAACTTCTTCTTTAAACCTATAGAGATTGACGCTTGGATTTTGTTTCCCTGCATAAAAGATAAGATTTTGTTATAAGTACCACTTAAAGAAAAACTTTCTGTTTTTTATAACTTGGTGTAATAATTATAAGTACCAAAGAGAAGGCTGTGTAATAGTTACCCATTCATCGGCTAAAATCAATTCTAATCCTTCCCTACCTGATAGATATTTTTTAATCCACAAGCGCAAGATTCTCACAACAATAGTTTTGTTTCTTGTTTTTATGTCGATGACATTCAGAGGGATGGCTACATCAGTTGTCGACATTTCTTTTCGTTGATGATAAGCACACACAAATATTAGTCACACGAGATTTATTAATCAACCAAGTTATAAGAATAATAAACGAAAACAATCACTCAGATGAATAATAAAAATAAACAATTACAATGAAAAGATAATAAGATATTATAATATTAAAATTAAAAAAATGAAAACAATTACACTGAGAATCATAGAAAAGCTATAATTATGTGTGTGTGTGTGTTGGCCTAGTGGTAGAGTGGTTAATGCCCGAGGTCAAAGGTCTCGGGTTCGAGTCCACCGTGACGCAGCCTTTAAAATTTCTGTATTAAATTACCAAAAAAAAAAGAAAAGCTATAGTTATGTGTGACACTTCGTGTTCTGTTGTGTAAAATGAAATGGAGTTGGAGTGTTTAACATTATAGGCACGACATAAGTTTAGGGATTGTTTAGCTTGTATTGAAAGCACTAATTACTGTCATGCAGCCAAATGAAAGAAAGAAGCAACCATCACTTCTCCTTCCCTTCTACTAACAGTGGAAAGGAAAAAGTGGATCTTGAATTAGGCTTGTGTGCTTCGATTCATTCATAGATCCATACAATCATGCAATGGGATTTTTATTACATAAAAGGAGTCTGTGTCAAACCACAAAGCCAAATTAAGCTACAAAGCAAGTGATAATCGGTAAATGCCGTCTTGATCAAACTTAACTGTTCCTTTAATTACGAGATATAAGCAGAAAAGAAAGCAAATCTCACATTCTGTTTATGGGATAAGAAGTATCTTATGTGAGAGTTGTTTAAGTTATCAACATAAGAAATAAAGTGTAGATCCAAGGGTATGTTCTTGTTTATCTTTTATGTTTATCTCGAGTGTATTTGTCATATCCCGCCTTTCTTAATAAGATTAGAAGGACTTTCGAACTTAGAATTATAAGATAGCGATGAAAGAAATTTTAAAAACAAAAGATTTATTTCATAAATTGATAATGATAATTTTATATATAATATAATAATCGAGTACGATTTTATATATATATATATATTTATATATAAATCATTATATCAATAATATCATGTCAACGTTTAAATTATTAATTCATCGCCTTTAGGATCGAATTTGAAGTCGTGAGAATAAATCGTTTAATGGACTTTAGTTTACAAAGCCCAAAGGTAAAGCCCAAACACAAACCAAACCCTACTATATAAAATCATCCCTTCTCATTCTTGAACCCTAGCCCCATTTTGTAGATCTACAAAGGTGAAACCTTGAATCCCATTCTTTAACATGTTAAACATTGTTTATCTTTTGAAATGTTTATCTCGAGTGTATTGGCGTGTGTGTGTGTTTCGCTTGAATGTGGTTGTGCGTGCGAGTACTATGTTTGGCGGCTGACAGACGTGGGCGGCGACGTCGCGTAGCGGCGGCGCGCTCCTCAATGTTGTGCGTTGTGTGTGTGTGCACGTTCGTGTGTGTGTGTGACTCTCATTTGATATCAAGCAGGCTGGCGGCGGCGGCCCTTTTTAGACTTAGCAAAATGATACATATTACTACTTTGATACATGCTCCACCTGAAATACTACCGGAAAATTTACGCTTTAATTGGGACAACATAAAGATTTAATTCTCATGTTGTTTTGGGCGAGAAATTTAAAGTGTACTTGTTTTAATTTTGACTTTTTAATTAATAAATGCATCTTCTAAACCAAATGATTTTATAAAGAGGCCAAGAAATTCTTTTTAATAATTGGACCTTAGTTAATTAAATAATAATTGAGCTTAGATTTAATTAATGATTGAGCTTTAATTTAATTAATTATTAACTCGTTTTAATTAATTAAATCCTTAGACTTTAATTAATTAAATAAATAAGGTTTAACTTTAAGACTTAATTAATTAAATTATATTAAGTCTTATTAATTAAATAATTAACTTAAACTTAAATATAAGTTTAAATTATTTAATTATGGTAAGTTAATTAATTAATTAATTTATTAAGTTTAATTAATTGATTGATTAAGATAAGGTTAAGTCAAGTTTAAATTATCTTTAATTTATTATTAAGACCTCTTTAATTAATGTAATTAATTTCTTTTAATGAAATTAATTAAGTTAGAATAATTAAATAAATTAAATTATGCTAGTCAAGTGCATAATTTGATAATTATATTATGTGTTATATTAGCGAGAGTCCTTAATATATATATATGATTTTAGTATGCAATTTAATTGCATTATACTTTGTAAAAAGTATTTAACAAAAGAAGATTATGAAATTTAATTCGCTTTTAAACGAAAAGTCGAAAGCAAGGGTATTGTTGGTGCCTTAGTCGATATAAATTAGTTTTCAAATTTAATTTATATTTTGAAAACTCTGCTTAACGAATCATAAGCTAGTATCCTCCTTTACTTGAATTTAAGGCTAGCTTTTCGAGACCTATTAAGATTAGTGCTTCTTGTAGGTTTTATCGATCAAGGGATTAGCCGCTTCCTCGAGACGCATATTATTGTGATTTCTTCGTGCTTTGTCCTATCAAGGTGGGCTTACTTTACAAAAGTATATTTGAGTTATATGCTCGATATTTCATGAAATGCAAACTATTTATCCAATAAAATGTTTTTTGCGCTACTACTGCTTAAGGCTCGTAAATGTATCGATCGAGGTTCTCTTTAAACCTAACACGTTAATTGAGAATTGTGTACACCGTTAGTTGTTTCGGTGGGTTGATCTCCACCCGCACTAACCAAGTAATGAGGCGTTATAAGGGTGCTTGTCGGATGTGTTCCGAGTACGCCATGTTATTATGGTGCTTGTCCGATACGCCCGGCACATCATGGATTGTCCGGTTACGCCCCGATGACAATAATGGGAGAATGTGATCCGACGGTGGCTAGAGGTCCGGATCAAAGCGAGTAATGTAAGAGTCGTGACAATGGGCCCAAATGAATGAAATATTTTGCATGCTTAGAAGTGGTTTCTCTTTTAAAACCTTCTAAGTCATGTTATCATGATTGGATAAACCGCTTACGGATTTATGAAATGTTTATGAAAATGCATGCCCACTGAGTACATTAGTACTTAGCCCAAATATTTTACAAATGTTTTCAGGTTGATCAATGGGCGCTGACGGGGCAGAGCTGAGATTTGAGTTCACTCCGTATTTTGACGGATTACTTCGCATTTAGACTTCACCGATGAATTAACTCTAATTTTATTTTCCTTCTTGTCTATGACTTGAATTATATCTTTGATTGAGCTTAGACTCTAAATCATTGATGTTAGTATTTTGATGTGTAATCGCTATCGAAGCACGAAACTAAACTTGTGATCCCGAGGATAAATATTGTTTTGATTGGATTACATCCTTCGATGTCTTCCATTTTCATTTAGGAAGCTATTCCCAAATTCTAGGGTTTATTGCCTCGATCATTCGAGTCAACTCATTTACTTTATATTTTCCATTATTTTTATTCGCCACCGATTTACGAGCTCCGTCATTTCTAGAAACCGGCGTGACAGAGTGGTATCGAGCATAAGTTTTCTTCGTGTCTCGATCGCCAAAACCTTTTCATGTCGAGTCTAGAATAGTATCCCTAGACTTCTTGAAATCTCAGTGACTCTCAGATCACCGTCACGCCAACTGATCAACAAAGGTATGATTTTAAAAGTTTCAAAGTTTTGACTATGAAATCATGTATGCCATTGATGAAAGTTGTCATGTGAATTATCAAGTTATTTTCATATGTTGTTTTGTGAATTGTTTAATTGTTTTCACAATATCATTGTGAGTCATTGTACTCAGATAAGCTAAGTTCATTGTCGTGTTAGGGACAACCCGAACCCTTAACGGCAAATGAAATTGATTGTCGAATTAGATTTTCAAATCTTTTCGATCATGCATGAGACTGTTATCTAAGTTCATTGTCGTGTTAGGGACGACCCGAACCCTTAACGACACAAAAGAAATTGATTTTCGAATTAGATGTTCAAATCTTTTCGATCATATGTGAGACTGTTGGAACCTACTAATTGCTCTCACAATATCATTGAAGTCATTGCACTCAGATAGCTAAGTTCATTGTCGTGTTAGGGACAACCCGAACCCTTAACGAACCAAAGGAAATTGATTTTCGAATTAGATTTTCAAATCTTTTCGATCATGTATAGCATCGTTGGAACCTACATGATAATAGCTTCCACAAAACGAAAATGATTGATGACGATATTTTGGATTCATATCCCGAAATGATCGAAATAAGGTATGGGTTCTATCACAAACCGTGTGTACCCAAGGACCTGCTTTTGAAATGTAAGTCATGATAGCTTCGCTATAACAACGAGAAAGAACTAGTTCACTGCTTCACATAGAAGAGTTTGAACATAGAAGTCACATGAAAAGGATTGAGGATTCACTTGAGTTACACCATTATGGTTATGATTAGTTCTCATGTAGGTGTTAACTTACCAAGAATGAAAGACGTACCGATAGAGAATGTTAGGGGACGAGGACGAGGACGATGACGATGGCGTGGTCGTGAACAAGGAAGAGGTTTTGTCCATCAAGAACATAACTCACGAGTTACACCGGACCGCATGAATGAAGGAAGGTTCGCAAAGAGAAACCTCCGCTTTTCAATGGACCGGTGATCCGATGGATGCCGAGAAATGGATACGAGTTGTGGAACGAATTTTTAACTATATTTGATTTGAAGACAAGAAAAAAAAAAAAAGTGAAGTGCGTCACCTACTAGTTGGTGAAAGAAGCTGACTTCTGGTGGGAGTCAGTGAAACGCACCATGACTGAGGAAGAACTCGAGAACCTCACATGGGAAGAATTCATGGTTGAATTGTATGAGAAATATATACCAGAATGTTACCGTCAGAAGAAACAGAACGAGTTCTGGAATCTGAAGCAGAGAACTCACATGCTTCTTGTAAGGCTTTAGACTTAACTCCTGAACCATCTAGTGAAGCTTTAGTGATTAGCACACCAGGTGGAGAAAGAATGTCTGCTGAAAATATTGTCTCGAACTTAGAATTGAACATAGGTGCTGAAGAATTTAGGGCAGACTTATATGTCATCTCTATGATAGAATTTGACATCATCTTAGGAATGGATTGGCCCACCAAAGTCAATGCCACAATTTTGTGTAACGAGAGAAAGATCTCATTCCAGATCCTTGGAAAGGAAGGGACGAATTTTCATGGGATAAGAATGGGAAAAGGAGTATCGGTGATATCTGCCATGAAAGCCACCAAGATTATGAAGAAAGGAGGTTGTTATGCATTTCGTCACTTGACAAGAAAACCGAGTGGAGAAAACAATGGAGAAGTTCCAGTGGTTCGAGAGTACGAAGATATTTTTCCGAAGAATTGCGGCTATGCCACCGATCGGCAATTAGAGTTCACAATCGACGAGAACCCAAGCAGCCCAAGATCAAAAGCACCTTATAGGATGGCCCCACCAATTGCAAGAACTAAAGGTTCAATTGCAGAACTGTTGGATCTAGGTTTCATACAACCTAGTGTATCGCCACGGGGAGCACCACCCTATTCGCCGTGAAGAAAGACGGACCATTAAGAATGTGTATCGATTACGAGAATTGAACAAGCTTACTATTAATAATAGATATCCTCTCCGGGATAGACGACTTGTTCGACCAACCGAAAGGAGTGGAGTATTTTCCAAGATAGACCTAAGGTCCGGATACCATCACCAAAATGAGAAGGATGATATTCCTAAAAACAGCGTTTAGGACATTACGAGTTCACAGTAATGCCGTTTGGGTTGACAAATGCCCCAACTTGTTTTTATGGATCGATGAATAGAGTATTCCACCAGTATCTCGATAGTTTCGTCTTAGTGTTTATCGATGATATTCTCATCTACTCTAAGACCGAGGAACAACACGAAGAGCATTTACGTGTTGTACTCGAGAATTTGCGAAACGAGAAATTATACGCCAAATTCAGCAAGTGTGAGTTTTGGTTAAGGGAAGTAATGTTCCTGACATATCGTGTCACCGATGGAATCAAAGTAGATCCCGCTAAAGTAGAAGTCCAAAGAATGGAGGACACCATCAAACGCCAATAAGATCAGATGTTTTCTCGGTTTGGCAGGATACTACAGACGATTCATTGAAGGATTTTCAAAATTTGGCTAGACCAATGACACAGCTTCTAAGAAAATGGACAAAGTATATTTGGACCGAAGACTATGAAAAGAGTTTTCAAGAACTTAAGACAAAGCTAACCACTGCTCTAGTGTTAGCAATCCCAGATGAGAATGAATGATTCGTTATTTATACGGATGCATCAAAGTTGGGACTGTGTTGTGTACTAATGCAAACCGAAGGTGATAGCATACGATCTCGTCAATTGAAGCCCCATGCGTTGAATTATCCGACTCATGACTTAGAGTTAGCTGCGATCGTACATTATTTGAGGATCCGAGACACCACCTTTATGGAGTCGTGTGAAATTTTCACAGATAATAAGAGTTTAAAGTACTTTTTTGAGCAGAAGGATCTGGATATGAGATTTCAAATTTTATTATTACCCAAGTTCTGTCATTGAGTTCAACTCTATGATCTAGTTTCAACTGGGAAATCACTTGAGTTTTTTTTCACTTTTCGTGAAAGAAGTTTAAAAAAGGAAAATTTCATAAAAGCGTCATTTTGAAACCAAGCCTTCATGTGACTGAGAAGTAATTGTGACGGGTCTCGCCAGCCCATATGACCAAAGACATCTCAGTAGTCGTCATTCTGATCTTCGGATCCTATATCCCAATTATTAAATTCAAGGAACATATTTGGTCAAACTCTCAAAAGTACGATCACCTCGAATTTCAAACCCTTACCCTTGTAAGTTGTTTTGATAAGTTTTCTTCAATCCTCGAAACTAATAAGTACGATGTATGTTGACTTATCATGTCACCTAAGTTTTCAGAAATTGTAAGTGACTGACATCGAGTGATAATGTAGAAGTTCAAGATATATTTTCCTCAATGAACACCTAAGTACGATGACCCTTGATGGGCTTTATGGACATCGATGACAAGAAGTTATACTCCCATGAGTGTTATGAAAATAAGGTTATGAATGATATACTCTTTAGCATTTAGTGGAAGAGTAGAAGTAAAGGAAAATATGTGATATTCTTGGGAAATAATCTCATATTAATATTTTATAAAGAGAGAGATTACAACTTATCTTTAAGATAGTTGATTGTCCTTAAGACCTCGTTAGTAGGTTGGCCATGTTTAAAGTTGGTGATGCACGAGACTCTTTTCAATGGACATATAAGGAATGATAGCATATTTGTTAACAAATCTCTCGCTTTATACCTCAACCCTTAGAATTATGCATGAGCATAATTGATTTCGAATATACGAGACCTTGCATGGTTGAAAATGTCGATCACCACTTTATTGGGATGAAGTGAGTGAAAGAAAGTTATTAGGTCCAGATCGAGTACAACAATATTGGAAAGGTCGATCACATCAAACAAATAATCAAAGAAGCTCAGGACAGACAAAAGTCTTACGCCGACAAACGTCGATCCGACTTAGAATTCAATTTCGAGGATCGAGTTTTTCTTAAGGTTTCTCCTTCAAAGGGAGCTATACGTTTTGGTAAGAGATGAAAGTTACGACCCCGCTATATAGGACTTTTCGAGATCCTAGACAGGATAGGCCTTGTAGCCTATAGGTTGGCTTCGCCACCAAGCATTTGAGACGTGCACAATGTGTTTCATGTCTCGCAATTAAGAAAAATACGTGTTTGATCCGAAACACGTAATTAAGTACGATGAAGTAGTCTTAGCCCAGGACTTAAGTTATGAAGAAAGACCTGTCCAAATTTTGGATAGAAAAGTTCAAGTTTTGCGGAACAAACAAATTGTTCTCGTTAAAGTGAAGTGGAACCATCACAGTATGGAGGAGGCCACATGGGAACTTGAGGACAAAATGAAATCTAAGTATCCCGATCTAGATTACCAAGGTATGTAATTTCGAGGACGAAATTTTTATAAGGATGGAGGGATGTCATATCCCGTCTTTCTTAATAAGATTAGAAGGACTTTCGAACTTAGAATTATAAGATGATTCGTGCCCGATGAAAGAAATTTTTAAATTCCAACAAAAGATTTATTTCATAAATTGATAATGATAATTTTTATATATAATATAATAATCGAGTACGATTTTATATATATATATATATATTTATATATAAATCATTATATCAATAATATCATGTCAACGTTTAAATTATTAATTCATCGTCTTTAGGATCGAATTTGAAGCCGTGAGAATAAATCGTTTAATGGACTTTAGTTTACAAAGCCCAAAGGTAAAGCCCAAACACAAACCAAACCCTACTATATAAAATCATCCCCTTCTCATTCTTGAACCCTAGCCCCCATTTTCAGATTTTCACTCATTCTTGCAAGAGGATCTACAAAGGTGAACCTTGAATCCCCATTCTTTAACATGTCTAAACATATATGTATATGTATATTGTTGTGTTTGAAATGAAAGATGGGGGGGTTATGTTCGTTTCGAAGGATATAAGAATGAGAGAGAGAGAGATGGGGAGAGAGGCGGCGGCGGCGGTTGAGCAGCCGCCGCGCGTGCGTGTGTGTGTGTCGCGTGGAATGTGGTGTCGCGGCGTCCGTATGTGTGTGTATGTTTGGCGACGGACGGTAGTGAGGAGCCGAGGTTGCGCGCGTGCGTGACTCGTCAACGGAGACGTGGCGGCCGACGCCGCGTAGTAGCGGCGGCGTCTCTCAATGTTGTGCGTTGTGTGTGTGCACGTCGTGTGTGTGTGTGTGCGTTCGTATGTATGGGTGGTGTGAGTGCGAGGAGAGATGAGACGGAGGCGGAGGCTGGCGGCGGCGCCGACGGTGGCCACGGCTGCGGTCGAGCAGAGCCGTCGTGAGCATGTGTGTGTGCGACGGCGTATCGCCGTCGCGTGTGTGTGTGTTGCGTGGTGTGTGGTCGCGTGTGTGCGTGCGTTCGACCGTGAGAAGGGAGGGGGCCGTGGCGGTCGCCGCCGACCGGCGACGTGAGCGGCGACGGCGGCCTCGCCGACGTGTGTGTGTGAGTGAACGAGAGGACGAGAGAGCGGTGAGAAGAGAGGGAGAGAAGAGAAAGAAATGAAAAGAAAAGAGAAAAAATGGGTCGCCGAATTTTTCGTCGATGACGGCAATACGAAATACTACCGAAAATTTCTGCTTTAGGTTTAGGGTTGTGAAGTATAATGGGCTGATTTTAATTAAAATGGGTTGGGCTCTTTTTTTTTTATATCAATGGTTCTATTTAATTCAAAGTGTTGGGCCCAGGAATAATAAAGATTATGGGCATCTTGTTTTGGGCGAGAAATTTAAATCAAGTTGGGCCCTTGTTTTAATTAAATGGGTGACTCTTTAATTAATAAATGGGCTGTTCTATTTATTTAAATAGTTGGGCCTGGTTTTCATTTTAATTCAAGTGTTGGGTTATAGATTTTATTTAAATGAGTGGGCTGATTTCATTAAATTAGTTGGGCTCCAGTAAATTCTTTTTAATAATTGGACCTTAGTTAATTAAATAATAATTGAGCTTAGATTTAATTAATGATTGAGCTTTAATTTAATTAATTACTTAACTCGTTTTAATTAATTAAATCCTTAGACTTTAATTAATTAAATAAATAAGGTTTAACTTTAAGACTTAATTAATTAAATTATATTAAGTCTTATTAATTAAATAATTAACTTAAACTTAAATATAAGTTTAAATTATTTAATTATGGTAAGTTAATTAATTAATTAATTCTTGTTAAGTTTAATTAATTGATTGATTAAGATAAGGTTAAGTCAAGTTTAAATTATCTTTAATTTATTATTAAGACCTCTTTAATTAATGTAATTAATTTCTTTTAATGAAATTAATTAAGTTAGAATAATTAAATAAATTAAATTATGCTAGTCAAGTGCATAATTTGATAATTATATTATGTGTTATATTAAGCGAGAGTCCTTAATATATATATATGATTTTAGTATGCAATTTAATTGCATTATACTTTTGTAAAAAGTATTTAACAAAAGAAGATTATGAAATTTAATTCGTTTTTAAACGAAAAGTCGAGCAAGGGTATTGTTGGTGCCTTAGTCGATATAAATTAGTTTTCAAATTTAATTTATATTTTGAAAACTCGGGCTTAACGAATCATAAGCTAGTATCCTCCTTTACTTGAATTTAAGGCTAGCTTTTCGAGACCTATTAAGATTAGTGCTTCTTGTAGGTTTTATCGATCAAGGGGATTAGCGCTGCTTTCCCGAGACGCATATTATTGTGATTTCTTCAGGCTTTGTCCTATCAAGGTGGGCTTACTTTACAAAAGTATATTTGAGTTATATGCTCTGATATTTCATGAAATGCAAACTATTTATCCAATAAAATGTTTTTTGTGCGCTCTACTCTGTTTAAGGCTCGTAAATGTATCGATCGAGGTTCTCTTTTAAACCTAACACGTTAATTGAGAATTGTGTACACTGTTAGTTGTTTCGGTGGGTTGATCTCCATCGGGCACTAACCAAGTAATGAGGCGTTATAAGGGTGCTTGTCTGGATGTGTTCCGGAGTACGTCATGTTATTATGGTGCTTGTCTGGATACGTTCCGAAGTACATCATGGATTGTCCGGTTACGCCCCGATGACAATAATGGGAGAATGTGATCCGACGGTGGCTAGAGGTCCGGATCAAAGCGAGTAATGTAAGAGTCGTGACAATGGGCCCAAATGAATGAAATATTTTGCATGCTTAGAAGTGGTTTCTCTTTTAAAACCTTCTAAGTCATGTTATCATGATTGGATAAACCGCTTTTACGGATTTATGAAATGTTTATGAAAATGCATGCCCACCGAGTACATTAGTACTTAGCCCAAATATTTTACAAATGTTTTCGGGTTGATCAATGGGCGCTCGACGGGCAGAGCGAGATTTGAGTTCACTCCAGTATTTTGACGGATTACTTCGCATTTAGACTTCGTGATGAATTAACTCTAATTTTATTTTCCTTCTTGTCTATGACTTGAATTATATCTTTTGATTGAGCTTAGACTCTAAATCATTGATGTTAGTATTTTGATGTGTCCGCTATCGAAGCACGAAACTAAACTTGTGATCCTGAGGATAAATATTGTTTTGATTGGATTACATCCTTCGATGTCTTCCATTTTCATTTAGGAAGCTATTCCCAAATTCTAAGGGTTTATTGCCTCGATCATTCGAGTCAACTCATTTACTTTATATTTTCCATTATTTTTATTCGCCGCGCCTCGATTTACGAGCTTCCGTCATTTCTAGAAACCGGGGCGTGACAGTATTGGTCCTGGTTTCTTGAAGAGTACTATTGGCCTACATACAGCTCTCATTTGATATCAAGCACCCTTTTTTAGACTTAGCAAAATGATACATATTACTACTTTGATACATGCTCACAATTGGGACAACATAAAGATTTCTCATAGTGTACTTTTTCTATTTCCCCTAAATGCATCTTCTAAACCAAATGATATAGAGGCCAGCATAACAAATGTCATCGAAGCAACAACAAAGCAGCAAAATTTATTGAATCCGGCTTATAAAAAAAAGAACAACAACCAAGCAGCATAACAAATGAAAGGGTTGGGTTCAAACTCAAAAGCAATATCTGATATAATTGATGAAATGAATGATGGTCTGGAGTTGGACTGGGAAAGAAAGATGCCACAGGAAGTAAAGAAAAATATTTGCAACCATGATTTATAATTGAAAAAATAGGATGTAATGTTTCCATATTTAAATTCAATCTAAAACGTGAAAGATTTCAATTGATAGTTAATCTATAAAATAATTGAAGATTTCACTCCCTTTCCGTCGAAACTCGGTTGACCAACATCATTCCTGAACAGTTTTTACGGTAAGCTGGCAAATCGGGTTGCGCATTTCGTCGAGCAGAGTGTAGGCAATGATAAATTCTGCTAGATTATGGTTGGACATGTTTTGTGGAATGAAAGCGCTGTAGAGGAACAACGTGGAGAAGATGGCACAAAACTATGGCAACTACGGAGATCGCGACGCTGGTTCCGACTGATGAATTCTTGGCTTGTCTTTGTTCTTCCCACATTCAACCAGTAGTTAACTCACATATTGTGGCAGTAATCTCGCAATTAGATATAGTTTCGGGAGATGATTGAAAAGGCAAAATGGTTTTGTGATGGAAAGAGGCGCAGTAATCGCGCATGCCTTTGAATGGGAGATGCGTTTGTTTTCTCTTTCCTTTTTTTGCTCTATGCGTTTGTTTCCTCTTTCCTTTTTTTGCTGTACGCGTTTGTTTCTATTTTTATAATAATAATAAAACTGAAGGGGATATTCAATATTCTAATTTCTAAGAGGTGTATAATGGATGATTTAGAAAAATAGGAATACAAGTTTTTTAAAGCGTCACGTAGGATCAATGATTATTGTGGGCTCTCCAATGCGTATCGGATTAATAGATAGATGTGACAAACAACTACAAATTTTTACTCAAACATGGAAGACGGAAGTTTATAGCTTCATATTTATCGCAAGATAAAGAAGGCGAATTATTCATTGAATATAAACAAATAAAAAAAGGAAAAGTAGAAATGGCAATCCACCAATTCAGCCTCCACCTGAATTTGTAAAAAATATTAAGTTAATAACATAAAATTATTAATGAAAATTTTAAAAAGTTGAAAAAATCAGTACTCTTATGTATTTTTCATAATATTTTTTATTTGATATTATTATTTTTAAAATAAATTTTAAAATAATATTCTAAAATAATTTGATATTCTTATTTTTGAAATATTTTTTAAAATAATTTGATGTATACACTAAGGATCATTATCTTTAAAATATTTTTAATTCGATATCTTATAAAGTATTTTCATTGTCATTGTTTGAGTCTTTGAGATGTGTTTTCAAATTATACATTCTTTAACTTAATTGTTTGACTATGTATTTTTTCAAGAAATTATTATAAAATAATTTATGATAAATGTTAGTAAAGATTGAGAATAAATCAATAAATGGCGTATTATAAAAGTACAATCAAGTTAAACATATTGGGTTATAAATGGTTTCACAAAAAGCGGGTAATATCAACTTTTTGGCCTTTTTCTGAAAAGCGTGGTGCCGTTTCAGCGACTTTCTCAAAATATCGACGCCTATCGCCTTTAACGCATCCCGCTACTCAGCAGAGATCCGACCATCTATGGCGTTGGCGACCAAACCCCTCTCCACTCTCTCTTCTCTATCCTCATTCTCCACTCCCCACCCCTTGCAAAACCGTAATTCATTCCTTGTTCTTCCCAAATTTCATTCCCGCGCACTGCCCACTCCTATCATTTGCAAATCCACCCAAACCGACGCCGCCGACTACCCATTGTCAGCGCCTGAACTCGCCGGCACCGGAGCTTCCGCCCCCACCAGAGGCGACGTCTTCCTCCAAACACACCAGTCTTCATCCGCTTCATCCGCCGTTCTCGCAGAGATAAAGAAAAAGAAGAAGAAAGAAAAGAACATAAAAAAGGCTGCGAAATCTTCTTCCTTCAATGGTCCTTCATGTTACGGCTGCGGCGCCCCATTGCAGAAATCCGAACCCGATGCACCGGGTTACGTCGAACCCGAGACGTATAGTCTGGTGAGTTGTAACGTTGTGGGATAGTCTGGCCTGAGTTTAAGGTTGATTGACTGAGCTTGTGTGTGTTTTTGTGCGTCTGCAGAAGAAGAAACATAGACAGCTACAAACGGTAATTTGCGGGAGGTGCCGGCTTTTGTCGCATGGTCATATGATCACCGCAGTTGGCGGAAATGGAGGCTATTCTGGTGGAAAACAGTTTGTCACGGCGGAGGAGCTTCGGGAGAAGCTTTCGCATTTGCGCCATGAGAAAACCCTTATTGTGAAATTGGTAATTGTAGCTTGTTTCAATTATCGTAGGATTGCATGTTTGTACTGTTCTATCTGATTGCGGAATTTGGGGGTTATCATTTATAGGTTGATATAGTGGACTTCAACGGCAGCTTCTTGGCTCGTGTACGTGATCATGTTGGTGCAAATCCTATAATACTTGTCGTGACAAAGGTAGCAGCGACCGCTAATAATTGCTGCCTTGATTGGTTCCGTTAATGTTTTTGTATTGCTCTTGTTTAGAACGCTTTTAAAATTTTTATAACTTTCATCTTTGATGGTTATAGGTCGATCTTCTTCCAAAGGGAACTGATTTTAATTGTGTTGGTGATTGGGTTGTGGAGGCGACAATGAAGAAGAAATTGAAGTGAGTTGTATTACATCGACATATTTTTATTTGAAGATAAATAAGCTATGCTTTACAAGTATTCTAATTTTCCTTTCCGCAGTGACACCTTATGCTTCTCTTTTGATCTAATTTAACTGCAAATGTTTGTGATGGCCGACAGTAATGGCTTCATATAATGATACTGATCATGCCTAAATGAGCTTCTTCTCTTTGGCACATCCTGATTGTATGCTAATCTGATTTGGGCATGTTCAGATGCATGCTATTTGGACATCTGTTTTAATTTATTCAGAAGGTCTGTGGAGTAATATAGGTATAAATATTCTTGACCGATCAGCAGCTAAGTGTTATAAAAAAAAATGCTATTATGCAGCGTACTTAGTGTACACTTGACAAGTTCGAAGTCTTTGGTGGGCATTGCCGGAGTGATCTCAGAAATTCAGAAAGAGAAGAAGGTGAGTGACCAACTTAAAGCTTGCATTGTTATTTCATTTTTTGTGTTACCTGATTGACTTCCCCTGGATTTGAAATGCTGAGATCACATAGAAAGAACTAACTAGCATGCCCTTCTGTTAAATCTCTGCATGTTGTTATTAAGAGAATGCTCAAGCTCCACCTAATAAATGTTAAATCGTGATATCTTGATGTATCCTGATCAAAATTGCTTCGATTTCCAATTTAGATAGAGGACTTGCTCAGTCTCTCATGTTTGTGTTGAGGGGTTATCTACTTTTGCAGCTGATATAACTCAGCCTTTGTAGTTTCTAGCATTTGAAATTGGACTCTGTGAGGTAAATTTCTATAGTGGGACTGGTAGAATGTAGATATTAAAGTACATAGCAGGCAACATATATATTTGCGTAATAAAATTTAAAAGTTTTTTTTTCTTTAATAATATTGGGACTGCTCTCAATAAGATCTCATGCATCGTCTATATAGGGTATACCTTTTGGATGAATAAGCTGCGCATGTCCCCTATAAAAATTATATTGAAGTATGTAACTGACTTGCATTTGTAGGCATAATTGTACCAGTTCGCATTTACCAGTCACTTAAATGTGCTTTTAGGATAAGGTAAACCCATCTTGTGTTCCGTGGAATTTTGTGCTGATTGTCCTACTGTTTCTTATTTCATAGATGTATTTCTCCTGACGAATAATCATCACAAATCTCGTATACCTTTAATGCTCCTTAAACTGATAAACACTGACTCCAGATTTATCGTTGCAGGGAAGGGATGTCTACATATTGGTAAGTCTATTCCGGTTATGTACAGCATCTACCCCTGTTGTTCATTTACTGCTCAGAGGTCCATGTCCATCTGTATATTTTTTCTCTTGCATTTGTAATGGCTTATTTAATACTTCGTTGATCTAACAGGGCTCAGCTAATGTCGGAAAGTCGGCTTTCATTAATGCATTACTGAGTAAGCTAATGTTATGATTTCCTTTCATACCTTTTATCCAGAATTCTCAAATAGGTTCTGGAAACCTTTGATTATGCACTGGTGCATGCTTTTTCTTCGTTGAGCTTGTTGAATCTCTCCTCTGATTAATATGTTTACTTTTCACAAAAATGTATAGTCTGAGAAGATCAGTCATGACTTGAGTCTTGTAGCAAAAACATTCTAGTAATAAGCCTCACTTCACAAATCATTAGGTGGATATATTTCCAATGTTTATATACCTCAACTTTTCTTGGTCTAAGTGTGGCTAAATAGACCAACGCTTTTCCTTTACCTACACAAATTTACAAAAACACCCATCACTATTTCAAAACTGTTTTGAGTTGTGTAGATAAAATGGCGGAATGTTAAGACACATACTTCCATGTTCTGGGTTGGCATACGAGTTGCAAATTCTCAGTCTGTCCTCTTTTGCATCATTTCAACTTATATATGAAATTATACTGAGTACTACCTCTCCTTGCCATATTCATATTATTAATTTGAAGTTTATGTTGTCATAGAACTGTTATCATATAAGGATCCAGTAGCTGCAGCAGCGAGAAGATATAAACCAATTCAATCTGCTGTTCCTGGAACTACTTTGGGTCCTATCAGAATTGAAGCCTTCCTAAATGGAGGGGTATGTACTATCCAATCTAAGTCTTCAACTGGGTGGTGATCTTATTTTAATCTTCTATTTTCTATATCATTACCAGATAAGATATAAGAGAAATAACAAATCATTAGAAATTTGCTAGAAGGAAGCAGCCCGATCTTTGTATAGGCTACTTGTGATAAGAATAAAATCAAGAGAATTAAGAAAGTATGAGCATAGGGTCACACCCGAAAAATTACGAATGAACTAGATACACCAGCTAAATCAGTTTGTTATGAATAAGGACTATGAAAGTAGATAGTAGTGCTTCCCAAGTTACAATCATATCAATCAAGCCAATATTCTTCAAGACCACCCACAACCTTGTCATTAATCAAATAATTAAATCCTCATACTTTGGTAGCTAGTAGAATTTTCTCAACTATGATGGTCATTTTGTTCGTGAACACTTATCATGTTTCATGGTTTGCAGTTGCAAAAATAAGTATAGATTAATAAATCATGCACCATTATCTCAAATATTTAAGAAATATTTGGGCTAATTCTCCACCATTATGGAGCATTAATTCTGCAAAAAACTGTTTTTGTAATGAAGTTTGTGAAACATGTGTAGAGGATTTATGTGTATGGACACTTTGCTGGAAAAAACTAATATGATGTATTTTTAGAGTGTTCAGTTAGTGAGCGTAGTAGATATTGCGCTGAATTATGATTTATAGTATGTTCATAATACAAATCAGCAACTATTCAGGTTCCCAAAATGTTATGTTTTTATTCAGTAATTTTACTGTACAACTTCTGAAATTGATTTATATTACATGTAGTGAATCATATCAGCTGTTTGTGAGAATATTTATTTCTGCTAAACAGTGAATATATTATTAAAGGAAATGAAGTAGTACAGAAGGAGCGAGTTTCCCCAGATAAATAAGAGCATTCTAGCTAATAATTACACAACTCCAATCCCAAGCTAATTCTGACAGAAAAAATCACCAAACTCCTTATGATTTGAGACCCACCTAGCGACCCTAAACTTAATCCAATACCACATATCTTCCAGTATTCTTTTTCATCCTCATAAGTTCTATTTCTATTTAACGGAAATGACCAATGCATAGTCGGCACGATAACCCTGAGTGACACTTGACCCAATTTTTTAATAATGCCCCCAAAATTGACAGAAACAGCTCTTTAATATATTGTGGCTGAATCAAATATATGCTCAACTCCTCAGACCTGGAGCCACAAGCTAAGATAATCCATTAAATGCCCAACAGTCATGTTGCCGACTTAATAAATGCCTTTTACATTTTGAAACAAATAAAGAACTTGCGCCAGTGAACAGCAAGCGAACTGTTGGAATGTATGAAAATAGGACCTAATGTGCTGAATAAAATGGACTCCATGCTCCTCGAAGTTGCCCTCTTGTAGGTTCTTTCCCGTTTATTGTGTAAAAATGAAGACTAGATAGTAACAAGCTTAGAGTTTGTGGATCCAGAAACTAGAAAGCCTTACTGTATAAAATTTTGCTATCCTAAGGGCTACGGTGAGGAATAGGCATACATTCTTATATTCCTTGATGCTGTTGTTTCCTAAATCATCATTCTTTCTGTGGCTTCTGTTAAAGTTTCTGAATGCAACAATAAACAGAAGCACACATGCTCTTTCATATTTCAGGATCATGAAATTGGTCTGTTTCAATAGACTCTAAGTAATGGTAGCTGCTTTTCTAAAAATCAGTAGTGGTAGCTACCATAATTGGATGTTGGGTCAAATTATCAAAATGTTTATTATAATATTCTCCAAATTGAAAGGATGTCGCCCCTTTTTGTTGTAGAACTTATACGATACACCTGGAGTTCATCTTCACCATAGGCTAGCCGCTGTGATCCATTCAGAAGATCTTCCTGTTCTTGCGCCCCAAAGTCGACTCCGGGGTCAAACGTTCCCAGTATGTTTTCTTAATCTTGTTCTCTAGACTACTTAATTTTCAGGTGAACTTACTCACCCTTCGTCCTTTCACATGTGGTGTAAAACAGATCACTTCTTTGATGTTAGATGACTCGTTGATGGACCAAATCAGATCAAGTGGATTGGTTGGTTTCTCAATCTTTTGGGGAGGTCTTGTCCGAATAGACATCATTAAGGTGTTTGATCATATGATTCATTCTGATCAAGTGAGATTGTATTCCTAAATATTCATCCTTTTGTATTGACAAGTACTATGACAGGCTTTCCCAGAAACCCATTTGACATTTTATGGACCTAAGGCACTTCAACTTCATGTTGTACCTATTGAAAAAGCTGATGAATTTTACCAGGTAGAGTGCGATCACATTGCATAAGATCAACTTTCCGCTTTTCTTCATTCTATTGCGATTTTATGTCACACGCACTGAGGTGCATCTAGTTCTCTACTTCATTGAGTAGCGATTAGCTTCACGAAGGAGCCTTGTGTATGAATTGCAGAAAGAAGTTGGTGCCCTCTTGACTCCTCCAACCGAAAAACAGAAGGCAGACAGCTGGATGGGTCTCGAAGTGAAACGCGAGTTGCAGTTAGAATACCATGATGTCGAGAGGTAGGTGAAATCCTCTTCTTGATGCAACTCCTTAGTTTCTTACCGATTGCTGAAGATTTTCTCTCTCTGATTGGGCTTCACCTTCCTTCCTACCTAGGCCTGCCTGTGATGTAGCTATATCAGGGCTCGGGTGGATATCTGTTGAACCATTTGGCCAGTCCTTCACATCATCTGTGCCAAATGGAGTTGAAGCTGATGGTGAGATAGCTTTAGCAGTCCACGTTCCTAAGCCTGTGGAGGTTTTTGTGCGCCCTCCTTTACCTGTTGGTGCTGCTGGAGGGAAATGGTACGAGTATAGGGAGTTGACAGAAATGGAACAGGAACTAAGACCAAAATGGTACTTCTGAATCGGCTGTAAATTGCATACAAGGTGTCGATTGTACATGTTGAGGCCGCTCTCGAGTGACAAGATGGTAAAAGACTGGAGTGCGCGATAAGAAAGAAGAAAGTGCATATCTGCAGATTTTTGCCAGAGCTCTGCTTTTGATGTCCAAGAAGTGAAAGTATCATGATGCTTGATGAGATTCTTGAAGGAGGATTGTACGAATTAGCTTTAAGTTTGTAACATTGTGAAGCTAATTTTTTAGATGCATGGGGCGATAAATCTTGTTTTATTTGGTAGAACGTCTCGTGATTTTTTTTAGTGATCCTGTTATATACTTTGGCAATTAAAATGTAATGCTGAATTGAAAAACAAAATGTAGTGGGAGTAGATAATTCCTATTAGTGCATACAAAAACTTGTTTAAGACTCGTCGTGAGCCAGGTGCAGATCCAAATTTAAAGTTATATCTAATGGTACATTTGTAATTATAAAAGGTTATTGAAAAATATGGGAAAAGTATAATCTTATACCCTAACGTGTGAAACTTTTCACAATCGTACTTCAAAATAAGCAAAATTACCAAATAATGTCTATACTATTGTTATATTAACAATTATATAATATTAGTATTAAGAAAAAGTCAACTTTCCGCAATTTCTCATTTTATGCACGGGTAATATCTGCTTCTTCTTTTTTCGTTTTTTAGAATATATTAATTTGTAATACTGAATATTTAATAAGCACTAAGATAAACAACTATCAACATGTGGCTGGTGTATAGTTTACAAATTGAGAATTGTTCTCTTTCAAATATGTCAATTACAATACAAATATGTCAATTATAATATAAGATACATCGATACATAATTATTTAAAGAGTATAAGTAGATAGACTAAAGAAAATTTAGCGAAAGAATAAAACATAAAAACTCTTGTACATTCGTCCGCACCGTGCGAACGTACAAATGTATCATTTGTTAAGAAAAATATCATTTGTTTTTTACTCTATAATTTAGAAAGTATCATTTATATTAAAGAAAAATATCATTTACACTGAATAAAAATATCAAAGTCTGTATGTACGGACGGAAGTATAAGAGACCACATGTAAACAAAATTGTTATGCTACTCTTGTGAATAAAAATTTAAAATCTAACTTACATAACCAAATATTAGATATATATCTCCTTTTTTCCATGACATGAAGCAAATGTTGATAGGATATTTTTGTTTAGCATAAAATTATCGGATTTTGTTGGGCTGATTGACTGAAATACATGAATATTTCTTCCGGAATGCATGGATACAAAGATGGTATATTGCTGATAAAAAGCATCAGAAATACCAATCAATATCCCTTTAAATTAAATGTATCAAATAATATTAACTAATTACCCTGATTATTCCCTTGGCAATGGCATGTTTATCTTCATAACGGGGATTGAAGAGATAATGAAGATGAACCATCATTTTCCTCATCATATACCGCTAGTAATCCTATGATTAGCTGCTCCTTTAATACTTTGATTTCGATTGAAAGAGGAATTCCTGAAAAAAAAATATTGGTCTAGAAACAAAGTTATAAATTATGGAAAGAGTAATCACACCACTCTTCAAACTTGTGAACGGCACATAGCTCAAAATGTGCTAGAAATTGGTTTTTGGAATATATATATATACAGAGTGGTTATCGTGTAGACACTCCTTATAATGTAAACATGAAGATAAATATCAACATTTAATAAATGAATATGGGCGCTTCAGATTTAATGCATAAATTATGACGCAGTGCACAAATAAACAATTATATGCAGAAATATGCATTTAATTAATTCAGATGTACATTTAAAAATAATCGTGTGACTTTCAAATCTAATGGGTATGATTTTTCTCATTTATATACGTTAAGAATTGTATGTACATGACCAAATTCTTTCATATATATATATATAGAAGTTGGTTATAGATGGAACTACCTCTCAAATAAGAAATAAGAATCAATAATCACCATTAAATTGAATAAGATCGGACGACTTATGATTATTTAATGGAAAAAAATAGTTAAATCCCTAAATTTTAGCTATTTTAGTATATCATATTCAATTCTTTGTTGTTCGTGTAATTTATGTTTTTATGCATGTAATCATAGTTTTTGTGCATACTATCACATTCCAATTAATTGTTATGTTCATGAAATTCACGCTATCGTACATGTAATCGTAGTTCTTGTGCATATGAAAATAGTTAAGTAAATGAATATATAAAATCCCTTAATTATAGGGTTAAACGATTACTATTAAAATTTGAGGATAATAAACGATTTATAATTAATCTTGACCGTTAGATTATAACAAATGGATGGATCGTATTAATTCTTAGTTCAAAGAAGTTGAAATTCTCATTTGATCCACTCCATATATATACATACTTAAAGTTGCTTTGAATTGGTTGTAAAAATAATTGCCAAATCCCCCTAAAAAAATATAAATTGCTAAATGACTTTTGAACTTACATTTAAAATAAGCTCGAAATTTATACTTCGAGTATGACTTTTCAATTTTTGATATATTATTATTATACCCGTGCGATGCACGGAAGGTACGTGTATCAATATTATCTATTTGTACAATAAATTCACTATTAATCCAATATATATATTGTTCTTGTGTAGTAAATTATTAATAAATTATAAAAATAAAAATAAAAAGTACATACATCAAATTATATCATAAAATTTGATAATATACATTTTCAGTTGCATTGATAATATATTTATATTTAAAGTGGTATGTAGGATTTTTTTTTCTAAAACCTTAAATTTGTCGAAGAAAAAACCAATATAATTAAGTTGCATTGTCATAGACAAACATTGACACAATAAAGATCGTATCTGATACAAAAATGTTAAGAAATAAAGTTAATATTCCTTGAACCGAAAACCTATAGTATGATGTAATTTCATTAATCCTATAGAGTCTAGGATCATAATATGCTTCACCGACGAGGCGTTTAGCGAAGTCTTCGACCGATTTCACTTGTCGAGGCGTTAAACCGAGGTCTTATGACCGCTTCACCTAACGAGGCGTTAGCGAGAGATTTCTGACCAGCTTCACCGACGAGGCGTTTAATGAAGTCTTCGACCGCTTTACCGGCGAGGCGTTAAGCGAGGTCTTCTTCTTTGGTTTAACGACGAGGCCTTAAGCCGAGGCGTTACGGCTCGACCGCTTCACCGGCGAGGTGTTAAGCGAGGCCTTCGACCGCTTCACTTGACGGGCGTTAAGCCGAGGCAGAAAACGGATTTTCGCCGTTCTTTGAGTCTTGGGACGCGGGATACGCATTTAATGCGCATTAAATTGGCAGCGGTTGGATTCCCGATAAAGTGCATATTAGGGGAATGTCTTCCTTGATACGCAATATCTCTTATCACTTGCCTTCTACATTTCTCTGAATTTCAAAAAACTCTCTGCCTTCTGCGAGAAACAATTATTCTGCGCCATTGACGACTGAAGCTTCTTGTCTTCTTCATCGATAAACAAAAGTAAGTAATGGCTACTTCTTCTCATAACGAGTCGCCTGAGCGTCAAATCGTGTCTGTTTCCCCGTCTGATTTAGTGTCTCTGCCTGTTTTTACTCGTATTCATATGCCTCTTTCTGAGTGTAGTCTGCGATTCCCCTCAGTGGGGGATTGCGGCAAAGTGTCTTCTTTTTCTTCAATCCTAGGTATTTCTGATATTAGGGATATATGTTTTCAATATAGTATTCCCTCTAGTATTGAGTTTGTTGCCCCGTCAGGAGGACAGGGCTTGTGCCCTCAGGATGGTTTTATTACCGTGTCGAGGACGGCCTCAAGGCTGGTCTTCGTCTTCCTTTCCCTACGTATCGTTGAGTTCGAGATGTTTGGCATATCTCTTGCCCAACTCTCGCCGAACTCATTCCGGCATATGAGCGCCTAGGTGTCTATGCCTATAGGCATAATTTTCCTTTGACCTTGGGGTGGTCCTTCGCTTTTTGCAAGCGAAGGCGGCTCGGGGTGGTATTATCTATCACCCGTAGGAAATTCAAAGCAAAGATTAAGTCGAAGATCTCAAGCTGGCGGAAGAAGTTCTTCTTACGCCGGTTTCGAGGACATATGGAGTTTCCATGGCGATCCGATAAGATCGCCGATGTGTTCGTTGACAAGGACTTGGTGACTGGAGGAGGCCGGACAAAATTGGCCTTGTTGACGAGGTCTTCTCGAGGCCGAGCTTGCGGGCGCGGGCTTAGCCCTTATGATCCTACCTCCAGGGGTGGAGTCGGTGAAGGTGAGGCCCCTACTTTTTCTTTATTGCATGATTATACGTGTTGATCTTGACTATGTATTTCTTGGTAGTGAACCTTCCGGGGAAAGAAAGAAGAAAGGAAGGAGCCGATCTCGTGGCGAACCGATCTCGTGGCGAGCCGAGGTCTCCGACCTTGAAGGATTTCGAGGACATGCACGAAATGGTATGGGGCCTTGAGATCCCTTCGCCGCAGCCACTCAAGCGCTTGAAGAGGCGGAAGGATGTAATCCACGATTCTCGGTTCTTGCCGAGGTGAGTCTGAGATCGTTGGTTCCAAGTCGGCACTCGTCTCTTTCAGGGTTTTGTACCGTCCTTATACTTTGTGTTGTAGTATAAAAGCGTGTTTCGACACGATGTATATAATGTATAGGGGTCGAGGGCGTGGCGGCCGAGGTGTCAAAATATCGATCTTATATCGGATTACTTGAAGGCGCCGTTCTGCAGTTTGTGAGGTGGCCGGTATGCTCGGGAGGTGGGGCGGAGAATACCTCCTCGCTCAAGAAATATCCGAGGCGAGGCTAAGGTTGGGACCTCGTCAAAAGCGAGCGGTGATGCGATGGCCATTGAGGCGTGATGGTGAGGCCAGTCGGCGGAGGCGGTTGTGGCGGAGGAGGCGGCGGGCGAGGTGGCGGTCCGAGGTTGCCTTGATGAAGGCTGAGGTGGAACAGGTTCGCCGTCGGGAGGCGGACATGGCGAGCTCGCAGGGAGAGACGCTTCGTGCCTTTGCGGAGAGGCTGTTCATGTCGGCGAGCTTCTCCGGGATGGTCTCGGACGCGGCCGAGGTGCTTAATAAGCGCGCCGTCTCGGATGCAATCGAAGATGTCGCCGAGGACTACCCAGACCTGGACAAAGCCAAGTATGGGTACGAGGAGACCGAGGATAATGTCCTGAGACGGGCCTATTTTGATGTGCTCGTCCCGTGGCTGAAGGAGCTTCCGTCTTTGCGAACTTGCCTCGCCGCCGGTTCTTTTGTCCGCGGAGTCTGTTCGCGCCTGTCCCGTGGATCGGGATCCCCTGACCGAAGCTTTACTATCTGAACATGCAAAGGGGTCGGGGGGTGCAGCTGATGCTTCGAAGGACGTCGAGACTCCGGTGGTTCCCAAAGAGGCCGGTATGCGGGCGAAAATAGGCGGAAGAGGCTGCGGCTATCGAGGCGGAGGCGTGACGTGGATGTGGCGAAGCTTCCGGAGGTCGATTGATCCCATCTTTTCACTCTTTTTTTTTTTGAATGTAAATGTACATTGATTTTGCTAAGGGCATGTTAATAAAATCACAAGTTTATGTTAAGAAACTTATCTTTTTATTCGATTGTCTCTGAAATGCTTGATGCTTCTCCTTGGTTGAACCGAATCGAAGACTTATCGCGGGCTCTTGAGTTGAAAGAGGTCGAACTCCTCCATATAAAGGGACGACTTGGTCACGTCTGGTGAGTCGATGTCAAGCATAGAGCCTCGGGGAGGCGTGACGAGCTCGGGCTCGCCTTTTGGAATGGAGGCGTTCGAGGTCGCCAGAGAAGGCTAAGGTGATAGGCGAGGAGCATGCCGAGTACGAGGAGGTTATCCACGAAATGGTGGGATGACGATCCGGAAGTTGAAGCGAGGTTGTCGAGGCTGCTGCCGTTGTTCGAGTGCAGTAGCGAATATGGTCGGTCCTCCCGGCAATTCACGGAGCGATGCGTTGAATTAAAAAGGCTCGGGAGCATATACTGGCGTCATCGCTCGACAACCACAGCTCGACGAAATACTTGACGGGATCTTGAGGCCTCTTCTTCTTCACGGCTTCTCGCCTAGAATAAATGAACCTAATTATGACGATCCGGAGTGGCGCGCGCAAGAGAGGCGTGCTATTGCCCTTGAGCGTCGTGGACCTCCATGCGTCGAGACCGGGCGTCATCAAGTGGCGAGGCCGAGCTCATGATGCATCGTCAAGTGACCGAGGTCATGTTGGCGGGCCCGTAATATAGACCGAGGACGAGGTAGAGGTAGGATTAGTATAGATGATGCTGAATTTCGATTTTTCTAGGGATTGGCTCGACTTTTCCCGATCCGCTCCGTCCTCGTAAAATGTAACTGTCATCTTTTATTTAATAAGAATGGTTTCTTGTTGTCTTTGTATTTGAATAAGAGTAATATCGAAAGTAGTTAGTCCTAAGAGAATTCCGCTCGAAAGAAATCGTTCTCGTCTGAAGGTAGGGTTCTGTTTTTGCCGAGGTCGTCGGGAGGGTGGTCCCCTCGTCTACATAGAGAGAACGCTTGAAATAAATGAAGGTAGTCCGATCTCGTATGTAGGAATGGTTCTGTTTTTTGCCGAGGTCGTCGGGAGGGTGGTCCCTTTATCTACATAGAAGGCGCTTGAAATAAGCGAAGGTAGTCGATCTCGTATGTAGGAATGGTTCTGTTTTTGCCGAGGTCATCGGGAGGGTGGTCCCTTCATCTACATAGAAGCGCTTGAAATAAGCGAAGGTAGTCGATCTCGTATGTAGGCATGCGCGTTTAGATTTACATTCGTATGAAACAGAATGTAATCGACCTCCGTCGAGGAATTCGTCCTCCGTAGAGGGTAAATAATGTGAAGATTAATTATGCATTAGTGACAAGTAGAACTCGTAAAATAAATATTTTATTGATAAAAGGCGACGCGACCACCAAATAAGACTCGGACTCTAAGCAGGACTTTCAAAATATGACCGAACAAGACCCGACCTTGACACTTATGCATAATATTTCTTGGATGGATGATGTGCCATGCGTTGGGTAATTGCTCACCGGACAATGAGCGAGCTTATAGGCCCTTTGCCGAGGACTTCGTTGACCCGTGAGGTCCTTCCCATGTGGCTTCCGACTTGCCGATTGCTGCTGGCTTTCTTGACTTCATTATTTCGAGTCTGGTCGCCCACTTGAATTGTCGGGTTTTAATCTTTGGTTGTAATACCGAGCTACTTGTTGCTTGTCCGAGCTTCTTGATGTGGCGAGGTCTCTTTTTCTTCGAGTAGGTCTAGATCGGCTCGTAGATTTTCCCCATTTGCTTGACGGAGAAGTCGATGGTGCGAGGACTCGGTACTCCGATCTGCGGGGATCATCGCTTGGTTCCATACACCAAAGCGTATGGTGTTTCTCCGTTCGAGGTCCGAGGCGTTGTTCGATGCGACCATAAGACACGTGGTAAATTTTCCACCCGAGGCCTTTAGCTCGGTCGAGGCGAGTTTTTAGACCCTTTACGATGGTCTGTTGGTAACCGGTCGACCATTTGCTTGAGGATGGGCCACCGAGGTGAACTTTGTTGGATCAAAGCTCTTGACACCAATCTTTGAATGTCTTATCCGTGAATTGTGTTCCGTTATCCGAAAGGAGGATATGGGGATGCGGCGACACTATGTTCTTCCATACAGTTGAGGCGTTCTTGCTTGTGATTTTCGCGAGGCTCGACTTCCACCCACTTCGTGAAGTAGTCGATCGCAACAATTAAAAATTGGGTGTCACGGTGCTTTACAAAGGGGCCCACAATGTCGATCCCCATTGCATAAGCGGCCGAGGGCTTTGTGCGGAGGTGAGGTCGGTGCAGGGTAGCCTTGGTACATTCCATGGATTTGACACTTGGACACTTTTTACGAGGTCCGTTGAGTCTTGGAACATTGTTGTGATAGTATCCCCATCGCATGACTTTCTTTGACAAGGCTCGGGGTCCGATGTGGCTTCATACGAACCCGTGTATTTCTCGTGAAACGTAATTAGCTCGGTTCGGCCCCAAGCACCTTAAGAGGTTGGAGATATGACTTTCGTATAGGACTCACCTTTCAATTGTATATCGCAGATTTGTTCAGGATCCTCCTAGCCTCCAGAACTTGTCGTAGGCGTTCGCCTTCTCCAAGTACTCTCGAATGGGAGTCATCCAATTGGGTTCTTCATCCGAGACTACGTTGACCTCGGCTCCATCTTGGCATCGTTTATGCTCCCGCTTTGGACTTCTCTCTTGGCGGGCTCGTTGATGGCGAGGCAATTTATAAGATGTCACTCGGCTATTTTGCTCCCTTGGGATGCGAACTATCTGGAAGTGTGAGAAAGTCCGTTGCAAGCTTTTGCTTTTCAAGATACTTCTTCATTCGTCGCTTTTGCCTCGTATTCTCCCAACATTTGGCTTACGACGACTTGAGAATCGTTGTGAACTTGCACGGCTCGTGTCTGGAGACTTTGAGCGGCGAAGTCCTGCGATCGATGCCTCGTACTCCAACCGTTGTTCGTGTTTTGAATGTGAACCGAAGTGAGTGGCGATCTCTTGGTTGTCGGGCCTGAGGAGTAAGATACCGCTCCATTGCTGTTTCCCGAAGCCCGTCGGCGTAGAGTTGCCGGCCTTTCCTCGGTGTTTCAACCATGGGTTCGGTTTGGCATCGTCGTCACGGACTCGGCGGGCTTCGGTTTTCGACAGTTAGCCTCGGCGAAATCTGCTAGGGCTTGACCTTTGATGGCTGGCGGGGCGAAGGATATATCGTGCTCGCCCGATTCGATTGCCCGTTTCGCGATTCTCCACGATGCTTGAGCTTCGTCAATACTTGCGAAGTGGGTAGTCGATGAGGACTTTATGCGATGTGCATGGAAATGCGGACGTAGCCTCCTCGCGGCATTTACCAATGCTAAAGCAAGCTTCTCGGTGATACCTCGTTTAGGCCTTTTAGTGCTCGGTGATGAAATACACGGGAGCCGACGTCCTTCTTCTCGCATCAGATCGCACTTATGGATTCGTCCGAGGCGCGGTAGAGGAAAAGGACCTCTCCTCTTCGGGACGGATAGAGTGGGGAGCTCGCGAGGTAGCTCTTGAGGTCTTGACGGACTGCACCTCGTCCCATGAGAATTTCGGGGCTTTTTTGAGTATCTTGAAGAAGGGTAGCCGCTTATCGCGACTTTTGAAAGAAAGCGGCTTAGTGCTGACTATGCGACTGTCGACTTGTGTACGTCATGGATGGTCTTGGCATCTTCATTTCCAAAATGGTTTGGACCTTGGGCGGGTTTGCTTTTAGCCTTCTTGTGAAACCCAACACCTAAGAACTTTCCGGACGGACGCAAACGTGCATTTACGGGATTCGACTTTAGGTTGATTTTCGAAGAAGGCCGAGGGCGATCCGAGGTCGGTCACATGCGACTTCTTTCGCTTTTGACGGCGATGTCGTCTCGTATACCTCCACATTCCGACCTATGTAGGGTGAAATATTTTGTCCACCATCCTTTGATAGGTAGCCCTGCATTTTAAGGCGAATGACATCTTTTTATATCACGAAGACCGAAGTCGGTAATGAAGGCTGTCTTGGCGGGTCTTCGTCGTCCATCGGGACTTGGTGATACCTGTATAAGTCCAGCGAAGACCTCGTATCCAACCAACGCGTCGACCTTCTTGTCGATGTTGGGAAGGGATAGCAATCCTTTGGGCAATGCTTGTTGAGGTCGGTGTAGTCGATACACATTCGCCATCCCTCCTCCTTTCCTCACCATCACCGGGTTGGCTATCCGGTCGGATATTTGACCTCGAGCGATATCGTGCTTTTAATAGTTGGTTCACCTCGTCATAAATGACTTGGTTCCGTTAATTGCGAAGATTCTTTGCTCGCCGAGCGGCCTTATGTTCGGTCGATGTTGAGCGGTGGTGATGATACTCGGCGAGACTCCGGTCGTGTCGGGGAGACCAAGCAAACACGTCCGAATTCCCTTAGGAGTTGGATGATCGATCCTTCACTTGGTGTCGTGGTGAAACCAACTGGGCGACCTTCAATGGCTCGTCTTTGTGCAATCGACCTCTTCCACCGACCGCCGTGGGGTGGCGATGTCTTCCGACTCAACTCCTCGGGTTTCTTTAATTGCTATGCCTTTGGGTCTTTGGATCGAGGTCCGTCACCTCGTAAGGCAACTTGCATACACTCGCTTGCTTACGATCACCTCGGATCACATTTGTTCCCTCGTGGTGGGTATTTTTATCGTCGGTGGTACGTTGAGCATACCGCCCTTACGTTCGACCAATCTCGCCTAGTATGATGTTATACGGCGAGTTGGCCTTCACTACTGACGCACCACCTTGGTCAAGGTCGTTGGTGCTTTCCCACCGTGACGGGTAGCTCGATTATTCCTTACGGCGCGTCTCTTCCGGACGAAGCTTGAGTGGCGGCGGTGCTGTGCGAGGTGTGCTTCTTCTACTCTAGCTTGTCAAAGCATTCCTTGAAGAGGATGCTCACCGACGCCTTGTTGTCGATGTAAACGCGTTTTACCAACTTATTTGCGACCACTACGGATTACCAGCGCATCACGGTGAGGTCTTGTCGCAGTGCGGGTCGTCCTCGGAGAAGGTGATCGCCTCGTCCTTTCGAACCTCTTATTGGTAGGTTCGCGGTTCTAGGACTTCGGCATCGGCCTTGAGGGAGGACTTCGTGACTCCGGGAGCCCGTAATAGTGGAGATCACCCGTCATATTGGGGCTCGTCATCTCTTCTTCCCGTCGGTCTTTGCGCTTTGTTTTTTGTGGGGCACAATTTCCCTCTTCCTCCTTTTCGTCTTTTGACTTTGGTCGGCTTGGCGACTCTGTCCTCAGTATTTCTTGAGGATCCGTCACGAACTAGCATCTCTATTTCACCCATGAGCTCTTTGCACTCTTGATGTCGTGCCGTAATCATCATGGAATGGCGGTATTTATCCATAGGTCGGCACCTCTTCCCTCCTGTCATCGGTCGAGGCTTCTCGAACAGGTTCATATGGAGTGCGTAGATTTCTGCTCTCGGCTTCGTCAACGGGGTGTATTGAGGTCGTTCCGAGGCGTCGCGCGGACCGAGCCTGGACTTTATCGAGGCGATGTAATCATCTGGCGCTTCACGCCTTCGTTCGATCTTCCTTCTTAATCTCTTCTTCTCTTTCAGAAGGTCTGCGCTTGTACGCCCGCGCTTTCTTTTGTCGGCCTCGTCGCTTTGGCGAACCGGTTGGCTATCGCCACACTACATTGCGATCACGGGTTCGTGCCAGCGATCTCTCGGTATAAGGCCCCGGCGAAGATGCCGTTTTGGAAGGCGAGATGACTAACAGTCGTTCACGTCTTGACCTTCAAACACTCCTTGTTAAACCTTGTCGTGAAGTCGCCGATGGACTCATTACGGCTTTGCCTTATGGTGAGGAGGTGTGCCGATGGCGTTTTGATTCCGCCTTTTGGAAGAACCTTGGTGGAAGGCGGCCATCAGTCGCGATAGGGCCGATGCTTCCGTGAGGTAGGCTGTCGAACCACTGCGGGCGTTGTCGACGAGTAACTCCGGAAGAGTTTACACATATGAGCGAGGTGAGGCGTTGGTTGATCATGTTGTATTGGAGCTGCGAGAGGAAGTTACGTGGATCCTCGACCCATCATAGGGGTCGATGCTTGGTACCGGTATTTATCAGGGAGAAGTGTTGAGTATTCTATTTGAGAGCGGGGTGGCTATCTTCCGTATCCATCAAGCCGTCCTCGGAGGCGGGACGGAGTTCGACGATCGAACTCGTTTAGGTGACTCGGACCGACTTCGCGGCGGCCCGATGCCTCTTCTGCGTTGCTCGTCCCACGGAGATCGGGCGGAGTTATTTGGATGGATTCTGGCGATCGAGGCGGCGGCGGCGATCACGATGTCCTCTCGCGTTGCTCGTTCTCGCGCGGTCGGTTTGGGCCCGACCTCGGTTGTGATGCCTCGTATCTGAGCGAGGCTTGTGTTCCGTTCTTGGGACGTGGCCGACCACGTGCCACCGAGGTACCGGAGAAAGCTCTCTTATTTTCTCGAGAATCCGCCGCGGCGTCGTCGAGGTTTACTTGCGGGCGGATGTTCCCCGGATTATTGCTACGATTGCGCCGCTATGGTAACCGCCTCTGCAGGCGGGGTGTCCGTGCTCGTCGAGGCTTTGGATATGCCCTGGGGTTTCTTCTCGATTGGGCTATTCCGGTGAGCTCGGTGTTCCTTTCCCGTCGGCGTTGTTGTTGCCGTGACGGTCTGGATGCATGGCTTCGGTGTGCACAGTCATGATTATTTCACGTAAGCGGTGGTTGATCGAAAACACAATATTTCGTTTCCCTGACGGCGCCGATGATCGATCTTAATTTCGTAAGGAAATAAATGCGCAAGAACACCAAAGATTTACGTGGTTCGATCGTGAATAAGATCTACGTCCACGGGCGAGAGAGTATGTGTATTGAGGTATAGAAGTGATTACAAAGAGAGTGAATGATCTATGTCGTCTAATCTAGCCTCTATTTATACACAATGTATTGACCTAGATCTCGAATCCAAGTCTTCTAACTGGGATTCGAGATCCTATCCCTCTCGAATTAGGATTCTTTAGATATGGTGAGAACTTTCTGCGTTCCTCTTGACTTTAGGGTCTTCATGGGCGAACTTGTCGGGCCGAGCTTGATGTCGGGGTTCTTGTATTGGGCGATCTTGGGCGCAGTGGTTGGTAGTATCCTATCAATAATATCTCTAGAAAAATATTATAAACAGAATATAAATATTTGTATTAAACATTTATTATAGTAAAATTATAATTAACTGTAAATGTTTATGATTATAATTACAATAACTAGAATTTAAGATTAGACTTAAAGTTATAATTAATTATTTAAAAAACATTTAGGTTTTATGCATAGTATAGTGTATATTGATGCAAGAATTTAGGACGATTTGGGCGGGAGTTTCAGTATAGTAGATAGATTTTATTCCCCCCAAATTCGGCATTTTCATATTTCAAATTTCAAGAAAGAATAAATCTGAAGCACCTTGGTCGTTTCTTCTTCCTTCCCAATTCCCCCTAATCTTCAGTAATTATTCCCAATTTCAATCCGTAGTTGCTACAACTCCAACTCACAGAGGAAATGCACATCAAGGAAATCTGTCTTGAGGGGTTCAAATCCTACGCGACGAGAACCGTCGTTCCGGGCTTCGACCCGTACTTCAACGCCATAACGGGCCTTAACGGCTCCGGCAAATCGAACATCCTTGATTCGATATGCTTTGTGCTAGGCATCACCAATTTGCAACAGGTTAGGGCTTCTAATTTGCAGGAGCTTGTGTACAAGCAGGGCCAAGCTGGAATTACCAAGGCCACTGTATCGATTGTTTTCGACAACTCCGACCACAGTCGAAGCCCTCTTGGGTACGAGGATTCTCCTGAAATTACAGTCACTCGTCAGGTATATCCGGGAATATGTGTCAAATCGGGGTTTGTAGCCTATAATTGGACCACCTTGTCCTAGTATTTACTGTGTAATAGTGCTTGCTTTTTGTGTCTGTGATCTCGGGGAACTTCTTAGGACTGTTTGCATCAACTTGTGGATTTTGTTTTCCTTGCAATTTTCTGAATTTATATAGATAGTTGTCAGTTAAACTAGCAGTGCTAGCAGTTATGAGTATTTGATATTTGTAAGCTAGCAAGCCGGGATTGTTGTTTTGCTACTTGTTGACTTGTTTTCCCAGTAAAAGTTGGTTTTCATATATTACGGCTTTAAATAGAAGGCTTCAGCCATTCAGTAAAAGTTTAGTCCGTTACTGGTATTGAAAACCTTAACGCGTTCTGCAGATTGTCGTTGGTGGAAGGAACAAATATTTGATCAATGGGCATGTGGCTCAACCTAGTCGAGTTCAGAATCTTTTCCACTCAGTTCAGCTGAATGTAAATAATCCGCATTTTCTTATAATGCAAGGGCGTATCACTAAAGTCTTGAATATGAAACCTCCTGAAACATTGTCGATGCTCGAAGAAGCTGCTGGGACTAGAATGTATGAAACAAAGAAAGAGGCCGCCCTTAAAACACTTGAGAAGAAGCAGAGCAAGGTTGATGAGATCGACAAGCTTCTGGACCAGGAAATACTCCCAGCTCTGCAAAAGTTAAGAAAAGAGAGGATGCAGTACATGCAATGGGCCAATGGAAATGCCGAGCTGGACAGACTTAGGAGATATTGTATTGCTTATGAATATGTTCAAGCAGAAATGAATAGGGATAAGACTATTCAAGGCATTCAAGCCATAAGAAATAAAATGTTGGAGATCGATTCAACTGTAGGAAAAATGCATGAGGAAACACAGGAAATGGAGACGCTAATATCAAAACTGAGCGCTGAAAAAGAAGCAAGCATGGGTGGGGAGCTAAAGTTATTGTCAGACAAAGTTGATGCACTTTCAGAAGATCTGGTGAAACAAACTTCAGCACTCCGAAACCAAGAAGACAATCTTAAAACTGAGAAGGATAATGCAACTAAGGTATTAGGCATTAGTTAGTAAGATCTATTTTCTCTTGATAGGCTCATAAACTTTTTTGATCTTTTACCTTACTAGGTATTAGGTAATGTAGTTTGTATTTCATTTGCACCTGATTTGTTCTTCTATTATATACAGATTGAGAGGAACCTTCAAGAATTGAAACTAGCAGCTGAAGAGAAGGCTACCGCAATAAAAACTGCTGAAGATGGAGCTGCTGATCTTAGGAAAAGTTTTCAGGAGCTTTCAAAGAGTTTGGATGAGCATGAGAAAGAATTCCAAGTAAATTCTTGAATGTTTTCTGGATTAGTATCTAACTTGTACCATTAAAATGATCTCATTCTCATCCTTAAATTCATGTTTCTGCAGGGTGTGATGGCAGGCAAGAGCAGTGGAAATGATGAGAAGTGCCTTGAAGACCAACTGGGAGATGCCAAGATAGCTGTAGGACAGTCAGAGACACAACTGAAGCAGCTGCAAAATCAGATAAACCATATGGAGAAAGAGCTGAAGGAGAAAAAATCTCAGTTGTTGTTGTCATCAGAAAAAGCTTCTGCTATAGAGAATGAGCTAAATGCCAAGAGGAAAGAAGTTGTAACAGTTAAAAAGGAACTGGAATCTATTTCCTATGATGAGACCCTTATGGAATCACTCCAAAAGGTACCTTCATTGAATCGCATCACCCAGTTATTTGTTAGAAGGTGTATACGCACCTTTGTCTCATTTGGGTTGCTGAATGCTCTTAGGATCGGATGACTGAGTCAGAGACGGTGCATAATCTTGAATGTAAAGCACGCGAGCTTTCTTCAAGATTGGGTAGGGTCGAATTCAATTACCGCGACCCAGAAAAGAATTTTGATAAGTCAAGGGTGAAAGGTGTGGTCGCAAAACTAATTAAAGTGAAGGATAGCTCTGCAGCGGTTGCCTTAGAGGTTTGCTATTGCATTTTTGACATGTGGTACATCAATTTGTCTCATTTTAGATGTCTTTCTCTGATGTAATCTCATGGCTCTTAGTTGATTTGTTGAGACCTTGTTCAGGTAGCGGCTGGTGGCAAGCTGTTTAATGTTGTTGTAGACACCGAAGATACTGGAAAACAACTTCTTCAAAAGGGTGGTCTGCAGAGGAGAGTCACAATTATTCCTCTAAACAAGATCCAGAGCCACCCTATCTCAAAGAAAATTCAAGATGCTGCTGTTAGATTGGTTAGCCTGCAACCTGTCTCTCTTATATATTTTATCTTTCGCTTGGTTTGTCGACTCGACAAACGTGTAATTTTCAATTTTGCAGGTTGGCGAAGGCAATGCTGCAGTGGCGCTTTCTTTGGTTGGATATGACCAAGAGGTTCAAGTAAGCTTCTAGAGAGCAAAACTGATTTTTATTTTCAATTTTATTTGTTGATTTATCTCGGTATTCACTTTTAGGGATTTATTCTTGGTAGCATATTATAAAAATATTACAGGCTCTTTTGTTCTCTATGATTGTCAGAAATTTGGGGCTCCATATTCTGATGTCTACAAGCATTACAAGAAAGTACATTCTCATTTGACGAATCTGCATTTCATATTGAGAGGGTGTTTAAATAAGCGTTTCAGCATAATATAAGACGTTTTAACTTTTTAGAGTTTTTAAGATGGTAGTATTTTTAAAATTTAAGTTGGATTGTTTGGGTGATTGAGCCTGTAAGATGTTAGTAACGGTAAAGTTGTAATTTCCATGACTAAAAAGTAAGGAGCCTCCTGAAATAAAATATGTTTTTCAGATAACATATCTTAAAATACAACTTAATAGTTTCCTCACATCTTATTTTGGAAGCAAATTAGATATTTTTTGAAAATAGTTGCTGCACACTGTGAAGGAGCTTACAAGCACAACCAAACAAACTCTCAATCTTCTTTTTTCCTTTTAAAATTTGCCGTAGAAATATTTATGAGCTATACCCTTCTGAGACATATCAATCCTATGCAGAGTGCCATGGAATATGTTTTTGGATCAACATTTGTTTGCAAAACAATTGATGCTGCAAGAGAGGTATGTTTATTTGATATGATGTTTCGTAGCTTCTTTGGCAGACCTGGTACCATGGTCCAGGCTCCAATCTCCATACAATTCCTCAATTTGTTGATTTTTTTTTTTTTGGATTTTCCTTGCAAATAAAGCCTTATGTGCTGTTAGAATCTCTTTGACATCTCCACTGTGTTTTTCTTAATCTATCATCTTTCAAATTGCTGGAAAAGTCAAAATTACTTAAACAAATATTAACTTGTATTTAGATTCTTTTGCTGTCATGATGATGTGGTAATGGGACGAAAGGTCACTTATAACATCTTTTGATTATGGCACTGATACAACTGCTGACATGTCCATGCAATGCCACACCTCAAATGTGTCTGCTTTTCTCTTCTTTCATTTAATATTCTCATCTGTCATCTTATGGCTTGCTTCATAGGTAGCCTTCACAAGAGAAATAGGAACACCAAGTGTTACACTGGAAGGTGATATTTTCCAACCTAGTGGACTTTTGACTGGTGGAAGTCGCAAGTAAGTGATGATATACTATTTCTGGAGTTGAAATTTCTGAAGGCTAATCCAAATCACGATACAATATAGTTTCTTTTATGTTGTTGTTTTTCATATGTTCTACCACTGGAGTAATGTAAATATATGTTCAAAGTTCAAACTTGTCATAATTCCAGAGGTGGAGGTGAACTGTTGAGGCAGCTTCATGCTTTGGCAGAAGTTGAAAGGGAACTTTCTACTCATCAGAAGCGACTATCAGAAATTGAAGCTAAGGTTATTTTGAATCTTCATCTCCTTATAATTTTGTTGAAAAATTCCAAAGCATGTTTGTGTCTGTTCAAAAGACATAATTGAAGTGTGATATCAGTTGTCTATCCAAACCTCACAAGCCCCCATTTAACGTTTGTCATTCGTCAACCTAATGGAAACATTATCAGAACAAATTAATGTGAAATCCAAGTCTTCTTCTTCCTCATTATGAAATGGGGGAGTTGTCTGGTGGAATTAAAATCATTTTAATGTAAATGTGAAAACTAAAATAGGACCTTAGATAATGCTCGGTGGAAATTTGGGGTGTTATAATTGCAGAAGGGTAAAGGGATGTGTTGTTTTTGGAATGTTCAAAAAAAAGTTGTGCAAAAATTGCAAATTTGGATGAATTTTGTGTTAATTGATCCAACAATTAAGTCTTTATAATATTGTAAAAGATGAGGGTAAAATTGCTATTTTCTTTTCTTTTTTTTGGTCAACTTAATACAGAAATTCAAAGGCCGCGTCACGGTGGACTCGAACCCGAGATCTTTGGCCTCGGGCATTAACCACTCTACCACTAGGCCAACACACGCACACTATAATTGCTATTTTCTGATTTCTGTTTATGTCTTAACTCTATGCATTTTGGAAGTCACTTTGTTCTGTTGTGATCAGGATAAGCCTTATGTGGATTTTGGAAATTATCCTATAATTTTCTTGATCTCCAACAATTTTAAGTTTTGTTTCTTTGGGACAAAGCCACCTCTTTCCATCTATAAAATTTGTTGCTATAAAATTGATAGCTGACTGGTGATACAAGTCTTTGTGGATATAATGAGGGCTATGACAAATATTCTCCAATATTTTATTACATCTCGACAAAGAGGCTAAAATTCTGTTTCTATTACCATCATTTCCATGGATGTTTAACAAACTGATTTATCTATTGAGTTTAATGTCTTATAACTCTTCCAAATCCACAATCCTATATAAGCTTCCTAGATACCTTCTTCAACTAGTAGTTACCAATTAAAGATTTGCTTTCAACATTATATATCTCAACAACCCCTTTCGCAAAGTGATCATACCGTTACTTCTCTAAAGCAAGTGCATTTGCAAGGGTTGGGATGAAAATCATACAATTCTCGCTTTTGAAGATAAATTGTTAAGATGAAATTCAATATGTTCATTTATAATGATATTTTGTATGAATTCAAATTTGTCTATGTATTGGCATCAGATCAATGCGCTTCTTCCCCTTCAGAAAGTGTTTGAAAACCTTAAGAAAGATTTCGTACTCAAGTCACATGAGCTCAAACTCTTAGAGGACAGGGCTACACAAACTGAGCACCATCAGGTTGATCCTTAATTGTTACCATGCATTTACAACATCTCAACTCAATTCTTGTTTTTTTCCCATTCCCTATGCTCATGCTGATACATACATCATTATCATCCATAACATTTCATGAACTCTGTCTTGTAATATAGCTCACGGAGAGGGTACAGAGTACTGAGGAGAAGCTAGCCGAAGTGAAATCCGCCATTATAGACAAGAAAGTTCTGTATGATGAATGTGTGACCAGAGTGTCATCCCTTGATAAGTCAATCCATGACCATGCTGGAAATAGGGGGAGCAGACTTAAGGATTTAGAGAAAAAGATCAAGGCTATCAAAACTCAGGTGCAGGCAGCTTCAGAGAACCTCAGGGTATGTTCACTGCAATCGCATAACTTGCCATGAAGGCTATCATTATACTTGAGATACTCTGTACCATGCCATAAGACCTTTGATAGCGAGCTAATTCTTGCAATATGGTTAATCTCTTTATCTCTTATATTCTACCAATCATGCAAATCTTGTAGTTTAATGACACCATTAATTGCAATTCCTTATTTCCATAGCCTAAATAATTGCAAATCATGCAAACATTGCATTTTTTAATATGTGAAAAATGCAAATGCTACTCAGCATTATGTGTAAATATAATGAAAGGGAAAATAACAGAATTTTCTCATGTTCAGACCAAAATTGGATAAAGAGAGTTGGCTGAATTGGAGGATTTTGTGGTTCATTTTGAAAGAATTCTGGACAGGTCTGCACGTCTAAAGTAATAACCAGCTGATTAACATGTATTAGAGAATGTCAATGTCCTTTTTCCCTGAAAGTTTGGTTATGCTTATGTCCTGTAAATGTATTGTTATGGTACCCATCTGTGTTTTTAACTGATGATTAAAAATAAAGTATTCCATGGTCAACTATATAAGTTTGTTGCACAATCATGGATACATTGTTGCTATCATCTTCATGCAATTTTTTTAAACATTATGTAATACTATTTCCCTCGTTCATTTATGGGCCCAATTAACTCATTATGATAGTTTCTGGTTATTTATTTGACCTGATGCATTGGAAGTTCTTGAGTATATCACACCTTAATTCTGATTTAACTAAATTTCATCCTTATACTTGTTTCATTGTTGGGAACCTTTAGCTGCATGAGACTGAAAGAGAGCGGCTTGTAATGGAAATGGAAGCAAATAAAAAAGAATACTTATCACTGGAGAGCCAATTAGAAGCTTTGAATAAGGATATTGATAGTCTTACTTCCGAACTGGAATCCCAGAGAACCAAGGTTCATACTAAATCTAAAACTAAGTGTTCTAGAACAGTACTCTTCCTGGAGAAATAAAAGTCATGTTCCTTCTGTCTTTTCAGGTTTCTTCTTTAAAAAAATCTCGTGATGAGGTCCAAGCTGAGCACAACATGGCCAGCAGGAAGATCAAGGAATGTGATTCACAAATAAGTAGTATTTTCAAGAAGCAGCAGAATATCCAACAAAAAATTAGTGAGGCCAATCTTGAGAGGAAAAGAATGGAAAATGAGGTAATTCATTGATTTTGTTAATTGGAACAGCTTCTCTAGACAAGCAATCCTCAGTTTTCTTTCCGACTGTAGGTCAAACGCATGGAGATGGATCAGAAAGATTGTGCTTTAAAGGTTGATAAATTGATTGACAAGCATGCATGGATTGCATCTGAGAAGCAACTTTTTGGACGAGCTGGATCAGATTATGATTTTGAGTCCCGTGATCCCCTTAAGGCTAGGGAAGACTTTGAGAAACTGCAAGCTGAGCAATCTGGGTGAGAATTGAGCTAGATAATTGGTAAACATGCAATTAAAGTAGAAGAAGAAATCCTCTAATAGTTTCATATCTCTATTTCCTGTTGCAGTCTAGAGAAGAGGGTGAATAAGAAGGTCATGGCCATGTTTGAAAAAGCTGAAGATGAGTACAATGATTTGATAGCTAAAAAGAACATAATCGAGGTTAGCACTGTGAAATGTAAAATCTTATGCCCTTGATAATTGCTATGACTTTATTTATGCTAAATTTTCTATGTAGAATGACAAGTCAAAAATCAAAAAGGTTATTGAAGAGCTTGATGAGAAGAAGAAGGAGACACTCGCAGTTACTTGGAATAAAGTTAACAAGTAAGTGCCCCTTTCTATAATTTACAATTAGTGAGAATCCTTAGACAAAATATAATTTCTTCCTTACTGCCGCTTTGATTTTCTCTCCTATTTAATATTGACTTGGTGCTTTCTTTATTCAGAGATTTTGGTTCTATATTTTCTACTCTCTTGCCTGGCACAATGGCCAAACTGGAACCTCCTGAAGGAGGCACCTTCCTCGATGGTTTGGAGGTTCGAGTTGCTTTTGGGAGTGTCTGGAAACAGTCCTTGTCTGAACTCAGTGGGGGGCAACGATCTCTACTTGCACTTTCATTAATCTTAGCGTTGCTTCTTTTTAAACCAGCTCCATTATATATACTGGATGAGGTATGCATAACATGTATCTTGAACTTGTATCATCTGCTTAAACAATTTGAATTTCTTTCCCAAATGACTATTCATTCTCCCTGTCCATTACTGAGGCACTTTGTTAGACTGTCATAAACCTGTTGATTTAGATGTTTTAACTGATGGTCTGCTTGATAATTCTTAAAACTTTTTTTAACAGGCACAAAAGTATTTAATGCACAGGTAAATCGAAAAAAATCATGATCCAGTCTATCCTTTCTGAAATATGTCTCAGGTTGATGCAGCTCTTGATTTAAGCCACACACAGAATATCGGAAGAATGATCAAGTCTCACTTCCCACACTCCCAAGTTAGTTTCCTGCCTGTATTGCTTATTTCAGTTTTCCTATTGCTTATAGCTTACTAGCAGCCAGAAACAGATTTGACCATATCTCCGACACAGTTCAAGGATGTTTATTCAACTTCACAAGCAGTTCACCAATCTATCAATTTTTTAATATTTAAATCATGTCTCTTTTTTATTTTATTTTTTATATTTAAGTCATGTTTGATCACACTGGAAATCTGATGCCTTCTTTTCTTTTCTTTCCTTTTTGAGTGTGCAGTTTATTGTAGTCTCCTTGAAGGAAGGCATGTTTAACAATGCCAATGTTCTTTTCCGGACAAAATTTGTAGATGGTGTCTCCACTGTTCAGAGAACTGCGACGAAACAGCAAAACAAGTAACTGATTATCTGGTGAGTATTATTATGCCTACACTTAGCATCTTCTCCATTATAAATAGAATAACCATCTGATTTTTCAAACTGATGAGCCCAAGTTTCGGTTGGATCTTTACTGGCTGACAAAGTTGAGTCAGGTTCAACTTCTCTATTTTTATAACTGAAGAACCCAGCGTGCTAAACATAATTTTTCATTAACGGTTTATCACAAACGATACGATATTTTAATCTAATCTGTCTTACTTCTTGCAGCTTGATAATTTATGGTTTCGTCTGCGGGCAGACAAGCTGCTGGTTACTGGAGGTTTTTGGATCATCTTAGTATTATGTTTTATCTCTTATGTAACATGGTACACAATTAGAAGTCACTAATCTAGGCCCTTGCAATTAAGCTGCATTTTCTCATCTATATATGATATATCTGATTGTTGTATATAGTATTATGATGTGATTATTCAATATGGAAGAGTTTCGTTGTCCAACAAAAAAAAAATCTAACTGAGTTCTCATATCCAGCATAGACAATCGTAACGTGAAATGCATATTTCAAGTCTTTGTGCTTTTTATTAGGTTGTCTAATTATTGTTAGTGAGATTAATAATCAGATTTCTTAAAGCACCAATGCTGGGTTTTTATTCAGGTTTATATCATTGCCATATCAACTACAACTCCATGTTCTCATTTTTTTTCACCATATTATTTAACATTTCTTTTAATAAGTTTCGTAAATATTATTTAATGTGTATCTTAGCTAGCACTAAAATATATAATATTAAATACAAAATGCATAACTAAATTCTTGCCATTTTATGGCCGGCACAGGTGAGTCACGAGATGTCGTGCTCGCGAGCTCGGTGCCCCAGCTACACGTCCGGATGACTCAGTCTTAACAAGACTTGTCTCAAGGGTAAGTCGGTTAGCACACGGACGGAGTGAGCTTGGAAGTAGGGTCGGAGGGGTCGCTTGGCGTTCACGGGGCGATCTTACTTTTCGAGGCGGTGTACCTTGTCTCCGGTCTTTTGAGAGCTCGGTGATAAAGTAGATGGGAGTTGTCGTCCCACCTCATCTCGTACCGATACCACTGATGGCCTCGTCCAAGGCGGCGGATATAGAGAGGATTCACCTTGCTTTGGGCGGACGGGGTCGCGGTCGGCAAGTACTCCTTCACGGTGTGAAGGCGGCTGGTGTTCTTCGCCGAGCAAAGTCCGGAGCTCTCCTCGGGATCTTGAAGAAGGGAGCTGCTTCTGCGGCTCGAGGCAATGCTGAGGCGGCTAGGCACCGGTGAGTTTGTGGATCTCACGGATGGTCCTTGGCACTGCATGTCGAGCTTGCCTTTACCTTGGTGGGATTGGCCTTTAGGCCTCACGAAAACCAGCATCAAGAACTTTCGGTCTTCACCATAAATGTACATTTCGGGGTTGAGTTTGAGGTTGGCCGACACGAGGAGTTGGAGGATGGTGCCGAGGTCATCGGCGCAACTCTCCGTTTCGACTTTGACTACGATGTCGTCGGCGAGACCTCGACGATCTCCCGATGTGGTCTTTGAATGTTGCATCCACCATCCTACGGTAAGTAGCCGGCGTTCTTGAGGCGAAAGACATCTTCGATGCAAAGACGCCGAAGTCGATGATGAATGCGGTCTTGATGCGTCCTCCGGCTCGTCGAGATTTGGTGGTACCACTGTATAGATCCGAGTGAACATCTCGTGGCCCACCAATGCCTCCACCCTTGTCGATATCGGGAGAGGTAGCAATCTTTTGGGCGGTGCTTGTTGAGGTCGGTATAATCGGCCATTGTCGCGCCGCCCTCCTCACAGCTTTCGGACCACGACTGGATTAGCCATCCAGGTCGGGTATTTGACCTCGAACAAGATCTTGGCCTTCAGAAGTTGAGTCACCTCGTCCCTTATGACCTGGCTGCGCTCCGCCGCGAATATCCTTTTCTTCTGCCGGACTGGCTTGGTAGCCGGGTCGATGTTGAGGCGGTGAGTTATAAGCTCGGGCGACACTCCGGTCATATCGAGCGGGGACCAGGCAAACACGTCCCTATATTCTCTCAGAAGTTGTATGACATGCCGTCGGACGTCAGCTGGGCCCTGGGTGCCGACCTGGATGACCCTCGAGGGATCGTCGTCGTATAGTTGGAGGCCCCGGTCGGTCGTCCGGGGTGTCGGTCTCAGGGGCTCGGTAATTGCTATGCACGGGCGAGGCCGCGTCTTGGGTTGAGAGTCGTAGGCATTCTTTTCTTTGCCGTTTGGTCCCTGGATGCTAAGCACTCCCGGGGTGGGGATCTTGACGGTGGTGGTAGACCGAGCAGAGCGGCCTTGGTGGCGTCTGACCAATCTTTCCCGGGATGATGTTGTGCGGAGAGGAGCTCGGACCGGGAAGAATCGGATGGCTTTGGTGACCGACACGGGAGCTCGTCCTACCGTGACCGGAAGGGTAATGACCCCCGGGTGGGCTGCCTCTTGGTGAAGCTCACTTGGCTGGGAGGCGCGGAAGTACAGAATACCTCCGACCTCAGCTTATCCAGACAGCTACGGAAGATGATCTTGTGGAGGCTCGATGTCGATATAGACCGGTGGGCGTTTTGTTGCCCACCACGGCTGTATGGTGATGGCGTCACAGTGCGGCATGATCTTGGGCACGTGGTCCTCCTGGAGAACGTTATGTTCTCACCCGTCCGAGTCGCTTGTTCTTGGCTCTTGAGGGCGGCCTCGGGCATCGTTCTTGAGGGACGACCTCGTTGTCGAGGCGATCCGGTAACAACATAGACACCCCGTAGCGTTGGGACCTTCGTCCTCGTCGTCTTCGGGTTGGGTCGTCATTTGGGTCGGCCCGATTGTTGCCGCCTCCATTCCTTCGCCTTCGCGTTTCTCGGCCGGCTCGGCGAGGTATTTCTTGAGGGCTCCACCTTTAACGAGCTCGTCGATCTGCGAGCCCAGTTTCGCAATCCTCGGTATCATGACCATACCGCGGTGATAGTCACAATACTGCGTCGTGGACCTCTTCTTGGATCCTCCTTTCATGGGGCGGGCTTCGGAAGAGCTCGGTGTGGAGCTCGAATATTTCCGCCCTTGATTTGAGCAGGGAGGGCGCTGCCGCCGAGGTTGGACCGAGTCCGAGCACAGACTCGATGGTCCTCTTTTGATTCTGTCAAAGGCGGCGGCGATCGGCGCCTCGACTCGGTCATCCGGCTTTTCTCTCGGACTTACGCCGTCCCGGATCTCCCGCTTCCGGTCCGACTCGTCTCCCTCAGCGAAGTTGTCCACCAGTTCAAAGCTTACTTGCCGTCTTTGGTTTCTCACGGTAATTTCTTTGTTTAGCGCGCGGGTCGGATCCGTTTTTGAGCAGCGTTGATGATGTAGAGGTCGTTCTTTGTCGTCGATTTTGAGCGACTCTTTGATGAACCTCGAGACGGAGTTTGACATCGTCTCGTCCGTCCTGGCGGATTGTTAGCGAGTCGGAGGAAGGGCTGCTGGGGTGGCATCTTCGATAGAGCGCCATTTGAAGCGATCCATAAGGTCACAGGCGGTGTATCTTGCTACGGCGGGCGAAGTGAACCGGCGTCGTGCGTTGGAGATCGGCACCTCGGGAAGATTTTGCACATGTGAAAATCTTCCATTCCTGATCGCCATGTTGGTAGTGTGGCGAAAAGGAAGTCGGAGGGTCTCCCGGGCCGTCGTGAGGCGCTATATTGGGTGCCCGATCGTGCATTGGGGGCGTGTCTAGAATCTCCCACGGAGAAAGGGAGATGATTCTCCGTGCGGTCGAACCGGGAGATCGTTGCCATCTCTTTCGGAGGGTGGGGATCGATAGCGGCGCTATCGTCCTCCAGGGAGTTCGACTCTCCTTTCTTCCCTCTGTTTTGCTCGGCTCTCAGTCGGCATGCGAGGTGGAGGCGGCTCGCGAATGGCGAGGCGGCGGTGGTGGCGGCTCGCCCGCGGTGGCGGCTCCGCGAATGAGGCGGCGGCTCGGCCGCGGTGGCGGCTCCGTGCGTCGGGGCGTGATGCGCGTTCTCGGCTATCACGCCGAGGTGGCCCATTGTTCGAGATGGGGGCGGCCTCGGGCGGCCGTGGTGTTCGATCAGGGGCCCTCGAGGGACCCGCTCCTTTGGTCCTCTGGTTGAGAAGCTTTGGAATGGCCAAGATTGGCGTGGAGGAACTCGGTCGCGGCTCGGCCGAGGACCTCGTGGGACGAATGAGCTGTTGCTCGTCCTCGTTGAGGTCGGCATCTTCCCTACGTTGGGGAGATGGGCTATGTACTTTGTATGATAATACTCTCGTCAATATAGGTGGCTAATCATGTATCGGATATTACCTGATTTGACCTACACTAGGTTGGGTAATTTAATTGAGCACCCGAAGATCACTATTTTAGACAACCTGGACAATATTGGGTGGCATTTAGATTAGGTAATCAGGTGTCGGGTATACCTGGTTGAGTAATTAGGTATATCTTGCATTTATTTCAACTTATTTAAATAATAATAAAAAAATGAATGAGACTATGACTGATTGTCTCAGACCCAACAACTCGGGATAATGGTAGGGTATTTCGAGCCAACACCTCCGCGGCACTGATCACCGATAGCCACAGCACAGCTAGCCTGCGGTGCGGTGGCTGATGGATCTAGCGGAGACGTGCAGGTTCTGAGTGAGAGGCGCCGCCCAGCAGGGGGAGAGAGTTCTCAGCTACTTCAACGGCGGATATGGAGTGATAGTCAGCGGCGGAATGATTAGGGTTTGGGAGATAAGAGTTGTATAGTTTTAGTGAGAGAATAGGAGATTGCATCGCCATCATTGCTGATGAGAGGAATGTTGCAGCAGCTGTAGAAGGTGGGATGAGTATCCAACCCATCTTAATTAGCCACTTGTCAGTTTTTTTAAGTAAATAAATAAGATCCGCATGAGATGCATCTGGATTATCCAAATTTTCACAATTAATGGTTAAGATTTGGTACTACCGAAGAGATGAGTTCAATTTGAATCCAATTCCATCAAAAATAAAATAAAACTAGGACTACCTCGTGAGCAAACTGCTTCATTTAAAATTATCAGATTCACCAACAAATGTTACCAGCTTAATAAAATGTTGAATTTAAACTAGAAATATATAAATGGATTCAACTCCACTAATTGCCAATATTAGTTTCTTTTTACCTCATCCAAAGCTTCCGAGTCAGAGTACTAGAATCATGTTTAAGCTTCGGGTTCTGAATGAATACACCCACACAGTAACTATTCATGGGCAGAATGGCGATTATTTTGGTCAAATTTTCAGCTTTTATTTCAAGATATTTATCCACTCAAACCATTACACACTAGTGAGATGTCTAAGCAAGCATAATAAACTATATACGTAGTCTCTCTCTTTTGGTTTCTTAGCAGTTGACATAGTTGAAACACTCGAATCCCTTTCCCAACATCAGAGCCCAATTATAACAGTGTGCTCGTAATAGTGACTAGTAAGTACAACTATACCCCCTCATCGTCTCTGGCTGCGATGGTCAAATGAGAGGCATCCCTTGTTTGCAATAATAACAATCCACACTTCGCTCCCATCACCGGAAAGCCTTGTAATTTTACATCCAAGATCATCCTCGACTAGAACTTGTCCCTGGAGTTCATATTTGACAGTTCACATCAAGCAGAACCGCCGGTACCTTGTCTTCTTCACCCCTAGGATGCACTGCAGATTCTATTTGTGTGGAACAAATTAAGCTACTCCTCGTCACCAAAAATAACTCATAATTGAATGCATATTAACTTTGCATATTCGGCAAGCAAGAAGTAATTGAGAAAAACCATTGAGCTAATCAACTGCTCAACATTGACGTGTAAAAACAATGTGCCTCATTTTTGCTGAATGCAAATGATCTTTTATTTTAGCTTCAAAGTCCTCTAGTAAAAATGTTTTATCACTTTCAGCATTTTACATAGACAGAGACGGGACCATGATCCGAGAGACACTTGGTTTGCATATTCAATAGCGGTGTTTCTAATCATGTTTATTCTGTCAGATAGATGCCTGCCACGATGCACACAGGGAAAATATAATGTTAAATGAAGCAACTAATGTGAGTTAAACATACCTTCAATCCACCAAGCTATGATATTTTTGACCTAATTTCCCACCGTTTGATCATCACTCTTAGCAGAAACCGAAGTTGTACCTTGCTCAATGCACTAATTCAGAAAAGAAAAAATAAATAAAATCAGAATAAGATTATATGACTGAGCCAATGTGACATGCATGATAATTTTCGCTCATCCGGCTAAGAAAGGAAGTACTTAAAATAACATGTTTTGACCACTGAACTCGAGAAGATTAAAATCATTCCTTCCTCCCAACTGGGACACCTGGTAATTTAGAAAGATACAGAGAATACAGAAAGCATTACTACTATTAATGGATGTATTATATCTTCATACTATTTACAATAGTCTTACGTTCAAATGTTTATATGTGACTATGTATAAATTTAATACAAGATGTTAAAAATACTGCAAAGTGCAAGGTACTTTAACATAAGCTTTGCAATAAGTTTTCCGCTAGTCTTCCTTCACAATATGAATGTCATATCTCTATATACCCTCTAAAACCTCTGATGAAATATCTTTAACAAGTCGGTAGTGATATCTTCCTATTCAAGTCTTACGTGTTCAGAATATGAATGTCATATCTCTATATACCCTCTAAAACCTCGGATGAAATATCTTTAACAAGTCAGTAGTGATGTGTTCCTATTCAAGTCTCACGTGTTCAGAATCACCTTTCTATTCACTTGCGCCATAGAAAGTCAGAGAGGGTACAAGGAAATGAAATGACACAAAAATGCCTGGGGCAGCACCACAATCTCAGAAGATTTTATAACCTGAAGAAGGTAACTATGCAGCCAATCCAAAGTCTGAGGGAAAGCTGTAGCTGATATATTGACAACCGAATAACCCTGCTCACAAATTTTCAAGAAGTCTATGAGCAGCTAATATGCAGTATATACATGCTGCATGGTGCAATTGATCATATAAAATTTGCTGCTTGAAGTAAACTTGGGGTTTCTTTCAAAAACCTTGTAACTTCACCATATACGACCAAAAAATAAAAAATAAAAGGATTAGAAAAGTGTTTCTTTGCAGAAGCAGACTTCCAACAGAGACAAACACACATATTCAACACTTGAAATTGCACCACATACTTTATTGACTATTATAAAGATGCGATCATAACTTTCATTTGATGAATTTAGCATTTGTATCCTGTGGCAAAGGATTTAAATGACAGTACCTGGGACTTAAATGAACAGAGGTAGTCCTGGATTGTTTTCAAGTTCGCAATTAACTTATCTTTGTCCTGGAAAAACAAGTAAATTGTGATTGTCAAAGATTAATAATTAAGAATGACTCGAGAGGCAGGAACATAAAGGAATCACATAGCTAATATGCATTGCAAAAAGCCTATGTAGAATTTATGAGTCTGGTAGTACAAGCTTTTCAAACATGGCAAATAAAAATTCAAAACTTGATACAAACTCAGACAACAACTAAAATTTCAAGCAACATATAAATAACTCCCGAACTACTATCCATACATCAGATCAGATTGAATATTTCAATAAGGAATATATAAACCAGGGTCATTGGTTTAGGTTCTCCTCAACTCATTCAGAGGTATATCTGAAGTTTCAGGAAGGACTTGAGAACAACAATTGCATGGTGCAGTCCTCAATAATGACAATGCATAATGTTGTAGAATACTATCCCACATTGGTTATATACCCAATCTGCCTTAGTAGCTTGTCTTATATATATAGGTGTACTATCCCACATTGGTTATGTACCTAATCTGTCTTAGTCTCTTGTATTATATATAGGTGCTTTATGCAATGATCAATATATAACTACTACTTTTCTCCTACATGTCTCTATACTTTTCTCCTACATATCTTTATATTTTATTGTTCTACATGGTATCAGAGCGGGGACGAATCCCTAATCCCTTGCTGTCCTAATCTGCTATGTCGTTGCTGTCGGAGCCACTCTGTCCTAATTTGCTCGATTCCTACTACCAAATATTTTGTTTAAAGCAGACTCATGTTGATGCCACTGTTGTACCGACTTTGTTCGGTTACTAATACCAACTGACCTGTCGATTTTGTTCGGTTTCTATCAGTCTCCACTGTCGTAGTCCTGTTCTGCCGCGGTTGCTGCCAACTGTCCTATCGACTTTGCTCGGTTGCTGCTACCAACTATTTTGTTTAAAGCAGACTCATATTGCTGTCACTGCTGTACCGACTTTGTTCGGTTACTACTACCGACTGTCCTGCCGATTTTGTTCGGTTTCTACCTGTCTCTACTACCGCAGTCTTGGTCTGCTGCGGTTGTTGCCAATTGCCCTATCGACTTTGCTCGATTGCTATTAACAACTACTCTACTGATTTTGTTCGGTTTCTGCATGTCGTTGTCGCCACAATCATGTTCTTCTGCCACAACCAACTGTACCGACTTTGCTCGGTTATTACTACAACTTTGCATTTCTACTTTTACTATTATTGTTGATGTCTTTTTTATTCCTTGAGGAGGAATTGATTCTCAAAACTTTGTACCAAGCTAGACATGATCGATATATATGCTCCAGCTTGAGGGGGAGTGTTGTAGAATACTATCCCACATTGGTTATGTATCCAATCTGCCTTATTATCTTGTCTTATATATATAGGTGTACTATCCCACATTGGTTATGTACCTAATCTGTCTTAGTCTCTTGTATTATATATAGGTGCTTTATACAGTGATCAATATATAACTACTATTTTTCTCCTACATATCTTTATATTTTATTGTTCTACACATAACACTGAACACTCTACAGATCAACATGTGTGGCAAAGTAATTCAGTACTTCAGGGACTACAATAAAAGAAGACTCACGGACTTACATAAATAACCAAAATGAAGCAGCAAATTATTATTAATCATATTGAACAATTTCTTAATGAAACTTGTGAAGGGACTGTTTTAGTTGTCAATATATAACCTGTACTGGGAATTTATCCATGGTACGAGTAGATAACCACTCCTCCAGCAAAGCCTGCACAATATCAATGGACCAATTTAGGCAAACTTTCAAAAAGAAAAATATTGTTTTGAGTATTAAAGCATAGTTTCTAGAATCATCAACTCATCAAGATAAGACGATCTCCAAACAATTGACACAATGATTTGCTAAAAAAATGACTCACTTTTGATCACCAAATCCAGTGAAACAAAAATGTTAAAAATTGATTGCATAATAGATGATAGATCCAACTTATAGTCCCTGACTCTAACTAGCTCTGCCCTCATTAACCAATTTTGCTTCCACATTTGAAGATCTCATTCCCTGTATAATAATGGCCGTTTGCTGTTTGCCCATTCTTACATTCCCAGGCATGCCTAAATAGGATTTGCCCATCATTAAATTTTACTTATTTTGCCTGAGGTTTTTCAAGTCTTGAGGTCATAATATAGAAGTTATCAGAATCTATTCAGCAATCTCAAGCAGTCTTTCATTGTGGTAACAAGGAAAACCATCAAAACACTAAGTAACTTTTGACACCTTGTGATCAAATTCAGCCATCTTCAGGATTATAGGAATAATAATGGGTTCAGGTCCAGACTTCTCTTTATTGACTGCTGTAGGCTTGATGGGTTCAGCATCTTTCACCATTTCACCTGTGAAGATAGTTAGAAGTTGGAAGTTTTGCTAAGAAAAATGTATTGCAGGCAAGTGAGAAAATCTTCTAGAAGAAAATACAGTATCAGTTTCACAAAAAGCAGCAATTTTCTCACCTTGACATTCAGGGGAGCTACTGCTTATGTTCACATGTTCCAGAGCACCCGAAACCATATCCACACCTGATGCTACTTCCTCTGACCTGGCAATCTGAGTGCCAGAATTGACATTGTCTTGATTAACACATGCAGCAGTAGAATTATTCTCAGCTGAGCTTCCATTTTTAATTTTTCCTGAGGCCTTTTCTCCATCTTTTGCTTGGGAGGTGGTTGATAATTTATTTTCATCATCCATTAAGTAAATACTTGGGTCCAAATGTATGCCCTGTAATTTTTATGGAGAAAAAAAAAAACATAACCATGAGTGCATATGTTAGGCTCCACCTCTACAAGAATATACAAATCCTCAGGATCAGTTTCTGGAATGAGGGAAAAAAGAAGCCTGATATGATATAATGGAATTCCTCTATATATAGACGGATGTTTCATCCTTGTTGTAGTCTTCAACTCAAACACAAACCTACAGTTTTGAACCTATAACCATAGTATGTTTTTCTTTGACCCTTCTGTTTTATCTACCATTTCTTCTTTTCACCTATCTTAGAGCATGTAATTTCCTTTCCACCTAATCTTTCTAAAATATTTCCCTCAAATATCTTCTCCATTTCTATCAGATTATTCTTACTTATCTTAAAAATAAGACACAAATGACTAAAATTGTGAGTCTTAGAGGCAGGCAAAAGAGAGATAAAAACATTCGCTTCAACAAATATTGCAGATTACAGCAGGAATTCTCTCCCTGTCCCTTGGACCTTTCTTTAACTTCATTTATGCTTCTATTTTACCTAAATGTCTCAAGTTCATAAACCCCCCAACTCAACTAGAAAAGGGTATGTTCAATTTCACATATCATTTATGTCGTACACCATAGTGTGTATGCATTCTTACAATCTTGCTAGCTTCATTTGATTAGATTTTTTCTCTTATACCAAAATCCACGTATCAGCTACATAATAGAGGAGTTCTGGAGCAATTAAAGGGCTTCATTCAACTGCACATACAAAAAATTGGTAAAACTTGCAGTGCCTGGCAAAATTAAGAGTCTTCAATGTCCGGAACAGCACTAAAATATATTCAAGCATGAACCCGAATGTGACTAAAGTGCAGTTTACAGTTTAAAAGATTATGCTGCGTGAATGATAATAATTATTGTAAAGAAAGCAATTTAAACCCAGTCCTACAATTATGCGTGTAGTTGAGTTTTAGACCATAATTAGCTCTTCATTATCTTATTGCAGGTTTAACCAAACTAGATAGGTCCATAAAACATTGCATGAAGATGTACACGGTACTCAAAGAAAATTACCTAAGTGCTTTGCATGCAATTGAAATAATAATAGAGTACAAAAAATCAAGCTTCATGGTCAGGTCTGATAATGACATCCGCCAATATCAGAGCAAAAGAATATTCATGTACAGTCTATTTTTCTAATGTTTGAATTATACTACTACTAATAATAATAACAAAGCTTAATATGGTTTCAAATCTATCCACAGAAGCTGATACATATGGTGTCCTCTAATGTACTGCATAGTAGTAAGAATTAACGTCCCATTCCTCCGGAGAAAACAGAATTTGAACATTTATCATAGTGAGGAAAAGTCAAGGTTCCTCTAATCCTGTTTTTCCAATATCCTTACCATGTGTACCATCAGATTGCTCAATATACGATACTAAATGTAATAAACTCTGTGCTTTAAGGTACAACCTTTCAACAGTCTCACATGATTAAGATAAATTGTCAGTGATCTAAGACTCGGTTCAGAAAAGAGAATCAAAAGGAAAAGGCACGTAAGCATTTGGAAAGCAGGCTGGCTGGAAAATTACCTCAATAATAATGGGTTTCCCATCCTTCATTGCTTTCTTCAAATCACCAGCCAAACCTATTTGGGACAAAAATTATTTTAGATTCATAGTATAACTTCCAATGCATCAGGGGAAAATACTGAAGCGATTGCAATACCTTTACGCACAATTCGGCACTCTCTGCAAAATTCAGTTATTAACTCCTCAGACGAGCTGAAATCTCGTGCCCATACTGGGGAAGATGTTAATGGCGCACTGAGATGAAAGAGTAGGCAAATAATTGGCATTGCACAATAAGCACTTTATCATTGCACAAGATTTATCATTTTCAATCAAAGTGACAATTAATGCATTGGAAAAGTATAAGTCTGGTCATCTGCAATTGTAAGCACAAGCTTCTTAGAAGCAAACTAACACACTCTCTAGCAACCCATATATACACTATTTCCAGCCTTGTTGACTTGATTTTTAGCATCGGTGAACTCTACCTAAGGCTGAACAAGTTGGTCACTAATTACTAAGTCTGTCAGATAGCAATCCAATTTTTAATGACAGTTTCCAGAAGCTGTTAAAAAAGGGAGCAATAGGCCAATGAGGTGCATACTCTGTTGCTGTGCGCAGTAACTCGTACACCATATCTGTCTGTAAATTAAGATATGTAAAAGCATTAAGAGTTAGTTTAAGAATTCCCAGACAACAAGGGAGAAACCAAAATAAATAAATAAGTAAAACCGAGAAAAAAAAGGGCAGGGGCAAGAATTTGTTTGTGGGGACTCCCACAAATGGACTTAAGCATTATTTTTGTAATAAGGAGAATCTCACCTGCAACACATTTGGCAAATTTAGCCTTTGTGCAAGTTGAGTAGCGATAGTAGATTTTCCAACACATGCAGTTCCACATACAAGAATGACCAGTGGTACTCTTTGATGATGGAATCTTATAGACAAAGAAAATCATATTAAAAGAATGGTAACCACTAGAAGAAAACAAAGTATCAGTTAATATTTCATCATAATCCTCAGATATGCAACGAGCAAGTAGCTGTAAATTTGTTAAATCTGATATTCCATTTCATCCTAGGGAAACAACAATGCGTTGGTAGGTGCGGTCTGGATTATTACATAAAATGACTAAACTGCGGGTCTGAGATTCTCAATTATCAGATTGAGCATCTACTCAATAATCAATATCAACATTAAACAAAGAGATGAAGAAGTAACTGACCTCGTCATCATTTTGTATCGGTTTATATATTCTTGTCCATAACCTCGCCGCTCCATAAGCTACGGGTGTGAGGGAAAAATATGGAACCAAGTAATCATGTGTATAAGACTCCATACATATTGCAAGCAATACAAGACAACACAATGATAAGATCTAAGAACAATATAAAAACAGGAGAAACAGTCCAGGAGATTCTCTAGCTAAAGGAGATATCTTCCTTTATAATTTATTTAAGAAAATGGAAGTCACATTCAGCAGTATTATGTTTGGTCATTAAGGACATTGACATCCTTACACACAAAATGTAAACGGAAGACAACTATAAAAAATGCACCAAAAATTGTGCAAATGGTACTTCAGAACCTCCAGTTCGCAGTCCGAAGACAACGATCAGGACAGCAAAGTCATTCAATCTCAGTAAAGTCAATAAGAGGTAATCCAATATGATTAAGACTTATCATTGCTTATGAGCTTACATGACTACTTAAAATGAGCAATTTCTATGTATGCGTATATAATGCGTACCAATTACAACAACTTAGAAAGTTTTATCTCACCAAAAAGGAGTAGGACTAATGGTATTCCAAACCATGTTATCAAAGTTTCCATTTTGACTAATGCCAAAATCCAAAGATGGAAAATGAACCCACCTTAAATAAGTTAGCTTCAAGGTCGGATTGCGAGCTGCAATACAATTAACTAGTTAGTGAACACTCGAAGAAAGAAACATTTTAAATAAAAACAGACGTAATGTGGTGGCAGAACATACACGTCTAGAAGGCTATTATCTATAAGCAGCTTTTTTAGCTCAAGAGCAATCTTAATAGCCACGTGATTTGGAATCTGCAATCAAGATTAAATAGAACAACATAATTACAAATTGTTCAATTTAACAAAATAATTAGGAACAACGAAATAAGACGACCAAATTGTAAAAAACAAAAAAATGCAGGGGGTTTTACCTTGGTGACAGTCAACATTCTGCTAAGCAAAAACCGGGAAAGCACGTAATAGTGGTCGGCATTGTCACCCAACCATACCTTCACCTGAATTAAAATCAAAAGAAAAAAAATGGAACAAGTGTTGACATTTTGACAGCATAATATGCAGGAAAAGAAAAATTGAAGATGAATTTTGATACGATGTGTTAACCTTAACAAAATCATATTTAGAAGAAGCGTTGCGAGTAGAGAAAGGGAGAGCGGCTGATTGCGCGTTTTGATTTCGACGATCAAAATCATCTCCTCCTTCTTCATCTTCCTCTTCTTCTTTAGGGTTTTCGATTGCGACTCCTTTATCTTTCTTCATTTCTCTTTCCCGATTTTGATTGTATTGTGTGTATCTGGATTTTCAGGCAACCGAGTCGGAGTATGTATTGTACGTCTTGCTTTTTTAACTTTTCATTTTGTTTCGACTTAAACGAGGAATTACGTGTGCTACTGCAGCAAGTTCAGAAGGTGACGTAAGAATGTTGGATTCTCGATTTAATACTTTTTTTCTTCAACACAACTAAAAAACGAAAATTATAGAACGGTCCATTAGTGTTGATCTAGAATTTAGCATTTGTTTGATTTGTGAGGCACAAGGACGGGTGTTTTCGCAAGTCATTAATACTATTAACTTATTAATTTATAAATAATATATTTATTAAGAGTAATTAATATTTCCTCACATTTTGATAAATTTCAGGTAACACGTAAAATCTTTTCTTAGCTCATAGGGTGTTTTATATTTTTTTATGAGGCACACAATTAAGTATATAACTGACAAACATAAGTTTTCTACATCGATTTGGGTGCATTTGATGATAATTATGAGAGAAAATCATGTTTGAAACAAGTTTGTATCTTAATTTTATCATTCTATGAAGTATGGTTCTTGTTTGGTTGTCATGGTGAAAAATTTCAAGAAACTTATATTAAATTTGAGTAGATTAGAATGATAGTATTGAAGATCAGCTTGATACAAGTTTGTAGGAAAAAATACATTGAAATTGAACCTAAAATGATAAGGAACATACTGATGCAAAAAGGTCACTAGAAGTTGTCCCGAGGGACGTGTTGAAAATTGATCTTTCCGTACAGCCATAAGAAGCAATGCAGTGCGATCTACGGGTATGGCCGTGTCTTTTCCTATTTTCCATGAAGGGTTGGCACGATCTAGTCCCACCTCACGGGGTGGTCGTGCTTGCCCTGAAACTTTCTTGAATATTTGTACTTTTTAGTCTCTCTCCTAGTTTTTTTAATGGTTTTGGCCTATTTCATTCAAAACTATAAATACTATATGCAACTACATTACGATGGTGGTGAGAGCAACTTTTGAGATTTTGAGAGCTAGAGAAAGAAAGAGAACAATTATAAGCTTTTCAAGTGAAGAGAAGACATCAAGATTGGAGTTCTAAGACTGGAGTTTTTTTTTTTTTTGTCAATTAATACAGAAATTTTAAAGGTTGCGTCACGGTGAACTCGAACCCGAGACCTTTGACCTCAGGCATTAACCACTCTACCACTAGGCCAACACACACACACTACTGGAGATTTTTTCACTTGATCTTATTGTCTTTCAATTATGTTATTGATTTTGGATTTATGATATTTATGAACATCACGAGAAGCTAATCAGGTTTTACTCCATGTCTTAGAGTTAGAGGTGCCAAACTGATCCGATCCGATCCTATTTTGGGTTGGGTCGGGCTCAAAAAATTTAGGCCCGGTGAAATTTCTAACGGACCTGGGTCCGTCCATAATTGGCCAAAGCTTGGTGGACCTGGCCCAACCCGAAAAATTTGTGCTAAAAGTTGTGTTTCGGGTTAGGTTGTGCCACCATTTTTCCGACTATGGATTTTTGTCCCGGCATGAATTTTTTTAGAAAGTCCATCCGTCCATTTGCCAACTCTAATTAGGGTACGTGGATTTTGTATTGGGTGAATCTTTGACTTTTAATTGATTATGCCTTCATATATCATCTTGTTTATGCTTTTAGTAAAAGTGGTTATCTATTATTTTTATAAAATGGTGAGCTATATAATTTAATTATCTGAAAACGATTTAAATTGGTTATTTGCTCTAAAATTACGAACTTCAAGATAAATCAAATTAGACACGAATTTTAAAATTTTATAAATTAAGATGTCATTTTATGATTTGTTTGTTTTTCAATATCCCCTAATAAATTCGTCCATAGAACGTGTTGGTAGAATTTTTCCTATTTGGAAATATATTCAACGTCGTAGTTTTGTCAATAATTCTTGTTTTGAAATCATCTCCTCTCATTTGCGGGAATATATTTGTTCATTTAAGAAAAATCCGTTCGACACATCAGACTCTATTTATCGAAAAATATTTGGAAATGTTGAAAAACAAACAGACCGTAAAATAGTATCTTAACTGCATACTATTAAGGTTCATGTCGACTTTCTAATTTTACCAAAAACTTTGTGATTTTTAAAGCAACTAACTCACTTAAATTTGGCCAAATCTGTTAAAATACCAATACTCGATTTAAATAAACACCAATACTCGATTTAAATAATGAGTTAATTTGTAGATTTTAAAAGTATATTGGCCCAAGAAATTCATGCATTTGTAACCTACTCAATGAAAATTTTAGTACCTTTGAGAATGAGATATTAATTAGCATGATCTTTCTTTTGAGTATATTTGAAATCAAATTCTCGAATACACGTATGAAATGGACTTAAAATCACGATCTTTATACTTCTTGATCACGATCAATCCATTAACTAATACTTTTTCAATCGAAAAATACAACCTTTTGTTTAATAACTGTATCCCTTTTGTATTTAAGAGTAATTAATAATTATTCAATTTTTAATCTCACACATTTTGGTCCATGGGATGATCTAATAAGGGAGCTAGCCTTTTGCATTTAATATCCCCTATTCCATACATAGATAGATGATATATGATAATTTTAAGGGTTTAGGATTGTCAAATGATATGGTGTATATTTTACTTATATAAACCTTAAATTTTAAAATCTTAGTATTGTCACACACTACAAAAAAAAAAGCAATTTGCGACGGAAAATTCCGTAGCTAAATGATACAATTCCATCTTAAATGAAACCTCTACACTCCCACAACTCACGTCCGGACCTCAACATTAGTAGATTCCTACATATCAATTCAAACTTTTTTCTAGTATTATTCAGAAGTTATAGCATCAGTCAATGCGCAGAAAAACTACCACATTTTCAAGAAAGCCATTAGAGTTGCAAATCTATTGAATTGATTATCTACCACAAAATCAAAACTTATATGCAAAAGCCTCAAGGATTTATACTCTAACCAAGTCCGAAAAACTGGATGTGAGTTGTGGGAGTGTAGAGGTTTCTACATAATTTCTACTCTAACCAAGGATTTATACTCTAATCAAACTGGATTTATACTCTAACCAAGCCTCAAGGATTTATAGCTTCACCTGGCGATGACGGCGGCTGAGCTACGCCACTAGGAGAGACATGCTATCGATAACCGCTCAGGATCTCGCTCACTTTAAGGGCTTTGGCATGCTCGCTATCTTTTCTTCCCACAAAGATTAAAGGATTAGCACACATTTTAAACTTATAACACCGAAAAGATTGGAGAAAGGTTGTGAAGATGATTGAAGATGATTAATCGAGAGATTGCTACAAAATTGCTGTGAAGATGAGTGACTGAGGCGGGCGGGCGGTGATGGTAGAGGCGGGCGATGGTAGAGCAGAGAACAAGTGTGCGGCGGTGGTGATGGTGAGGCGGCGATGATGCGAAGTGGAGAGAGGCGAGGAGGAGGCGGTAGAGGAGAGAGATGGTGGATTTGTGATTAGGGCTCACAATGTAGACGAGGAGGAGAAGGAAATGTGTTTTGAAAAGTTAAATATTGCTACGGACCGTCCGTCGTTAAAAAAAAATAAAAAAATTAACTAAAGACGGATACAGTCCGTCGTAGAAGCCCAACTACGGAAAAATCCGTAGCTATTCCGTCTTTGATTGGCGCGCCAAATTAATCCGTCTCAAGTCCGTCGTTAAGTCCGTAATTGTTTTAATTTTCACTATCCGACGTTAATCCGTCATTGATCCGTCGTTGTATTAAGACGGGCAACAATCCGTAGTAAAGTCCGTCGTTAAAAGGTGAATTTCTTGTAGTGACATGTTCATTATTATATAGAAGATGTCACACTAAAAGACAATAGAAGATCCAAAATTGTGTGTGTGTGTTGGCCTAGTGGTAGAGTGGTTAATGCCCGAGGCCAAAGGTCTCGGGTTCGAGTCCACCGTGACGCAGCCTTTAAAATTTCTGTATTAAATTATCACAGAAGATCCAAAATTGAGCTTTCATAGAATATTTTAGGCCAAATGTCACGTGTTCGAGTTTACCGTGATACGATCTTTAAATTTTTGTATTAAATCAATCAAAAAAATAAATCCAAATTGAGCTTTTCATAGAATATGATTAATATTTGGACATAATTAATACTCCTCCGTCCACTATAAACGTGCATTTAATTCCATTTCGGTCCGTCCACCAAAAAATGTGCACTTTCTTTTTTTTAGAAACACCAACTTTACATTTTTACCCTCAACTTATCCACTTATTTACAAAAAAACACTCATGGCTCACCTTTTTACACACAATCCATTAATATATTCATTTATTATCTTAATGACACACCTTTTTATACACATTTACTTTACATTCATTACAGTTTTCTTAAAACCAGTGCCACCAAAATCGATGCACGTTTATAGTGGACGGAGGGAGTAATACATTATATTGCATTAATTACATACAGTTACACTTTAGCCCAAAAAGTTTAAGTATGTATTTAATTCAAGTAAAAAAGTCTTAATGGAATTATCGTCTAGAAAAAAGGAAGTATTGGAATAATAATGTAATCACATCTCATGGTAGTCTTTAATCTATATTTAAAATATGTGATATTTTAACACAAAATTTGTATGTTTAGGTTTCTGATTGGGTCTGTGGCATCTTCAGTGCCAGACACAAACAAACAAAAAACCACACATATATACATAATTTTTTGTGTGCGTCGTTAATTTTTATCCATATTATTATGCGTTGTTAAAGAGTTCTGGAGCTTATTCTACCGATCAACGAACGTGTTTGGTGAAACCTTTTCACTTTTAAACATTTTTTATTATTAAAATACCTAATAAGTTATACCACGAACTAATTAATGTTCCGGTAAACTTTATCTTATTCCTGAAGTTCTATAGTACTCGAAAGGGCCATGGTAGGGGTGAGCAAACCGCATCGAAACCGAAAACCGAACCGAACCGAACCGAAATTGGCGGTTCGGTTCGGTTTTTTTTCAAAACGGTGCGGTTTGGGTTGAAAACTCGAAACCGAATTTATATTCGGTTCGGGTTTGGTTTTACCAAAAACATTCGGTTTAAAACCCGAACCGCCCGAATTATTATATCTATTATATATTATATTTATAATATCTTTAATCTATTAACAAATACACCTAATGACCTAAAGACTAAACTAAATGCTGCAGACAAAACTAAAAAACGTGAAATCCACTATCCATCTCTCTCTTTTCGTTCACCACTTCACCCCCAAACCTGAAACCACAAACCCTACCCTACCCCCGCGCCGCCAACACCCCTAACGCCGCCTCCCCCCGCTCAACACCCCGACGCCTCCTCTGCTATTTCGAAACGTGAAATCCATCTCTCTCTTTCGTTTCACCCCCAAACCACAAACCCTACCGGCTACCCCCGCGCCGCTCAACACCTCGACGCCACCCCTCGACGCCTCCTCTGCTATTTCGTTTTTCCTGCTCCTCTTCGATTTTTTTCCTGCTCCTCTTCGATTTTTTGAATCTGCACTTTCCATTCGAAGATTTGCCATTGATGATTCTTTTAGTTGTGCGATTGATTTGTGGTTGGTCTCCTATAACAATTAAACCATGTGATAGGTTCATAATAGAACTGATGCAAAGAGACAAATTTCATGAATCATTTTACATGAAGCACTCAATAGTAAAAAATTCATTTTAGGAATTAGATATGCAAAAATATGGTGACTGCAGCTTTGAGAGTAAATTGGTGCAAATTGGTTTATCAATGAACAAACCGAACCGAAATATTCGGTTCGGTTTGTTCATTGATATTAATTCGTTCGGTTCGATTTACTTTTAAAATATTTCGGTTTTGGGTTTTCGGGTTCGGTTCGGTTCGGACCGAACCGCCCAATGCTCACCCCTAGGCCATGGCAAAGGTCTGTTTTAAACTCGTAAACTAAACGAACCAAACTTGATTACAGTAGTATTCAACTTATTAATTAGTTTAGTTTCAAAAATAAAATTATTAATTAGATATAATTATTTTTTTATATTATAATTAGTACTAGTTGTATAAATATCTAACTAACTTTATTTGTTATAAAAAAATAAAGAATATATTATGCTAGTGTACATAAAATAATCTATTTTAAACAAAAATAATATTCCCTCCGTCCTAATAGTACCGGTTTAATTTTTGGATATGTAGATTAAAGAGAGTTGTGTTTTATGAGTAAATTAATGTGACTCATGGAATTTGAAACAATTTTGTATGTAAAAATAATTCATTTTTAGAATGAGCCAATAATAATTGAATGATCCAAAAAGAAAAATGAGCCAATATTTTTGGGACAGAGGGAGTAATATTTTAGACATATATGTATAACTTTAAAAAGTTTGTTTGGACTCAACTAAGCTCAAATATGGTCGTGAACCTCAAAATATTCGATAAATAAAACTTGATATTTAATCCGACAAAACATAAACCAAGCTCGAGCATAGGGATGGCAATGGGCCAGATCTGGATCGGATCTGGCTAGCTCCAGATCCAGATTCGATTTTTTTTATTTTGATCCAGATCCGGTCCAGATCCATTTGATCCAAAAATTAGATCCAGATCCATAAGATCCACAGGATCCAGGATCTAGACTCGGATCCATATATTTTCGCTTCTAAAATAAATTCTAAATCAACTATAATTCACAGTAACACCATAATAATCTAAATACACAATAATATTATAATAATTATTTAAAATTTCTACAATTATCACTATATTAGAATACGTTAGTTACAAATTTATATATATAAAAAATATATAAAAAAACTAAATGGATCTGCGGGTCGGATCTAGATTGAATCTGGGTCTCAAAAACTAAATCCCAGATCCAGATCCGAAATATGGAAGTAGGATCCAGATTCGATTCACATCCATCGGGTTCAATTTTTTAATGATCAAGATCTTGAAAAATAGATCTGGATCTGAATCGAGTCCAAGATCCATTGACATCTCTACTCGAGTATGATATCATTCGGTTCGGCTCACCCCTATAGAAAACATAATGTCTGAATGAACTCTTAAAAGAAGGTATTTAGGATATGTAAGATTTACCCTTTTAAAGGTTTTCGTATATGTTTAACAAAGTGCTTAACTGCCCTTCTTTCTTCATGAACTCTTCATGAGTACTCAAAGCAAATCTAATATTCTCACACGTCCTGAACATTTGACGTGCAATGGTTGTTGCTCTTTCAATTTATAAAAAGCTTCAAAGTATTAAAATAAGCAAAATTAAAGAAAAATTTGAAAGAACCGATTTTTTTCCGTGTTTATAAATAGACAGATATATCCATATGCAACATTATCCCAACAAATTCGAAGTTACAGCTTTTAGTTTACTCAGACAAAATGGTGGCCATATCGCAACCTCATCTTCTGCTTCTTCTGCAGCTCTTCTCCCTTGGTGATATTCTATAAATTTAATATCTTATTTTTGTTTTTGGAAATATTTCTTGTAATGTTGATTGTTTTAATTTAATTTTGAGATCAGGGCTGTGGAGAATGGCATCGGCGACGCTATTTACTCTGCAAAACAGCTGCAGTTACACCGTCTGGCCCGGCACGATCTCCGGCAACGGCGCCATCGCACTCGGAGGCGGCGGCTTCGCATTGGCCCCCGGCGACACTGTCCAGCTCCCGGCCCCGGAGGGCTGGTCCGGCCGTTTCTGGGCCAGGACCGGGTGCAACTTCGACGACGCCGGGAACGGCCGGTGCGCCACTGGAGATTGCGGCGGCGCGATCCAGTGCTCTGGTGGCGGCGTCCCGCCGGTCTCCCTGGCTGAGTTCACCATCGGCAGTGGCGCGGCGGGGAAAGACTTCTACGACGTGAGCCTCGTCGACGGCTACAACGTGGGGATATCCGTGCAGCCCTCTGGCGGCTCCGGCGACTGCCAGTCCGCCGGGTGCGTGGCGGACGTCAACGCGAACTGCCCCGATGAGCTGCGGATCGTGGACGGGAGCGGCGCGGTGGTGGCCTGCCGGAGCGCCTGCGCGGCGTTCGAGACGCCGGAGTTCTGCTGCACCGGGGCTCACGCGACGTCGGACACGTGCCCGCCGACGCCGTACTCGGCTATGTTCAAGAGCGCGTGCCCGACAGCGTATAGCTACGCCTATGATGATTTGTCTAGCACATGTACTTGCACCGGCTCGGATTATTTGATCATGTTTTGTCCCTCGACCTGAACTAAATCATTAATGGATCTATTATCTTTTATAGTGCTACTTCTAACATATTTAGTTATGTGCTACTTTCTATATTGGATTAGCATAATAGATGAAATAGATAGATGCATGCATGGGATGCTAGAAATGCTTATTACTTTCATAGAGCACAACTTTTTCTCATTTGTAGTGAGAATATTATTTTAACTTTCCATTGGCTGTTATTTTTAGTATGTATATGTTGGATTCGGTGAAGTCAGGGAATTCTTTCATTCGATGTCGCACTTTCTCCTAATTAAGTTTGGTAAGACAAACAAGCTTGGTTGTTATTGGTTACTTTCTCTAATTTTGGGTTCACTTTCCAATTACGTATGTTTGGACATCTTCATCTTTCAATGCATTTTGCATGATATTGGGATTGGCATTTCTGGGTTAAAGCTTATGATATTGGCCTTTAAACTATGATTTCTTACAAAATTAAGGCTGTTTGTAAGAAAGCCCTTAGTTTGATAAAAAACTATAAATGTTTCACGGTCAAAACAACAATGTTGAAAACTTGTATAGTTCACAAGACTCCGATTTCAAGATATTGTTAAAATCACATATTGACTGACTGCAAATTGAATGTATATAACACGGATTAACAGCCTACTAAACCTATTGAGGTCACAGATTGGCCGCCTAAGGCTTCCCCATGTAAATTAGGGGATGTCGTTTCTTCAACTGTACTAGAAAACGACGATTGGTCGAACTCCAAGACATATTAGTGAAAACATACTCTCAAATCTGTATATTGCACCTTTTGTAATTGTGCATCTTCTGGTCGGTTTGAGCCTTCCCATGCGAATACACTTCCTACAACTGCTGCAAACCTCCTAGGCGCAACTCAAATGGGCTGGAGTGATATTCCTCAAAAATAGGAAATAACTTCCCACGATTTTACTCCATCATTTCTATCTTATGTACAGTTACTTATGGAGAGAAGGGTCGAAATTCAGCTTCAATGCAGATTCCAAAATATTACGTAGAATGTTAGCAACTCAATGTTACCAATATTCCATCCAACATCGTTGGAGTCAATTCATGGCTTTATCTCTTCATACACATTGAAAAGTTGTTAAAATGATTACGCATAGGTTCGGTCGCCACAGTTCAGTCACAGGTTTTCATTCGGATTGGGCTATTGAAATAGATAGCCGAAAGCCAGTCATAGATTTGGAGTGTATTTAGGAAGAATTCTTCTCTTCTAATAAACAGATAATTATTCAATATATAGCATTGGAATTGAAAATCAGTCTTGCTCAAGTTGTTTCCTTGATTAGTTCTCGACTCCTTGTCTAGTTAGGTCATCTTAGTTTATAAAATAGAGATGCTGTATGTCCTTTTAGCACTGCAAATTTTGCTTCAAACGAGAGAGAGATTGCAAACTACACAAAAATAGCGAAGACCACGAATTGAGACTTACATTTCACAAAAACCTTCAGCCGAGATACATTTGCTCTCTCCAATTTTCTTTACATCTGGACTTTCTTCTTCGAAAGCCAAAACTTAAATATTAATCCCTCCCAATCGTCTTTGAACGATTTTTGGGGTGGAAAATGAAATTCTAAACTAAAGCACCTGCAATACGTGCCTGCCCTTTTTCTTTCTTCCTCCTACAAAGCCTATCCAAACATGGCCAGATTGAAGAAAAAAAATGATAGCTAAAGCTTCCTACAATTTACATAGTCCCTTACGGGAATGCTACGTCGCAGAATTAATATACTCATAACCAAGAACTCAGTTCGCCCCACCCCGTGCACAAACCTTCACCCTCTTCTTCGTTGCTAAATAGCGTCTGGTCCGAGCAATCCAGCGAAGCCCCGCATGCTAAGTTATACGATTGGCACGCAGAGTGGCATACTCGCAGCCGGTTGTCGCCATTCCGTTCACACTTTTGAATAGATATCTAGTTCAAACAATCAAACACAAAGAATGAGTTAACAAGAACCAAGACAAACTAGCAGATGTTATAATAACTAGATACGCACTAAAAGAATTTAAAAAAGTGAATCTGGAGGCTCAATGATAAAAACAAATGTTTGAGGCTAAATAGAACAAAACCTAATAGTTCCGGAGACAGACAATGCAGTTTTTTCATTTTATAAAGACATGTTATGAAGATCACGAAGAAACTCACCCAGCAGGCTAATCGTTTGGCGGCTCCATCGCAGTCTCTGCCTCTAATATAATTTAGAAACTTACGAGGGCCCCCCGGGAAAAGGCGATGGTAGTTGGGCATCACGACAACTTCTTCTAGCTGTTGTAGGATACTCAACTCACTAGGTGCACAATGTTGCCCCAACATATCGTTCTCAAGGACATATTTGCACACTGAGAGACTTGGGAGAAGCATGGAACTGTTCTGGCATGTGTAGCCAGCATAGTCAGAGCAACGAAACTCACAGACACCGTTGTCACAGACCCCACCATGAAGGCTGCATTGTTCGTCACAGGTGGCTGCAGATAACAGAGGACTTGTTGAAAACAACACTTTCGAACATAGAATCAAAAAAAATTTATTGTTTCCAAAGACATTATAGAATTTCAATAAAAAATTTATGATCATTGCAAGTTGGCTTAACAATTAAAAATTGAGCAAGGCTTCATCTTCTCACTTAACAAAAACTTCTCTGGCTTTTCATTAGTAAAAGAATATATATAACTGGACAGCTACGAAACCGTAAACTTTGTGTTCCACGATTATCAGACTCTAGAATTTCTGATGAAATCTCATTATGCACACCACTCAAGCTTCACACATGCAGCACGGCATCCAACCCATGCTGACAGGAAACTTTTAAGGCATGCGATTCAAACTATAGAACACTTTTAGTGAGCAAACAAAGCCCACCAACATAGTCGAGATTCACTTTCACAATTTATTAATAAACAAACCAAGCCTAATAAAAGACAAATCGATTTGATTGCCATACCTGTAGAGCAGTCAGTTCCAGTGAACCCGGGTTCACAATTGCAAACACCTTCCCTAAGGCACTCACCATGACCCCCACAGTTGTTAGGGCAAGATCCTACAATTAAACAAGGAGATAAGTTGGGAAATGTGTAGGGATCTCAATTTAGGCGTGAAATAAAAGTTTTGACCACTCACGCTGGCTACAATCATGACCCTTGAACCCCAGAAAGCACTGACATCTTCCGTCAGTGCAATCACCATTAAAATAACAGGCATTAGGACATTGACCAGATACAGGGGCAGGATCTACATTGCAGAGTTCATGGTAGGCAGGGCAGATCAGTTCACCTACAGTATGCACATGAAAACAATCCTTAAGGAAACATGCATTTGGATGCAACTTATAACTGAAATGGAAATTAATTTATGACTGCACGTGTGTGTTTTTGATAGCGTTAAGGTGCAGCCTATCAGTGTTTGTGAGTGTGCAAGATAGATAACCAATAGAAACCAATGATGTTACCGTTAAAGCCAGAAAATTTAATGGGTCCGCCAGCTTGAGGACATACTTTCCAAAGTCCATCCACCGCAACCTAGCAAGACAGCAAAACGTACTCTTAGAGTCATACTTGAAAATACGCATGCATTATCTGAAGTCTGATGATTAACGGTTGATTACATCGGTAGGAATTTCAGCCTGCCGTTTTGCTCGTTTCTCACGCCTAAATATTAAATATTTGAAAAAATCAAAAGTTTTCAAGTTTTTCAAATATTTAATGAATCAGTATGTCCCTAAATATGGAAAAAGGTGATCATGCTCTCCAATATCAGCTTACAATCACTAGCTATAAAACCAAACACACAAACACAAATACACACACACATATATATAGGGAGTGACTATTGTAAAAACCCCCCTTAACATATAAACTACGAACTCATGAAATCGTCTGAATTCGCATTGAAAGTGTCAGAATTCAAAGAAATAAAAATTCGCTCCTCATAGGTTTCGAACCCTATGTTTGAATTCATCAAGGTGATGACTTTACCGTGGATCTTCATAAAAATCAATGGTTGAAAAAGAGTTTTATTTTTCTATTTTAAGATTAGTTTTTATTTAAACCCATTCCTATATATATGTGTGTGTGTATATATATATATATATGGGGTTAGATCCAGTGAGAACTCATCTTTTTTGAGAACTTGAGAACTATGCACAGACGTATAAAATCGATGAATAAAATCTATAAAGTTGTGCATAACGAAAACATTCTAAAAATGTTGCACAACAAAACAATTTTAGAAAGTTTTCATTATGCACAACTTTAAACTGTTCTATGCATCATCTTTACATGTTTTATGCATAGTTCTCAAGTTCTCAAAAAAGATTTAGTTCTCATTTGATCCACTCCCTATATATATATAGATAGAAAGATGATTAAATGAGAACTACATCTTTTTTGCGAACTATGCATAGACATATAAAGTTCATGAACAAAATCTATAAAGTTGTGCATAACGAAAATATTCTAAAAATGTTGCAAAACAAAATAATTTTAGAAAGTTTTTGTTGTGTAAAACTTTATATCGTATTGTGCATCATCTTTACACGTCTTATGCATAGTTCGCAGAGTTCTCAAAAAAGATGTTCGCATAGTGCACAATAATTTTAGAATGTTTTCGTTGTGCACAACTTTATAAATTTTGTTCATCAACTTTATAATGTCATAGTTCTCAAATTCTCAAAAAAGATGAGTTTTCACTACATCCAATCCCTATATATAATGAGGTTCAAGAAAGAACCATTTTAACGTGAGAACTAAGAAACACAAAAATTCGCTATGAACAAAATGAATTCGCTATGAAAGTTAATACATCCTCAGAGAAAGTTACTGAATCCAAACTTTGAAATTTCCACCTAGGTTCGAATTCCATGAGGGGTGAATTTTTTTTTTTTTTTTTGACTCGTCAACTTTCACATCGAATTTATCATTTTTTGTTCTCACTATGAATAAAAAATGGTTCTTACGTTAACTCTCCCGTTATATATCATACATATATATATATATATGTATGTATAAGTACATTTATAGAGCAATATGTACCTCCAGTGAGTTGTTTAAACATCTGTGTTGATAACAACCATTCCCCTGGGTAGTAGACCCTCTAACAAACCCAGTACGCACCAAGTTTGAGGCCATGCATCTGTTATCCAACAATATGAGAACTGTAATTATCTGTCATTTATGAATTTCATATTTCTCCAGAAATAGTAGAAAGAAAAACCCACCTTGAATTACTTCCCCGCACTTCACCCAACATACTGTCAGGGGCCCTAGCACTGTTAGTATCTGTACATGAACCATCAGAATATGCTACGAAATATGTGCAATAATCAGCCAATGATGACTGGCCACCTGCAAAGAATAAAAAGCACAGTATTAAGGTCACCAAGCCAGTTAAAATAAGAAATAAAATACCATTAACTAAATTGTAAACTACTAGGATTACAATAAAGATGCAAAATGAATGCAGAAAAGGTATATAGGCCATCATAGATATGTGCTTTCAAAATCAGATGAAGGGATCCCTAAGAAGATGAAAAATCCTCAAGTAGAGCACTTGAACATATATAACAGCCCAAACCACCATGTAGAAATAAATACATAATTTCACAATATGATAGATTTGTCACCAATGCATAAAACATGACAGAATACTTCAAACTGAATCATCCATCTTGAAAAATGCTGAGCATATCCTTGGCCCAGCATCTAATGTCCCCACATCGGATGGCAACCTCCTGTTTCAAGGATTTATAGGTGGGCTCAAAGGACCCTAGCAGCTTGGGTTAACGATTTTGGCAAAGCAAGAACCAGTGCAAATAGTACCTAGAGGAGTTCTTTGTGCCATTGTATCGCTACCGGGCCCCACCCCATGGGCCCGTGTGTAACAAAACATATTTTGGCCAAAGTTAATTAGAGTTCACATTAATAACCTCATTGTTTTGTACTTGTCAAGCAAAGAGTCCAATACAGAGAAAATGATTTTGATAATTGTTGATGGAGATCATTCAGGAAGCAAAAAGTAATAATTCTGATCTGCAATTAAATGTCTCAGAAAATTACAGTAAACAAATAGTAACTGGTTTTTGTCTTAGAAACAGTAATGATATAGTGAAACTGGCCAACTATATCCCTAAGATTATAGCATAGAAAATTCAAATCAGTGCTTAATGAAATTAGTCATTTGCCAATTAAAAATAACCTAAGAAACAAACATCAGGAAAAATAAAAAGAAAAGGTACAAGGATCAAAATTGCCAGATTTATAACTTATAAACCATATTATACCCAATAAATTACTGACTTCAAGTTGGCAGATTAGCTTGCATTGGAAAGTGGGAATGCATACTGGAGAAGGATAAAAAAACAAAATGCTTATCATGCCCTGTAGCCCGGGAACACTGACTATAAAACATACACAGACACACACAGAGTTAAGAAGAACAATAAAAGCTCACATACTAGAATAATACTTGTTAAGGAGATCAGACAATTTCAATTCGATGGAGATAACATTAGACTGCACCTTTATTGGCTTGTGGAAAGTAGCGAGCCCACTGCGGAAGATCACGACTGTAGTTTACAATAGGACAATAGCCTTCTGCCTCCCTATTGTATGTACATCCAGAAAACTGTGTTGAGTTGCAACGATATGCACCCTTCCAATGATTGCAGGGCAAAGTAACAAACTCAGTTCCCTGCTTGTGGCCCCAGTCAAGATGGTCTGCCATGCTGTAATTAGCCTGGTACCATCCACTGTCCTCAAGTAAAGCGAGTGTCATCTTAGAAACAACTGATCTTGTATCCACTGAGCCCGTCATAATCTCATTCATTAGAAGTCTTTTCTCCCAATGAGATCCTGGGTTAAAAATTATTAATTATAAAACGATAGGTATCAGCCACTCCCTACATTATTCAAATGCGTGCAACCTAAGGTAAACACTCAACACGAGCATTTGGATTTGAATTTTTGAGACATATATCTTGACTTCTCCATGACCATACCACACAACCGAACATTTTAGAAATGGTGATACCAAAACATAAGAAATCTGGATAAATATGTAAAAATAAAACATTTGGATGATGATTTAGAAAAAGTAACTTGTAACATCATGTCTCGTGTGAATGCAAAATTATATGATGACTGACCTGATGTGCCGCGCCCACCACCATCTTCAAGCTCCAAACCAGTAAAATTCTCAGAGAAAGCCTGTCAACCGGAAAATTTGTGAAGCTTTATCCCTTATATATGTATAGTATACATATACAAACAACGCAAGGAAATGATAGCAAAATAATCCTTCTCAACATTTGCCAGCATAAGAATCATTTACAATAGAAATTTGAATAAAATGGGGCTGATACCCTACCCCATAGTGATAGCGAGAGTGCATGATAACTCGAGGAAGCACCACTCTTGTTACCGTTCGTCCTAGTTTTTCATCCATAGCTTGTTCTGTTACCTACAAAGAGATACGATAATGAAATAGTTGCGACTTGTGAGAATACATGTTATAACCATGTCAGTTGTATGGAAAAACCACTCAGCAATTGTGGGGATCAGGCTGTATTTCTCCTGATAAGTCAAGTTGAACACAGTCTCATTGAGGTGAAAAACATACATGGTTCACTTTGCAATTTTGGAGGTAATGATTCACGAGATTACTGATTACTGGTCTCTGAAACATCTTCCGGATGTGCAATAGGCTTTTCTATATGCAGGATTTCATACATATGAGATGATGCATGTAAAACTAGGTGCCTCTTTTTATAAGAAAGAAACAAAAAACTGATTCCATCTAATCCTTGAAAATAGCAGATAAGGGTAAAAGTTTTTTGACACAACTTTGTATTCAATTCAGTGAAACAAGCTCACAAACTACATAACCAAAACAGATTTCCATTATTCTAATCAGTAAGAAAAGCATGCAGAGTATATTAAGTTGTTGAAAGAATTTGCTTTTCATAGATTCTGGCTGTATTAAAACTTAATTGCATGAAATTTTAGATTATTGTGTTTTATCTTGTCAGTCTTTCTCTGAGGTCCTAAAATTTCAAGATCCAATTAAGAAAGACTCTTAAACAAGATAAGACTCCCACACCATCATATTCAATGTGGGAAATGCATTTTACTTCTATGATGTTGGTGACAATCTCATAAGCTTAAATACTCTGATGTTGCAATGCTTACAATCTCACAAACTTAAATACACACTGGTCGTATCCAGTGATAAAGTTCCGATAACCAATACGGTTAAAATCATTATATTACTTACCTGAATACGCCTTCTTTTCCTGTCATCTCGAAAGTGAGCAAAGGCATGGGGATCGAATCCAAGAACATGCATAACCTACAAAAGCCAAACTTCACTACTTCCAATAAAAGAACCAACCAACTTACTAAGAGTTTGCTTGAATTAACTTACCTCGTGGATCAGGGTAGCAGAAAGTAATGATTCAGCTTCAGCAGTCAAGTGCCGAGGTGCAACGTTCACATGTCCTAATTGCAGAAACACCTTTAACGCTAGCTATATATATAGCAACAATTAGCTAATTCAAAATAAAAGAACTATACCAGCAATAGCACGACCCCATTGATCTCGTTCACATGCAACAGCCCAAGCAAGAGTGTTCCCAGTTGTTGGTCTTGTAGTAACCAAGAGAACTAAATCTGCATTAGCTACACCTTCTGAAAAGATAGAAAAATGCATTAATGCAGGGAGTTTGAGAAGACCATCAGATGCAACATTTAATCATCTGAAGTGTTATAGTCTTTTGCAAGAGATTGACCTTCCACATATTCCCTGGGAAGTTGCACACCACCGTCTTGACCGCAAGCAGAGTATCCACTCAACCGCAAATTCCCCCTGACAGGCTCAACAGAGAGTGCTCTTCTGAACCAATCTGCTGTTTGCCCAAGAGCCTATAGAAGAATGAGCATGTTATAACATGGTTCCAATATGAAATGATTTACAGAATAACTAGCAAGGACCTATATAAGCTTCCAGAATATATTTTTCTAGCTACACCCATGCGGCAAAAGAGTCGACAAGAAATTTCTTAAAAACATTCACTTTTGCATTCTACTAATTCTGTCAAGGTTACAGTTACCACCATACAACAACAACAACAAAATTAAACAAAACCTTGCGAAGACGAAGTTTCTTGTCCTCCTCGGCTATGTCATCTAGCGTACAATTATACCAACAGTCCCCATAAATAGGAGGATCTGCTTGAGGGTTACAAGAAGGTGCGCCAGAGTATGAGGCTCCAGCAGGTTCCCCCAACTGGAAAAGGAAAAATAGGTATAGAAGGGAAACAAAAATCCAGCATCAGTACCAAATCAACTGCACAAACAGAATCATTTATGTTTCTAAAAATACTTGCCTTTACAATGTCCCCCACATTCCGGCAGTCTCTATCTGAAGAATGTCCAACAGCATCATAATTTAAGTAAATTCTAATGGGTTGTTTAGCATCGTTATGCCACATTGGCAATTCAGAAACACCGAGCAGCCCACGTCCCTTTCTCTTTAGGGACTTGGAAATATCAGGCTCAACATAGACCTGAGCAGACACAGAATAAACCTTGCGACCAGGTCTTTTCCTTTGTTCGATTATTTGATCGTGAATGCAAGAATGTGATAGTATGTTCTCTTTGTCCTTATCAAGCACTCGCCTTTGCGATTGGAATCCTTCAGTCGTTGCAAAAGCAGCTTCTAAGAGAAGCAACACCAAAAATACCTGAGATTAATGGAGATAAATTATTTGTCCTTTGCTAAAAAATTTATAAAAAAAATCCAAATTAATTGAGAGAAACACAAACTCCACAAACTCCATAAGTTTAGCAGAGTTGAAGAAACAGTCCCTCAAGTAAAACAAATGAAACACAATTTACCCAGAAAATGAAAGATACAAATGTAGCATACATAAATACTATTTTTAACAAAAACTAAGCCTCTCTGAAGAATGAAAAGACAACAGAGCCACAGAAATTAGTCAATTAACCAAACACTGAATCAAATTTATAAAAGAAAATGGCAAAGAAACCCAGAAAGGAATTTTTCCTGAAAATACGAAATAAGAAAGTAAATACACACACCCACCTTACAAAAACAACCGTCCCCAGTTTAAAGAGTAAATAATTAAACAATAATGGAACCAAAAATTATCTATTTCTCTAGTCTCCAACTTTAGCTCAACAAAAATAAAGTTCAATCTTTAACCTTGACGCAAATGACAGCAAGATTCAGTTCAAATCTCGGGACTGAAGAAACCTCGCCGGCGCATCGGTTACATCGAACCTTCAACTCCATTAAACGACGAATTCTAACATGAACAACCTCAATTCAATCAAATCGCCGCCGCTCTCCTGATCGGCTCCCATCCCTGCAAAAGCCTCGAAACTCGCCGCATTATAGGCCGTGCACAAAACCCAGAAGTTGAAAACCCTCAAACCCCACGAATATGATAAAAGGGGGCTCAGCTTTCGAAGAACTCGGCCGAACCGAAATACGCCAGCTCTTTCTCTCTCTTGTTATGGGTGAGCTCTGTGCACTGATTTGTCCAATTCCCTAGTAGCAAAAACTCGCAAATTCTCAGTTTAGTGGAGAGAAAGGGAGAGGAGGAGAGAGAAAGGAGATAAGAGTACACTATGCATACACAGTAGAGAGAGAGAGATACTGAATTACTGGTACGAAGATGAAGAACTATTTCTGCAGAGATTGAAATGGGTAAAGTGAGAATTGGCAATGGTGTTGTATTAATTCTTAATGTTCACGCACTGACGCACATACATATATTATATTTATATATAAGAATAATATAAAAATGTAAATTGTATCTATTCACGAAACCGGCTACAACAAGAAGGTCATTGTGTTACTTTCTTTCAATTGATTTATTTAGTCTTTGCTTGCGTAACTTTTCATCCTTTAATTACATTTTTTTCAATCAAGTATACAAATTTAAAGACTATATGATGATAGATTCGAATCGATCTCAAATATTAATCATTCTACTATAATTATCTTTTATTATTTGAGATTGTGAAACAATCACACAAACAATTGGAGGCTTTAGAATTGACTTAAGAGTAATTGTTGTATTTGCATTAATTATTCTATATATTGAAACTAAAGTACGGATATATTTAGTTCGCTTGGCTGGTTAGGATAATGTGGGAGGTAATTTGGTTTCTTATTTCTAAATTTTTATGTTTGATCCGACTTTGATGTATTATGGGAAATACAAAAGAATCATTAATATAAGAAAATGTAATGCACACTTTCCTAAAGTCTAAAGCAAATATTCTGAATATGGATTTTACAATATATATTTATATATTAGTTGGATTTAATTAATGATTGTGAAGAATTAAGAGGTTAAAGTTATCCCTGTTCAAGATTATATTTATATATATTAGTGTGTTCGTTTCCCTTAATCCACATTTGTAATTTACAAATATCTGGGAGCCATAATAGTTAGAATATTGAAAGTTTTAAATTTTAATAAAAATAAGTAATATAAAAGATAAATTATACAGAAAAATATATATAAGATCAAGTAAGAGATACATTTATAGGTCGAGATTGTTTGATAAGAAGATTTTATTTAGCTTGAATGATGAATCTTATAATTTCGGAAAATAAAATGACCTTGCAAAGTAATTTGTGAATTTGAATATATAAAATGAGTAAAAGTTATTACTGTCATTTTGAATATATAAGATGAGTAAAAGTTATTATTATTATTTCTCGGTGCCGGAAAGATCTATCACTGGGCGTCCTAAAAGAGACGCTATATTTATTATTTTATTTTTTTAACTTCAAAAACAAAATATTTTGTTTTCAATACAATAAGTTTTTGTAAAGTTATATATGCATACATACTTTTTTTAGGTGATATGTATAAATTTTATATATGATATAATCTCATATAAAATCGTCTTATGGGTCAAGAATATTTCATACCATATGTCTTATTTGATTTGGATATATCACTAATAAAATATAACATTAGATTTCACTACACAAATAACAGCAGATCGTTTAAAGAATCAAGACTTTTGAGACAAGCCTATGACATACCATATTCGTCTTAGATCAATAACTAACTTAAAAAAACATGATATACCAACTATCCAAAACATGACATTGTGTTTATAAGTGTTTGGATGCATCGTCCAGCCGTCCTCACTAGTATGAGAATATTGACTTGTTAGACGGTTTGACACAAATTTTTTTCGTTTCCACTTAAATGATATCAATTTTTGACAATTAATTATCATTTGTGAAGTATATTTTTCCCCCAATAAATATCCAACTAAAACTCAAAACATGACATATTATAACTTACCCAATTTGAATAATACCTTTGAAGTGTTAAGCATTTCCCAAGTTTAAAAAGATGCTCATATTTTTCTGGTGATCTTACCCGACCCACTTGCTTCTATGACAACTACACTTTGAATTTTTGTCGAATACATAATAAAGTTGCTTGTTTGGATAAAGTTTGATTTAGCTATTATTATTTAAAGTAATTTAGGTTTTCTATTATTAATGTTGAAAAGGGAGTGCACGCAATTATGGAAGAATCAGAATGATTGTTGACCTAGCATGAAAGTTCTTGTTTATGCTGGATACAATTTGTTGTTATTGTAAACATGGCTATAATATTGAGATTTGCTATTCCACGTCAGTCAAATTAAAAATAATTTGACTATATATCTCTTTCTTCATGTCAATTGTATCGATAGCGGCAACATAACTATAAATAAGAACATATTTAACAATAATAATCTTAAATTCTAGATTCCGAATTCTAAATATTAAATTGTGAATCTATCTCTTGCCGCCGTCAATTGATAAATCTCTAACTTAAATTGGAAAGACTTCTCAAGGTATAAACAAGTACTATGAATGTCGTAAAAATTATTTTCGAAATACATCTTTAAATATTAAAAAAAAAAAAAACTTAAACTTAGATTCTGAATTCCAAAGATTAAATTGCGAATCATCTCTTACCATCAATAGATAAAATCTCCAAATTAAACTGGAAAGAGTTCTCAAGGTATAAACAGGTATTATGTATTTTAGAAGTAAATATTTAATTATTCAAATGAAAACAAAATTAAGTTAAACTTTATATTCTAAATTCCAAATATTAAATAGCGAATCATCTCTTACCGTCAATCGACAAAATCTCCAAAATAAATTGGAAAGAGTTCTCGAGGTATAAACAGGTATTATGAACATTGAAACAATTATTTTAGAAATTTTTACAATATTAAAATAATACTAGTGGTTTTAGTTCCAATTAGTTAGCTTCTAATATTAAATTTTATTAACATCTTTAAGTAGGTTGACGTTGTTCAATTATTCAAACAAATTTGTCATCCCATCTTATTTGGAACATCAAACTAATTTTAAGATTTTTACCGAAATACAAATACCCCAGCAAGTCCCAACTGTAATTTTATTCGTTAAAATTTAATTAGATCAAGTCAAACAAATTATAAAAGCTAATGCAAACTTTATGGACTGCAATTTGACCGAATCCAGTCTGAGCTATCCAATAATTCGGGGCATAGATTTGGACTTTGGAACAAATTAAATGTCCTAGACTAAAAAAGTAATTAATTAAGAAGAAAACAAAGAGAAATTTTTGAAAATAATTGTTTAGGTAATAGAGCAGTTGGGTTTGGTGTTTTGCTGACCTAAGTCCGACTAGCTATATATAAATGTTTTAAGGGATGAGTTCAATAGTTGTTTACATATTTGTCGTTGCAAATTTAACCTAATCGCCTTTTTTTAGACGCTCTTTCCCACCCAACTTATAATATATTCGTATTAAAAATTTGATAGCTTAACAACTTTGTTAATGAAAAATGACACAGCTCACCAATCTATTGGTAATTGTGTATTCTAATGCAATAATCCAGAAGACTAATAATTACCCCAATAATATAATCACTCACCAAAAAAATAAATTAAAGATAAATTAAAAAAATTAAAAATCATACGTCCACTAGATCCCCGAGAAAGTTACAACCTATCGGATCCTCGGCTATATTATACACTTACACGTAGAAACCTTCTAAGTTATAAGAATTAGAAATTAATCTAGTTTATATAGTGTAGGAAATAGATGTGAAATTGCTTACTAAAATCCTATTTTACTATAGCATTTTAATTTGGATATAATGAAAATAAATTGTAGATTTGAAATATATACTTTTGAACAAACAAATTTAATATATTTATTCATACGAATTTGATTTTGAATAAATAAAAATGTAATACACAAAATTTGCTACTTAAAATATTGCATGTGGTGGGAGTAAAAGAAGTATCCACATTAAAAAGGAAATTTGCTAAGCTACGAGTGAATTCATCCACGCTATTAAGGAACAATGTCCACTATTGTGTCATTTCAAAACCTAACTCAAATGTCTACGAAAATTTGCATGCCGAACAAATACTGTATTACAAAGAAAGGTCTAAATCTTGCATCGATTATATTTTGTTACCCAATTTATTATGACAACATATCCGACTAGGGGTGGGTGTCGGGTTTTACCCGCCCTGACCCACACCTGGTCGGTAATCGAGAGAGCTTATCGATTAGTTTATAGCTTAGAGTAATTGGGTAACCCATTCGGGTAATCGAATATACTTGAATCACCATGTCCCGCGTCGTCGTTGTCCCTGTCCCGCCTAGCCCAACCTCATCATCGTCGCAACCCGAGACCGGTGCAACAAAAACTCAAAGCGGGTCATCTCTCTCTCTCTCTCTCTCTCTCTCTTTGTTGCCTGCCTCGCCTAGCCCCATTGCAATCGCGCACCGATAGTAGTGTAGAAGAAACTCAAAGTGGGTCGCCTTGCATCTCTCTCTCTCTCTCTCTCTGTGCTGCGCCGCCCCATCGTCGTCTTTGCCTCGCCGAGCCTCATCCCGCCCTGCCTCGCCGTTGTTTGTGCCTCGATACCAGTGCAACAAAAACTCAAAGAGGGCCACCTCACGCCTCCCCCTCTTCTCTCTCTCATCGGCCTGTCGTCGCCTCTGGCACTCCAGCCTGTCCAACCCCGTCGTTGTCGTGCCCTGATAATAGTGCAGCAGAAACTCATCACACATAAATAAGGTATTTTCGGGTAACCTAATACATGACTCGGGTACCCAAGAAGGATATTAGGGTACAAGATTCGCTTAATGGGGTCGGGATCATGTATTAGTTTAGAAGAAAAATCAAGCTCGTGTACCCGATAATTTCACGTAGGGTACTCGCCCTGCCCGACTAGCCACCCCTATATCCGACAACATCTTCGACTAAATCCAAATAACAAATAGATTTTGACTAGATGAATGACTATGATTGATTTTTACATGGCTTAATATTTCTTTATACGTTACAAAAATCTTCTTTATGATAATAAGTCTTTATAAATTACAAATAAAAGTTATATATGATAATGCTTCTGTACATATTACAATAATGCTTTTATGATATAGCTTTTTAGCCTAGTCCTAAACATTTTATTTTTGGGCTAGTCTATTAAGTCCGAAATTTTCAACTTTAACACTAGATTTTGGTTAATGAATTTTGTTTAATATGTATAATATATCTACGAAACGGGAAGGGTGTGGGCACCTCTAGGCTCTAGCACACATGTCAAATAAAATTAGCCATTTCCAGCAAGAAGGAATCCACAAATACTACAAATAAGAGCAGAATGCATCAACTACATCCATGATTTAGAGTTCTTACTTGTACATGATACCCGGCAGAGTATGACAAATTGGTCCTACTTTGACTAAGATCGGATAGGGTCGGGTTTTCGATTTGCTGGTGGGTTTAGATACAATATATATAGGGATAACTTTATATATAACCAAAAGAAATAGTGGGATAAGTTTTATATCCACACATATAAAAACATGAGTTTTATAGCCATTTTAGCTTAAAAAGACATAAATATCCTTGGGTCCACTCTCTCTCTCCTCTGCCAAAAAGAATAACTCTCTCTCTCTCTCTCTCTCTCTCTCTGCCGAAAATTCTGTCAAAAATGAATGCTTTCTGCCAAAAATTGAATGGAATTAAATTAAGGTTGGTAAACATTAAATTTGAAAAATCGGTAGATATTGAATTCAAATCACAAACAATTCATTTGTAACATTACAGTTTCAAAGTGAGGAAGAGAGGCGAAAAAATAATTAATACAAGTTGTTACCTGCGGTTTTTTCAATCGAACATCGGAAATCGAGCATTGTTAATGGATTAAGGTAAATTAAATCAGATAGAATTTTTTTACACGTTCTTGAGTACACGGTTGATAATTTACACCTAAATCGCTTTTTTAATACTTTTATGTTACCGAATGATAAATTTCATGTTTTGAAGAAAAAAATGCGTTCTTGAGTACACGGTTGTATACGGTAGAAGTATTATCGTCACATATGTTATTTGTGTTGATTTTATGTTAATAAAGTGATTAATTTAATATTTAGGATCATTTAATAAGTTAAATTTAAAAATATGAGATGCTAACATCGAACTGCAGTACAAGACACGGCTCTATCGCGTACGAGATGAATTTCAAACCGTGCACAAAAGTCATCACAGACCGTGCATCGATCGCGCGGTGGTGCACCGCATGCATGGTCCAGCATCCGTGCACGGTCGTGCATGGCGCGGCATCCCGTGTACTGACCGTGCATGGCCGCATCCTATGTATCCCGTACATCCTATGTATACGATCTGTTATCTTTTATATCTTATTTTGCAGCAGATGTCTTGCAACGCCTTATTATACGTCATGGTGGTAGTTGGGACAGAAGAGTAGTATAGGCGGCGACGAGGTTCTCGTATACATGGTCAGAGAATGATTTCACGTGCTAATTTGCTAGAGAGATTCATGAGCAAGTAGGCAACAATGGTGGATCGGATTATATGCTTTTCTATACGACGAGCGCTAGTGATGGAAGAAGAATAAAAGTATCGTTGAAAACTGACACTGATTTGTTCCGATTGATTGTGGAACAAAAGGATGATCCAGTTGTGTATGTGATTGAAAAGGGCAATGCCCCGCAACACGGTACACACAGAGACACCGGTATTATATGGTTCACAACGATCTACGCCTTGCCCGAGTCTAATGCAAGATGTCTTGGTTCAATATATACACGAAGATAAGCCGTTGTCTTGAATGAGGAGGAAGACGAGCTGGTGTATTCAGATGAAGAGGAAGACACGAACCGACGTAGAGATATATTTGATTCATTGGCTACTGAATTTGGTGCTTGGATTCGACAACCAGGACATCTTGATAAGGTTATCGGACAGCGCAACTTCACTTCCGAACAGCAGCATGATGGTGAGGCTCATGCTACAACTTCACGAACCAGAGATGATGATACAACGCATGAGTTACGCAACTGGGTTATTCCATTACTTGATTGTGACAGTGCATTGCCATTAGATTGGGTCGAACCTTGTGGACCCCATACCGACCAATTATGCGTTGATTCGATATTTAAGACGAAAGATGACTTGGCGATAGCCGTGGGATTGTACCACTTGGAGAATCATGTAGAGTACGTGGTCGATCGGTCAAGTAAAACACGTTTGGGGTATGTTTGCAAGCATGACAACGGTTGTCCTTTTAAGCTACGAGCCGTCCAGAGGGCAACGATATGGAGAGTAATTAAGTTGAACAACAATCATACTTGTCACTTGGATTTGAATCGCACTGCTCCACGACGGTGCTCGCTAAGATTGTTGGCAAGTATTTTGCACGGAAATTGGTCGATGGCGTGGTAATCGAAGCCGAAAGAGATGATTGGAGAGATGCATCGACAATTTGGCATTGAGATGGATTACGACTTTGCTCTCCGAGCAAGAAACGCCGCTATAGAGATGACATATGGCGATTTCGAACGGTCCTATCAATTGCTTCCATCATATTTGCATCTGTTGAGAGAATCAAACCCCGAGACACTATATGATATTGAGACGGCTCATGATGGCGAATTTCGATATTTGTTTCTTGCTCTTCGACGGTGTTTGTATGCTTTCAAGCATTACCTACTACGGTCGTCGTTGTAGACGGACTCATCTTAAGGGAAAGAACAAAGGAATTTGTTTTGTCATTTATTACGAAGGATGGAAATGAAGAAATCTTCCGATTGCTATTGGATTAGGTCCGATTGAGGATGAAGAGTCATGGACTTGGTTTTATCTCGGCTGCGTTCGTGCATTGGTCATCCCGATGATCTCTTAGTTGTGTCGATCAACATAAGGGCATCGAAAAGGCGTGGAGTCCGTATCCGAACGTCGCACATGTGTTGTGCTTTTACCATTTGCGAAGAATATGGCGCGGTTTGGATCGCATGTTTGTACAGATTATCAAGTCACCGCATATGCCTATCGATCGAGGATTTCGAGAGATTTTTTCTCTGTGGATGTTCTAAAACCGATGCCCACCATCATCTACTTTCCATTGGCGAGCATAGGTGGTCTAGGTTGAAGTGTCCGCACGATGATATAGTTTCATGACTTGAACGCGCGCAGAGTTTCAATAGTCGGTTGTTGTGGGCTCGACGCTCACCGTTTGCTCGTTGCTTGAGACTTTTCGATCTATTACGGAGAAATGGTTTGACGTCTGACGAGCTAGTGCAGCAGCAAGGTCCGATGAGTTGATCAAGTAGCCGCGTCGAGCTACATGCCTCCGCCGGGCGCCGCTTGGTTGTTCGCTCAACGACGACACACATGTTTAAAGTCAAGAGGAAAACACATCATACGTGGTTGATTTGCGAATGGGACATGTGAATGTTGTGAGTTCGATTTGGACGAGATCCCTTGTTGTCACTCTTGTGTCGCTATTAGGTACGGTATTTATCTAAACGCCAAGTCCAACTCATATGTTGTGGTTAATTTATTTTGTGATTAATTTCTTTTTTAGGTGTCTTTGGTTTACAAGTCATTGACTTTGTGGCTCAAGATATCGACGACTGCTTTTTGCGGCGACTTATTCTTATCGAATTGGATCGTATCACATCCCGGTGCATGGATTGTACCGCACTCAGATCGCTTACATTATTCGACCTCCAATCATCACACGTCGGTTGGGCGCCCTAGATTGAGTAGGATGCAATCGGTTGTTGAGGGTTCGTCAAGATCGCGTCGTCAAATATGCACACGCTGTAGTGGTCAAGACCACAACAAACGCTCATGCACAGCATTTATTGCCATTAGTGATGAAACATGTGTGGAAAGGACACGACGTAGGAAAAATGTAGTATTTGTCAGTGAAGAGCATCAAGGAATTTATGTCCTCAACGGCCTCGTGAGTAAGGATATTTGTTATATGCGTGATATTCGTTGTTTTGGATTTTGTTGAATTATGTTGGATTTGGTTGAATATTGTTGGTTTTGTTGGATTATATCGATTTTGTTGAATATTGTTGGTTTTGTTGGATTATGTTGGTTTTGTTGAATTAGGGATTCATTGGATTGTTGTTGGTTTTTGTTGGATTATGTTGGTTTTTGTTGAATTAGGGGGATTCAGTTGGATTGTTGTTGGATTTGGTTGAATATTGTTGGTTTTTGTTGGATTATGTTGGATTTTGTTGAATATTGTTGGTTTTTATGTTGGTTCAATTGGATTCACGAGGTACAGGCGTGCACGGGGTACACCGGAGTGCACGATTGTGCCGCGGTACACGGTCGCAGCACAAGACACCTGCCGCAGGCGCGGCGTGCAGCACGAGGTACACTGCAGGCGTGCGACGGCACACGCCTGCTGCACGATCGTGCAAGTCGTGCACGACCGTGTATTGTGCCGGTCGACTCGGCTCGAAACCCGAGATGTATCTCCGCACTTCGCCTTCCCACCGCCGCCACTCGCCGCATGATCGGGACATGCTCGCGCCACCTGCGGGCACTCTCTCATGCACGTGCACTGCCGCGATCGTGCGGGCTCGTCATGCGCGCCTCGCACGCCGCCCGCAGTACAAACCGAATAGCCATCGGATCGCCTCGTATAGGCTCAAGTAGTATGCCTCGACAACTCGGTCTCGGCGGCTCCAAAGACACGATGACATAAACGATACAAAAACACATACACATTATTGATTATAATGTATTTAATAAATATATAGCAAATACTAAACATGAGATTAAAATTACCTCGTCAAAAATCCAAGATATCTTGGGTGGGGACTTCCATGTAGTCCACATCAAGCATCTCGAATCAGTATCTCACCTGCCCTCGGCATCCACACATACGCCCTAAGTCGGGATGGCCTCATACGACCAAATCAGAAGGCCCAAACAGACCATAGAAATGGTACGTCTTCCTCGGTCGCCACCTCGCCGGGTGCTCTTGAGCACATCAATCCCGTGACAGAGGACCGGAATGAATAGAGCCCCAAGGAAAACTCGCCACATATCAAAATCCTCACCAACGCCCAAACCCATGGCTCGATGGCTTCCTATCGCGCAAAGGACGATGAGGTAAGCTACTAATATGAAAGCCGCCTTCAAGTAGTCTGCGGCATCATTACCCACCGTTGTTTGATGAATCGGCCGCAGAGCTCGAAATAGTAGTCCTCCGACCGAAACAACCTATGGAACATGCCGGTCGGGAATCTCGTGCCTCAAGTTCGGATCATCAAGACGGCCCAAAGCGCAATCCGGAGACCGTGGCAAACTCAATCATCCCAATCAGATATCGGTTCCACATACGTGAAACCAAATCTCGAACTCCAAAACTAGGATCCACAACTGCCGGGCCATCGATTATGCGCGCGCATTATTAGCGCTTTCCTCTCCCGAGATGAAGAAGATGCCCAAAGCACCGCGTCTAATATCGTCGATACATCCGCGCTGCTCTAGACATGTCCTCACCTCGGCTAATACATCAATTCGGATGTATTGGTTGATCGTCCGCGTAGCCTTGCATATGCGGTCGTAACCACCTATAACGAGGTCAAATGCACAAGATTAATCAAGATACACTAAACGAAGTTCTAACGTAATACACGATTCAAATCGCATACGGTGCTAGTGCAGATCGAACTGCAGACGGTTTTCAAGACACGGTGCTAATCAGGTATCGTACACTGTTAGCACCGTGTACTGAAGAACCGTGCACGGTTAGCACCGTGTTCTGACCAACCGTGCACTGTTCTTCAGTACACGGTGCTAACCGTGTACTGAAGATCTGTACACGGTTAGCGCCAGGTACGTAACAACCGCACGGTTGGTCGTGACACGTGCTACCGTGTCTGATCTTCAAGACACTGTAGAACCGTGTCTTTACGAACCAATCTAATTTTAATGAATTTCAACAACATAGCAATCTGATTTTAATTTATAAGTTTCTAAACACACAAACTATCGAAATTTCATCACTATCGTGTCATACATGAAAATTATCGTGTCAAACATGAAAACTATCGTGTACATAGTAAAACCAATTTTAAATGCACGATTACTCACCGGAGGTCGTGGTGCTCTAAATCGGTGCGGAAGTTCGTCGACCAAGCGGAAGGTCGACGGCGTGTTTATGCGCTTGTGGCGGCGGACGGCCCCGTAGAAGCTTCTTCCGCCGTGGAGAGCTCTCTCCTTTGGCCGCTTGCTTGCTCGGCCGCATCCGGGAGTACCGTGGATCAGATCCGTATCCGTATCACTCATGTTGTTGTTTTGCGTGAGTCGTGAGTGTGTCGTGAGTCGTGGGTCGTGGGTTTTCCGGGAGTGAGTCGTGGGTTTTCCGTGGGTTGTGGGTTTGTTTTACGGTGAGAGTGAGAGAGTCGAGTGAGTCGTGAGAGAGAGAGAGAGAGAGAGAGAGCGAGAGAGTGAGCGAGAGAAGGTGAGTTCAGTGAGTGAGTGAGTCCGTGAGAGAGAGAGAGAGAGAGAGTGAGTGCGAGAGAGAGAGACCGCTTTTTTTTTAAATTTTTCCAGGATATTTTGGTCTTTTAAGTTCAAACGACTATAAAACTCATGTTTTTATGAACTGCGCTTATAAAACTCTTATTCCTATTTTTTGGCTACTTACATATATTAACACATATATATATATATTAATATATATAATTTCAAAGGACTATAGCAACAATATTTATTAAGTATTAACAGAAAAGGGTCTAAATACTGCCATACAATAAGTGGTCATCAAATTCAAAAACCCTTTAACGTGTCGTTTCTCTTTTCGTTTACGAATGTTAACAATCCATATCAATGTTAAAATGTGTCGAAATTAGAAATTACAATGATGTAGCTGGTCCACAACAAACAATAAGGAGGTTTTTAAATTTCACCTTATACTTTAGGGAATTTACACATTTTCCCCAATATTAACTCTATTCATAGCTCAATATTTCTCATCATCGTTCGTGAAATTAATTAAAATAAATAATAATCTTATTAGACTTTGCCCTCATTCCTACTATTTGCAAATCCTATAGTAAATAAAATGGAGCTCTGATGGTTTGACAAATTCAGTTAAATAATTACAATTAACTCTTTATATAAACATCACTAATACCTTATCAGCTAGATAAAAAATAATAACAACAACAACAACAATAATAATAATAATAATAATAATAATAATAATAATAATAATAATAATAATAATAATAATAATAATAATAATAATAATAATAATATCATTTAGTTGATTAACGAATTTTCTATCATAGATGAATCTATCTAGTACCACACATACAATGGTACCGAAACATTAGATGAAATAATGAATACACCAAAGGAAAAGAAAAAGATCTAACACACTGCCTAGTTGTAAAGTTGATCAAATATATATCATGTTCGAATTTATCGTGACATAATCTTTAAAAATTTGTTTATATTAATTGGAAAAAGAGATTTTAACAATAACCTAACCCAAACGGCAGCCCATATAGCTTTTATTTTCTCAAGGTATTTCAAGTAGTTGCAGAATAGTATTGTCTTATTTCTTTTCAACAAGAAAGATAGCGAGTTAAATTATATTAAACTATTATTTTTTTCTTGTCCACATTGTTTTTGAACTGCGATGTTTTATGTCGCAGTAAAATTTATACATAAATTAAGTTTTGAATTTTTATTATTAGATGAAGTTTTTGAGAAGAAGGAAAGGTAGTTATCAGACTTCGTTTTGCTTTGATTTGACATGTAGCTAAGATTTTACTCGTGAATGAACAAACATGAAAAGAGGCCATTTTCGTAACTATACTTGGAAACTATGTCAAACTAGAAGAAAAGTATCCCAAGTTTGGTAGAGATGATGCTCACAATTGGGCCGTTGGATAGGAAAAAAGGGCCACTGGTTGGTTCACACTAACAAACTTCTTTCAAATATATATTGTTTCGTCGTTGTAAGATTTAATTCAATGTAACCAAATTATATGGAGAAAAAAGATTTTATGATAAAATGCTAATTATAAGGTGGTTAATGTCTGAGACCAAAAGGTCTTAGAGTACACCATGAGGTGACTTTTAATTTTTTTTTTTTTTTTATTAATTGAAAAAAAAGAGAGTATATCTTCTATGAAAGAATCGTCACTTTTGAATACAATTCGAAATGAAATTATTCTTTTGGATTTTAAACGCACCCTTAAGCTTTCATATCCAAACATAAATTAATAAAATCTGTAGGAAAAAGAGTTTCTCAGTTGGGGTTGGGTGTAGGGGTGTCAATGGGCCGGATCTGGACCGGATCTAGCTAGGTCGAGATCCAGATTCGATTTTTTTTGCTTTAGTCCGGATCCGGTCCAGATCCATTGGGTCTAAAAAAATTAGATCCAGATCCAGATCCATAAGATCCACAGGGTCCAGGGTCTAGACCCAGATCCATATGTTTTCGCTTCTAAAATAAATTCTAAATCAATTATAATTCACAGTAACACCATAATAATTTAAATACACAATAATACTATAACAATTATTTAGAATTTCTACAATTATCACTATATTGGAAGACGTTAGTTATAAATTTACTATAAAGTAGGAAACAACAAACAACTCGATTGTCAGTGGTGTAAGTGGCACGACTCGCCGTGAATACCGATTGATACATAATTGAGAGAATTTGAAATGAAATTGGGAGCATATTTATTTTGGGAGAATTTGAAAAAGAAATTGAAGTGTTTTAAGTTGCGGTTAGGTATTTAATAATAATAAAATAATATATATATATATATATATATATATATATATATATATATATATATATATATATAAATGGATCGCGGGCGGATCTGGACCGGATCTGGTCTCAAAATTAAATCCGGATCCAGATCCGAAATATGATAGTAGGATCCAGATCCATCGGGTCTAATTTTTTGAGGATCCAGATCCTGAAAAATGGATCTGGATCCATGGATCTGGACCCATGGATCTGGACCGGATCCGGGATCCATTGCCATCTCTAGTTGGGTGACGCAACTGTCCCCATCATAAGTTGCCAACAATTACCACGAAGTTGTTGTGGAACCATAATCACTTGTGCCCAAAGCATGGTAAGATTTTAATTCCCTCTTATCTTTTGGTTTGAGAAAAATCAAAAGTTTATTCATAATCCATGGATGCCAAATTCTTCAACCCCCATACCAAACATTGTGGAGCCTCGGCTCCCCCAAACATTTTTTATATACATTTGTAAGTTTTGTGAAATCGGTTAGAATATGGAGAAATGTTTTAAAGAAAATAATCTCCTTTAAAAAAAAAATTAAATATGTTAACCAAATGACTTAATGCCTATAAGAAAGAAAAATTAAATATACAAATATTGGCGAGGACTTTTCCTATTTTACTATTCTTTCTAATTCATACAAGTATCGCTCTGTTACACAACAGTAAAATCTTTTCCAAAATAAATTCCCGTCCGCCCTCGGGCTCAATAGTGATTTCCAAAAACAATCCCCGACAGCATGCTTATCGACATTTTAAAGCCAAGCGCACGACGAGCATCTCAGAAGCAATTCCGACCCTTTGATCCTCAGCACAAGCAAGCAATGGGAAACTTGCCCCTCCCCATTGTCATGGGACAACTTATTTATAAATATAACTCAACGCTTCCACGTTGCAATTACCCAAACTTGTATATAGGCTGTTCTCTCTTGTGTGTTGCTTTAGTATCATTAGGTTTGACTTTTGCATGCAGTTCTCTTCAATTGACTGCAATGGTGGTGCCTGATTCCTAAATAAGACGTGTATATATTCGGTTTTCATTATTGCGAGTACTTTAATTCATTTGAGAGCTAGTCTTATCTTCTGGTTTCTCTTCAGTTGACTGAAATGGTGGTTTCTCTAGTTGAATTTCACATTACATAGTGCAATATTTTTAATATCGTATCTACGAATGTTTGTCACGCGTCAACAAAATTTTATCAAATTTTGTTCACAAGATTGGTAAGTACTTGAATGGATGGAAAAGAATTAAACATTATCATAAGCCAAATTTGGAAAATTATAAATCTTTTTATACGTGCCAATCATCTTATGTAATGCAATCTAAGTGTTGTATAACGATGCAATAGTGGGTCTGCTTCTTTGTTTCTTTATTAGTATTTTGAACATATGTTATGAATTATTTTGGGTGATAGAGGAATATAAGTTATAAGGTTACACTTTAGGTTGAATATCATTATATGAGCTCAGCATATTCTTCATATATAGAGGGTCATAAGTGTATATTTTGACCATCTCCCCTATATATGGAGGATATGCAGGGCATATATGAACATCGACAACGTGAGGGTAAAAGTTTTTGTGCATGTTCTATGGAATTTGTAACTCGTACCACAGCATAATATGACTTGATAAGACTAAGTGAAATTGTATGAGGTGTTTATTAGTTAAAATAGAACAATATGGAACATCAGTATTATTGCATATATCACCATTGAACTATAGTCTATTAGGAAAATTATAGCTCCCTGTAAATCGTTTCTATTCTATAGTCTATTAGGAAAATTATAAACCATTACGTGAATTTATTATTTTAGTCAATCATTAGAACTTATCAATTTATCCATGATTTTAATAAATGGGTGTAATTTAAAAAAATCAGTCAGAATTATGTGAGCTTTATTTGACCAAGAGTTTTTATTATACAATAATTTGTTATTAATAAGCATGTGAATTAGACAAGGGACTGAGGGAGTTAATTTTGATTTAACAAGGTGGATGATCGTCCCACATCGAGAGCTCAAATATAGCATGCCACTCAAAGGTTGAGAATAAAAAGGGAAAGGCCAAAACTTATTAAACATACCTTTCTCGGCCTTTTGGCTAAGATCAAGTGTAGTATCTGTTCTTATCAGTTTAATATCTGATATGTGAGCCATTGGCTCACACGATATTAAATTTATTTTTTAAGGGGGAGAGCCCATTACGGCAGCTTGCTGCCGGGTTCTTGAGCGTCGCCGTGGCGTTGCACTACTGCCAAGGCCTGATGCACCCCAACCAAATCTTAGTTAAAACTGGTTAGTTTGCGATTTTGATGGAGGTTCACAGATTGTACATGGGTGTAAAGCCAAAAACTTATTGAGCCTTAACTTGAGTGAGGCGTTATACAACTTCCTGTGTGATACAGGGCCATATGTAGGAGTAGGATTGTATGTTAGATTCGAGATAAAACTTGATATGTTTGGCTATAATTTATTTTTTCTATAATATCGATATTATATTTGTTTGAATATATTAAAATATCTGCAACAAAATGTTAATATATACTATTTGGTTGGATGTGTCAAAGAATTGCAATATTAATATATGTTATATATAATTAGCTTTTATACTATGTTTATCATAGATACGAGTTAATCCTTATATTTTTATTTTTTATTTAAAAAGGTTAGATTTATCTTTTCTTTACCATATTTGAAACGAAAGTTACCGATTTTAAGGAATATAACATTTATTATCTCAAATTATTATTTTTATTTGTTTTGATAGTTACCGTAGTAATTAACGTGATTTCCACAATCTTTTTTATATCGTTCTTTTTCCCCTCTTTTTTGTCAACAAAGTACAATTGATTTAGAGGGTGTTTGGCTAAGCTTATAAACTCCCAAAAACAGCTTATAAGCTATTTTTTAAGCTTAAAAAACAGCTTATAAATTGCTTTTTGATTTCACCAAACACTCTCTTACTTTGATCTAATGAATACTCGAGGTGAGTGCGTTGTTTTGTATTTTTTTTTATTTGTTAGTGTAGTTTGAATATGGTAGTGTTCTACTATTGTATTACTTCGACTGCATTTGTGTCAACTTTGTGAAATCATAGGGTATTGTTGAACAAAAATATTATCTTATAATCCACAGAAGCATGATTAAGTGTGTGCAGTTTATTTTTTATAGAGTATTTGATGAGGTTATTTTTGTTCATCTTTTTTTTGTGAGTTTGTATATGCTTTTACCAATGACTTTGAACGATAAAGCATGAGTGCAATTAATAAAGAGTTTATATTAATATATTCTTCGACAAGTGACATTGAACATATTGGACCAATTAGCAAGGATAACCTATTTAAAAATTAAGCCTACAAAAATTATTGTATGAAATCACAAAACCAAAGTAACATGACACATTCCGATAGACTATAGAATAAACCAATAACATTCAACAATTCCAAATTTGTCCTATGTCTTGACACAAAATGAACAAAAACATATTTCACGCAAGATCTTATGTTGCTAACATAATGACTACACATTATCCAACACAATTCTACGTTTCCTTGTACGCATGTATTTCGATAATATTATTTTGCCTCTGCACAATTTTGTTTCGTGATGTAGTTACAATCAATAACACATATGTGACCGCAGTATCTTACACAAAAGACATTCAATTGGTCGCTTGTCCTCTTGTAGAGTCCAGGTCTCCGTTAGACTATATTATCACTTATGATAGCCTCCATGTGTCTCATTACGTAGATACTACAATCCACGTTATCGTTATCATCCGCCCTTCGAAACTTGATCCTCCCTTCAAATAAGCATGAAATGAACGTGACTTTGGAATAGAAATCATAACAGCAATAAAATAAGATACCAAATGAAAGCATGACTTATGTAGTCAAAAAACACATCCAAATAATTGATCGAAGCACACGTATGTTAATAAAAGCATAACAATTAAATTATTGAAGCATAACTATGTTAATACTCTGTATCCATATTCACTAACAACATAGGCATGCTTATTATGCTACAGAAGCATACTAACCAACATAAGCATACGCATACAAACTGGGGCAGAAAAATGTCTCAATAGAAACGCGAAAAAAAGATGTTGAAAAACTAAAAAAAAAAAGATAAAAAACTTGGTGAACTCTACCTCACCATGAGTTCACCCTTGTTTTCTATTAAGATAATTATATACTAATATGGTGAGTAAGGATAAATAGATTTTATTAATTTATAATTAAATTAAATTTATAATTTTTAATTATAATTTATTAATACAAAATTAGAATTTATGAATTCATAATTAAAGTTTATTAATTCCTAATTAAGGTTTATTAATTTATAATTAAGGTTTATTATTCAAAATTAGGATTTAATATTCAAAATTAGATTTATTAATTCACAATTAGAGTTTGTTAATTCAAAATTAGAGTCTATTAATTTCAATTAGGGTTTATTAATTCAAAATTAAGATTTATTAATTTATAATTAGGATTTATTAATTCATAATTAGGGTTTATCAATTCCAATTATGCTTTATTAATTCAAAATTAAGATATATTAACTCATGTTTATGGTTTATTAATTCATAATTATGATTTCAATTAATGTTTATTAAATTAATTAATTTTAATTAAAATTAATTTAATAATAAATAAATAAATAATTAGATGGTCTCTGCCTGCGTGCAGTAGACCACCCCAAAAAAAATTGCTTTCATTCGTCTAACTGAAGTTTACCGACTCCTAAAATGACACAAAATCATTGAAATCAACAAAAGCAATGAAATATCAAACAATTTGAATAAAAATATATATAGCGCCATGGGAGAAGACATAACTTCGTCAATGGACACCAATTCGTCCGATTTTTTTCCCACAAATTCGCTCTCAATTTAAATCATTTTCTGTGTTTTTCGAAGACTTTGACAGAGAATTTACATTCAATTTTCAATACAAAACAAATAATGAGATTTGATGCTAGCAAAATCCCTATTCTTACGGATAGAGAGAACACTACATCAAGAAGTATAATGGGGATATGACTCCTCAATTCGACTATAAAAACTTCACCACAATTCGTTAGAAATACATTGTAAAATTTACATGAAAAAATCGATTAGACTCTTCTCTATAAACCCTCCTCGTTCAACCCAAGGAGCCGCCGCCAGCAGCATGCCGTCGGAGCCGATAGCGATAACCATCCCACCGGAGATGATCGAGGAAATCCTATTGCATCTCCCCGGAAATCCTTGCTTCGATTCTCCACGGTCTCGAAAGCATGGCATTCCGCGATTTTTGACGCAAGATTCATTCAAAGACACAGAGGCGTCGCCGCCCTCTGCGGCCGGTCGATAATGATCGCCACCATCCCCACATCCAGTGAATCCGGCTTCGCCTCTTCTACTCGCCCTCCGTCCTCCATAGCACCCGATCAGATCATTGGCGACGATGGCGAGCCGCTCATCTGCCCCTTCGAGAACGAAGTCGGGGAATATTCCTCTAGTCTCCGGTTCCGCCACCTCGCCTCGTGCGGCGATCTATGGTGCGCCGAGTACCAAGGCTCATTGTTTTTGTGGAACCCTTCGATGCGAACATTCCGGAAACTTCCACCCCCGTCAGTTGGTGCGTCCCACATATTTTTTGAGTTCAACTTTTGCTTTGGAGTAGGGTACGACTCGGCCGGGACGATTACAAAATATTAAAAATAAAGCTTCCGAATGAAGGCGGGTTTCCCGAATACGACGAGGTGTATTCTCTACGAAGTGACTCTTGGAAAAGGACCCACCCTTTTCCCCGCCACCTCGATGGGTGGCACTGGCATCCGAGAGGCGTCGCTGCAAGCGGCGCGCTTCACTGGCTGGCTTACCGAGGCCATTCACACGATCCGGATGAAACCGTGATTGTATCTTTCAACTTGTCGACGGAGAAGTATGCGGAGGTGCCGATGCTCCAGCGCGTATTCGGATGGAACCCGGAGTTAAGTGTTTTCAGGGGAAAATTGTGTGTTAACTTGATCAATTATGTAGAAAGCCAGTCTAGTTTGTGGATGATACAATATGGTGTCGAAGAATCATGGAGTCAGATGTTTCAGTTTAAACTGTGGCCAGATACGATCTGTTGGAGTCATGACCTGAGCCAGGACGAAAGTGGACTGATTGCTTTGAGAGCGAGTTGGCGAGATCTGCATAAGTATATATATGTGGATGAGGAGAGCATGGCGCACAGTGTTTTTGAAAGCCTTGTTTCACCGGCCACCTATTGCAGCTGCCGGCAGCCGGTCTGCGCCGGCGACGGAGAGCAGCTTGCTAATGATCATATCAGTGTTAATTTACTTTTATTTTTACATTTATTTTTATATATTTGCTGGGTCGTCTTTGTTATTTGCTGGGTAGTCTTTGTTATTTGTGTATTATATTTTTACACTGAGTATTTTGTTAATAACTTGGGAGATCGCCATGTGGGTTTCTAGGTTTTCTTATTTTGTATACTTTATCATTTTATAATACGAAATATTTTGTTAATTGATATTTCCAGAATTAGTGAAAATAGTCACTTTGTTTAGTCAAAACAAAAATCTGTTAGGAAAAGTAGTTGGAGTTCCATCCATGAATGCTTTAACTTAATGCACAAATAATGCCCTTCAAAATCGTCAAAATACCTCTCCTAATAGCAGATCCCGAATCCTCTATTCCTACTATCGTATTAGGTCGAGAAATTGGCCCAGGTCCACAACCCAGCCCCCGTACCAAACTGATCATTATCCTTATTCATTAGCATCATTTTGTGTGTTAGTGCATGACCTAATGATAGACTAGTTAATGTCCGAGATCTCGTTGTACATTGGTTAATATCCGAAACCAAAGATCTCAAATTCGAGTTAATATCCGAAACCAAAAATCTCCAAAGATCTCAAATTCGAGTCCACTGTGACGTGATCTTTAAATTTTTATATCTAATTCATTCATGCATGAATGAAATAAAAAAATAGGTTTCCATTCATGTATGAATGAAATCAAACCCTATTTATTGACGGTAACATCAAGCCAAATGTGAAACCATATTACATTATAAATTTGTAATAATAATCTATTAGTATGGTTTCATTTAATCCAGTTACGGGCTCAAGATTATTATATTTATCCATTTATTTTCATTAAAAATTATGTATTATAGTTAGATATTTGAAAATTAAGTTAGTTTAACTGGCCCAAACCAAAAATAGTGACTGACCTGAAAACCGAGCGGGTGAGTTGATGCAACTGTCCCCATCATAAGTTGCCAATTTGCTCTATGGTACCCGTCGCGACTAGAATATGAAGAAATGTTTTAAAAGAAAATAATGTCGTTTTTTAAGAAAAATATTTAAACATGTTAACAAAATGACTTAATATGCTTATAAAATGAAAAATTAAATATACAGATACTGGCAATGATATTTTCTTCTTCGCTATTCTCTCTAGTTCATATAAGTATCGCTCTGTCACACAGCAGTAAGGTCTCTCTCATAATAAATTCATGTGTGCGCCCCTGGCCACAATAGTGATTTCCAAAAACAACCCCCCCACAGCACGCTTATCCTTAGGTCCTCAGCACAAGCAATGGGAAACTTGCCCCTCACCGTTGTCATGAGACAACTTATTTATAGATATAACTACAACACTTCCACGTTGCAATTACTCAAACCTCAAAATACTATAACTCTCCCAACTTCGATCGCACTTCACTCCTATGTCCAAAAAAGAAAGGTGATACAAATTTTTAAAGCACTCGTAAAACTTACTCCACCAACTGTCTTTAATTTTATTGCAAAATAGCAAGAAAAATTTATAATTTTGGTTGCACAATGAGCTTCTAAACCAATTTATTCCATTCATCATGTGGACATTCTAAACATTAAGGTGAAATCTCATAAAAGTCGATATATGGCGAATACCAGTTTTCCCAGCACAAATTGAAAAACACAAGTGAGAGATGATCACTTTTTGCCTAAGCCGACGAGTAGGATAAATATTACCATACACTTTATTCAAACTAAAAGAAAAAGAAATTGTGCCCCACGAGTCTAACTTAGTTGATTAGAACTGGTAGATTTAGAACAAGAATAATAAATTGTTAAAATAAAACTTTATAATAATAATCCCAATATATAATACGGTCAAAAGAAATTAATACTCCTCGTCGTAGTTTCTATATATTAACCACCACTCTATTTGAGAGCACCAAATTGATTCCTTTTATTCTTTTGTCGCATGCACTCAAAGGCAATAATAATGTTGTTCGAGATTGGTCTACTAGACACAAAAGCGCTTTGACATAAATTCAAGTGTGGTTTATCCGTCTTGTGTGGTTTACAGGCTATTGCACAGGAACATGGGGTTTATCCAGAACGCACCTAAGGTAGCGGCTGCGGGTTCCCCATGATACCAAAAAAAAAAGGATCGAAGTTTTGTTTCACAAATATAAATCACACAACTCTCTCCTTCAATTTTTCAAAGTGTTGCACAAATGCAATAGTTGATCCGCTTCGTTATTTCTTTATTAGTATTCATGATCACATGTTAATAATTATTGTGGGTGATTAAGGAATATAGATGGATTTTGTAAGTCGTCCACAAAATATTGTTACTTGATAAGGCTAAGAGGGTGTTTGGTTGAGCTTATAAGCTCTTTAAAACAACTTATAAGTTGTTTAGGAGCTTATAAGTTGTTGCAAAGTGTTTGACAAATAAGCTCTTAAACAGCTTATAAGTTGTTAAAATAAGCTTCAATAGCTTATAAGCTCCCCTAAAAATAAGTTGGTCAACCCTAACTTATTTTTTCATAAACTTATAAGCAACCATGAATTTACCAAAATAATCTTATTATAGTTCGTTATTTCCGACACATACACTATTAACTTCACATATCGTCAAATTTATCTCTCTAACTATGATTTTATCTCTCTAACTCACGATTCTTTCTCTAGCTTATAAGATCAATTATCCAAACACTTTAACAACTTATAAGCACTTGAGACATTACCTCTTATAAGCTCTCTAAAATAAGCTTAGCCAAACACCCCTAAGGGAGTGTTTGGTTGAGCTTATAAGCTCTTTAAAACAACTTATAAGCTGTTTAAGAGCTTATAAGTTCAATCAATGTGTTTGGTAAATTAAGTTGTTAGACAACTTATTATAAGTTTTCAAAATAAGCTCTAAGAGCTTATAAGCTCGATTAAAAAAAAGCTCCAACCCAACTTATTTTTTAATGATCTTATAAATTACAACAAAACTATAAAAATAATCTTGATATATTTTTTTATTTCCATGTTTACCCTTGTTATCCAAACACTTTAGCATCTTATAAGCTCTTAATACACCATATCTTATAAGTTCTTAAAACAACTTATAAGTTGTTGAAGCTTATAAGTTTTCGAAAATAAGCTTAGCCAAACACCCTCTAAGTGGAATTGTATGAGGTGCTTATTAGTTATTAGTAAAAAAAATACAATTTGGAACATCAGTATTATTGCATACATCACCAGTAAACTATAGCTCCCTGTATATCGTTTTTATTTTTTTGTCTATTAGGAAAATTATAAACCATTATGTGAATTTATTATTTTAATAAATTATTAGAACTTATCAATATATTCATTACTTTAGTAAATAAGTGTAATAAAAAAATCAGCCAGAATTATGTGAACTTTTTTTGACCAAGTGTTTTTGTTAGGCAATAAATGAAGGTTGAGCGAATTGTTTAATAAGCTTGTCCCAAAGGAGATTTAGAAGACATAAGAGGTAAATTATGGTGACTTCATTATTAAAAAGTTAAAAAAATATTTGATTTAATTATATGCCAATTATACCTGACAAGGGAGTTAATTTTGATTTAACGAGGTGGATAATCATCCCACATCGAGGGAGCAAAGATAGCATGCCACTCAAGGTTGAAAATAAAAAATGAAAAGCAAAGTGTTATTAAGCATACCTTTCTCGGCCTTTTGGCTAAGATCAAGTGTAGTATCTGTTCTTATCAGTTTAATATCTGATATGTGAGCCATTGGTTCACACGATATTAAATTTATTTTTCAAGGGGAAGAGCCCACCATGGTAGCTTGCTGCTAGGGCTCACGAGCGTTGCCATGGCGTTGCACTAGTGCCAAGGCCTGGCGCACCCCACCCTAATCATAGTTGAAATTAATTGGTTAGTTTGATATTTTGATCGAGGGTCGTAGCTTGTTCATGGGTGTAAGTCAAAAACTTATTGAGCCTTAACTTGAACGAGGCTCGAGCTAGACAAATGAAAGTAATATCAGATACATAAATCATCAAAATTGCATGTTCCCCCATTACTATATTTACAGTAAACATTATACCACCTCTTGTGCGACAAACGGAATATGGTTGGAGTATGATTGTTTGTTAAATTTGAGATAAAGCTTGATATGATTTACTTTAGTACTTCCTCGGTCCTAATATTCATGACAAATTTCTTTTTTACACGTATCCGTTCCAATATTCATGGCACGTTTCTTTTTTGCACGTAGATTAAGGAAAATTGTGTTTTGTATGTAAAATAGTGGGTGATACGGAATTCGAGACACTTTTTAGTGTAAAAAGTGTTTCTTTTTTTGGAAACGGACAACTTAATGGGACAGCAAAAAAAGAAAAATATGCCATGAGTATTGAGACGGAGGAAGTATATTTTATCATATGGTATCAATATATATTTATTTGGATACATAACATCTGCAACAAAATATTTTTAATATACTATTTGGTTGGATGTGTCAAAAAGTCGCAATATTAATATATGCTATATATAATTATCTTTTATACTGCGCTTATTATAGAGACGAGTGACAAACCCCGAAAAGTCACTCCGGCTTCGCCACCTCGCCTCATGCGGCGATCTGTGGTGCGCGGAGTACGGAGGCTCATTGTTTTTATGGTCACCTTCGACGGGAACATTCCGGAAGCTTCCAACCCCGTCAATTGTCGTGTCACGTTGCCGCTTTGTTTTCGAGCTGGACTACTACAAGGTGTGTTTTGAGGGAAAATTCGGTTTGTGGGTGATGCGGGTCGGAAAATCATGGGTTAAGATATTTGAGACTGAATGATGTCCATACACCGCCCCTTGGAGACATGACCAAAGTGGACTGATTGCTTTGCGAGATCAGCACATGTCAAATTTATATTTATCTGATGGATAATATCATTATTAACACAACATATATCCACTAAGTTCATGGATAATGAGATTTAACCTCCAAATTTGAAGCCAAAACCGATTATCAAATTACCTAGCTCCCCTATATAAATATGATTATATCCTCTTTCATTTTGATACACCTATTTTCGAAAAGTTTCGAAAGTAATTTTGTTCTCTTTTCTTTCCCAGGTTTAATTTTCATTTTTCAGAAAATCTCATTGGAAAGAAAAATTGTTTTTTCCCTCAAAATCTAATTTGCCAACTCTTTTTCAAACATCAAATTATTTCAAAAAATTATTTCTAGTTGTTATTTAACAAAACTATCGTGTTCTTGCTATTTTATCCCTTATTTTTATGATAAATATGCCTTTTTTTCGCATCATATTCACTAAAATCTGTATCCAAAACAAACTCCTATTTACTATTACAAATAATCAAGATGAGCTGTAAATAAACCTAAGTATTCCAACACATGATATCCCTGTACACATGAATATTTTTTACTGCATCTTTGAAATCTATAATTTTGAATTCCTTTTTGTTCAATGACAGGAAATTGACATGATAATGGCTCTTTTTATACTAAACTTACTGATATCAGACCTCATACTACCACCTCTGTCATAAAAGTGAGGTGTATTCGAAATCGAAAGTACAAAATGCACAACACAAGAGGAGAGATCCCTGCGATAGAGTGTATCGTGCACGACAGTCAGGTATAATCTTTTTTTAAACTGTATTCAGTGTGCTGATGTATGAATGACGAGATGCATGATGCATAGAGATATATGGATTATACCATCAGGGGTTTGTTCTTGCTGAACTTTTTTATTCTTATATTCATCTATATATAAAAAACCCGTAGAATCGATGTCCGTACAACATATATAAGCTTTTTCTCAACTATTATGAATCTGCTATTTGTTGTGAGCTGGAGTATGAATGGTGAGATCTAGGATGCATCAAAAATATATACACAGTTGCTTCAATTAAACTATAATGAATATAAAGAATATATGGATTATTCCCTCAGAGTAGTGCTGCTGCTAAACTCTTTATGTTTTTATATTCATGTATATTGGAAAAATGCAGAATGCATGTAAAGAATATATATTTAGGGAGCTAATTTTGATTTGACAAATTGGATAATCGTCCCACATCGAGAGCTCAAAGATAGCATGCCACTCAAGGTTGAGAATAAAAATAGGAAAAGCAAAACTGATAAATCATACCTTTCTCGGCCTTTTGGCTAAGATCAAGTGTAGTATCTGTTCTTATCAGTTTAATATCTGATATGTGGGCCATCGGCCCACACGATATTAAATTTATTTCTTAAGGGGGAGTGCCCATCACGGCAGCTTGCTGCTGGGGTTCTTGAGCGTCGCCTTGGTGTTGCACTACTGCCAAGGCCTGGCGCACCCCAACCAAATCTTAGTTAAACATTATACCCTCGTTTGAAGAACATTGTAAGATTTGCATGAGTAAATCTATTAGAATATTCTCTATACACCCTCCTATGTTCAACCCAAGGCGCCGCCACCAGCAGGATGCTGCCGGAGCCAGACGAGAGCGATAACCATCCCAACGGCGATTGTCGAGAGAATACTGTTGCATCTACCGGTGAAATCTTGCCCCCGCTTCTGCACCATCCCCACATCCACTGAATCCGGCATCGCCGTTTCCACTCGTCCTTTCTCTTCCATATTAACCCAATCAGATCATCGGCGGTGACGGAGAGCCGCTCATCTGCTCTTTCGACGGGGACTATCCCGGCAGACCGGCTCCGCCACCACGCCTCGTGCGGCGTTCTATGGTGCGCGGTGTACAGACGCTCATCCTTTCTATGGAACCCTTCGATGCGAACATTCTGGAAACTTCCAACCCATTTAATTCTCGTGCCACACTACTTCTGTTTGGACTTGGACTTTCGCTGTGGAGTAGGGAACGGCTCGGGCGGGGACAATAACAAAATATTAAAAAACGGTTTCCGGAATACGATGAGCTGTATTCTCTACGAAGCGACTCGTGGAAGAAAATCGAGCCTTTCCCCGGCGACGTCGACCTGCAACGGAGAGGCGTGGCTGCAAGCAGCGGGCGTGATTGTATCTTTTGACTTGTCGACGGAGGAGGTGGCGATGCCCCGATACGACGACTACTACAGAGCGGAGCTGTGTGTTTTGAGGGAAGAGTTGTGTGTTCAGTTGCATTACAGAAGAGGAGGCAAATTCGGTTTGTGGATGATGCGTGTCGGAAAATCATGGGTTGAGATATTCGAGTGTGAATGTTGTCCATAGTAAGCAAAAAGAGGACTGTAACCTCTTCAAATTATTTATTTTATTTGTTTTGATAGTTAGCGTACTAATTAACGTGATTTTCACAATCTTTTTTATATCTTTCTTTTTCCCCTCTTTTTTTGTCAACAAAGTACAATTGATTTACTTTGATCTAATGAATACTCGAGGTGAGTGCGTTGTTTTGTAATTTTTTTTTATTTGTTAGTGTAGTTTGAATATGGCAGTATTGTACTATTGTATTACTTCGACTGCATTTGTGTCAACTTTGTGAAATCATAGGGTATTGTTGAACAAAAATATTATCTTATAATCCACAGAAGCATGATTAAGTGTGTGCAATTTATTTTTATAGAGTATTTGATGAGGTTATTTTTGTTCATCTTTAAATGACAAAATCGTTGTGTTTAGTAGATTCTATGGTTCAACTGTGTCTACTCAAGTTAATGTTAAGCCGCCAACTATTTTGAAAAATAAATGAAATGAAACTCGTATAAAGTCGGGAATAGAGAAAACATTAAGGCTTGCTAGCAAACCTATGAGGCCGTGTAGAAAATTCAAAGAGTATGACCACCGTGACCATATGAATTGCCAACGAGTTTTCAATAAAGCAGTAACTCAATAATATGTAATAGTATATGAAGTTATTTAATCTCATGTATATGATGCTTTCAGAAATTGCATAACATAATTTTTTGTGAGTTTGTATATGCTTTTACCAATGCCTTTGAACGATAAAGCATGAGTGCAATTAATACATAGTTTATATTAATATATGCTTCGACAAGTGACATTGAACATATTGGACTAATTAGCACGGATAACTTATTTAAAAATTAAGCCTACAAAAATTATTGTATGAAATCACAAAACCAAAGTAACATGACACATTCCGATAGAATATAGAATTTGTGCAATTTGAAAGCTTGAAATTTTAGAAACGAACGACATTCAACAATTCGAAATTTGTCTTGACACAAAATGAACAAAAACATATTTCACGCAAGATCTTATGTTGCTAACATAATGACTACACATCATCCAACACAATTCTACGTTTCCTTGTACGCACGTATTTCGATAATATTATTTTGCCTTTGCATAATTTTGTTTCGTGATGTAGTTACAATCAATAACACATATGTGACCACAGTATCTTACATAAAAGGCATTCAATTGGTCGCTTTGTCCTCTTGTAGAGTCCGAGTCTCCGTTAGACTATATTATCACCTATGAAAGTCTCCATGTGTCTCATTACGTATATACTACAATCTACATAATTGTTATCATCCGCCCTTCGAAACTTGATCCTCCCTTCAAATAAGCATGAAATGAACGTGACTTTGGAATAGAAATCATAACAGACATCAGTAGAATAAGATACCAAATGAAAGCATGACTTATGTAGTCAAAAAACACATCCAAATAATTGTCGGAAGCATACGTATGTCAACCACGTCTTTAAAATGAGATACTAAACAAAAGCATGATTTATGTGGGCAAAAAGCATATCCAAATAATTGATCGAAGCATACGTATGTAATTGCTTCGTATATCCACCTCGTCTCTAAAAGAAGATTATAAACAAAAGCACGATTTATGTATTTAAAAAGCATAACAATTAAATTATCGAAGCATAACTATGTTAATACTCTGTATCCATATTCACTAACAACATAGGCATGCTTATTATGCTACAGAAGCATACTCAAATAACCAACATAAGCATACGCATACAAACTGGGGCAGAAAAATGTCTCAATAGAAACGAGAAAAAAATGTTGAAAAACCAAAAAAAAAAAAAGATAAAAAACTTGGGTGAACTCTACTTCACCATGAGTTCATCTCTGTTTTCTATTAAGATAACTATATATTAATTACGGTGAGTAAGGATAATTAGATTTTATTAATTTATAATTAAATTAATTAATTTATAATTATACTTTATTAATTCAAAATTAGAATTTATGAATTCATAATTATGATTTATTAATTCCTAATTAAGGTTTATTATACAAAATTAGGATTTAATATTCAAAATTAGGGTTTATTAATTCATAATTAGAGTTTATTAATTCAAAATTAGGGTTTATTAATTTCAATTAGGATTTATTAATTAAAAATTAAGATTTATTAATTCATAATTAGGGTTTGTTAATTTCAATTATGCTTTATTAATTCAAAATTAAGATATATTAACCCATATTTAGGGTTTATTAATTCAAAATTATGATTTATTAATTTATAATTATGATTTCAATTAATGTTTATTAAATTAATTAATTTTAATTTAATAATAATTAATTAATTAAAAAATTAATTAGATGGTCTAATTGTGCGCGCACAGTAGAACGCAAAAAATTTGCTCTCATTAGTCTAACTGAGGTTTATCGACTCCTAAAATGACGCAAAGTCATTGAAATCAACAAAAGCAATGAAATATCAAACAATTTGAATAAAATGTATATAGCGCCATGGGAGAAGTCATAACTTCGTCAATGGACACCAATTCGTCCGATTTTTTTTCCCACAAATTCGCTATCAATTTAACGCATTTTCTGTGTTTTTGGAAGACTTTGACAGCGAATTAATATTCAATTTTCAATACAAAGCAAATAATGAGATTTGATGGTTTGTGGAGGTTTAGTTATGCTACCAAAACCCTATTCTTACGGATAGAGAGAACACTACATCAAGAAGTATAATGGGATATGACTCCTCAATTCGACTATAAAAACTTCACCACAATTCGTTAGAAATACATTGTAATATGTACATGAAAAAATCTATTAGACTCTTCTCTATAAACCCTCCTCGTTCTACCCAAGGAGCCGCCGCCAGCATGCCGTCGGAGCCGATAGCGATAACCATCCCACCGGAGATGATCGAGGAAATCCTATTGCATCTCCCCGTGAAATCCTTGCTTCGATTCTCCACGGTCTCGAAAGCATGGCATTCCGCGATTTTTGACGCAAGATTCATTCAAAGACACAGAAGCGTCGCCGCCCTCTGCGGCCGGTCGATAATGATCGCCACCATCCCCACATCCAGTGAATCCGGCGCCTCTTCTACTCGCCCTCCGTCCTCCATAGCACCCGATCAGATCATTGGCGACGATGGCGAGCCGCTCATCTGCCCCTTCGAGAACGAAGTCGGGGAATATTCCTCTAGTCTCCGGTTCCGCCACCTCGCCTCGTGCGGCGATCTATGGTGCGCCGAGTACCAAGGCTCATTGTTTTTGTGGAACCCTTCGATGCGAACATTCCGGAAACTTCCACCCCCGTCAGTTGGTGCGTCCCACTTATTTTTTGAGTTCGACTTTTGCTTTGGATTAGGGTACGACCCGGCCGGGGACGATTACAAATTATTAAAATAAAGCTTCCGAACGAAGACGGGTTTCCCGAATACGAAGAGGTGTATTCTCTACGAAGTGACTCTTGGAAAAGGACCCACCTTTTCCCGCCACCTCGATGGGTGGCACTGGCATCCGAGAGGCGTCGCTGCAAGCGGCGCGCTTCACTGGCTGGCTTACCGAGGCCATTCACACGGTCCGGATGAAACCTTGATTGTATCTTTCAACTTGTCCACGGAGAAGTATGCGGAGGTGCCGATGCTCCAGCGCGTATTCGGATGGAACCCGGAGTTAAGTGTTTTCAGGGGAAAATTGTGTGTTAACTTGATCAATTATGTAGAAAGCCAGTCTAGTTTGTGGATGATACAATATGGTGTCGAAGAATCATGGAGTCAGATGTTTCAGTTTAAACTCCGGCCAGATACGATCTGTTGGAGTCATGACCTGAGCCAGGACGAAAGTGGACTGATTGCTTTGAAAGCGTGTTGGCGAGATCTGCATAAGTATATATATGTGGATGAGGAGATCATGGCGCACAGTGTTTTTCACTGCAATTACGACCGAGGCTATACTTGTCATCTCTATGTCGAAAGCCTTGTTTCACCGGCCACCTATTGCGGCCGCCGGCAGCCGGTCTGCGCCGGCGACGGAGAGCAGCTTGCTAATGATCATATCAGTGTTGATTTACTTTTATTTTTACATTTATTTTTATATATTTGCTGGGTAGTCTTTGTTATTTGCTGGGTAGTCTTTGGTGGGTAGTTTTTGTTATTTGTGTATTATATTTTTACATTGAGTATTTTGTTAATATCTTGGGAGATCGCCATGTGGGTTTCTATTTCTTATTTTGTATTCTTTATTATTTTATAATATGAAATATTTTGTTAATTGATATTTTCTAGAATTAGTGAAAATAGTCACTTTGTTTAGTCAAAACAAAAATCTGTTAGGAAAAGTAGTTGGATTCCATCCATGAATGCTTTAACTTAATGCACAAACAATGCCCTTCAAAATCGTCAAAATATCTCTCGTAATAGCAGATCCCGAATCCTCTATTCCTAATATCGTATTGGGTCGAGAAATTGGCCCAGGTCCACAACCCAACCAGATTATTATCCTTATTCATTAGCATAATTTTGTGCTTTAGTGGTAGACCGGTTATCTTGAGATCTTGTGGTAGATTGGTTAATGTTTGAGTAAAAGATCTGGTTAATACTTGAGATCTCGTGGTAGGCGGTTAATGTTTGAAGCCAAAGATCTCGAATTCGAATCCACTGTGACGTGATTTTTAAATTTTTATATTTAATTAACAAAAAAAGGTTTTCATTCATGCATGAATGAAATAAAATAAAAGGTTTCCATTCATGTATGAATGAAATCAAACCCTACTTACTTATTGACGGTAAAATCAAGCCAAATGTGAAACCATATTATATTATAAATTTGTTATAATAATCTATTAGTATGGTTTCATTTAATCCAATTACGGGCTCAAAATTATTATATTTATCCATTAAATATACAGATATTGGCAATGATCTTTTCTTCTTCTGTATTCTCTCTAGTTCATGTAAGTATCTCTCTGTCACATAACAGTAAAGTCTCTCTCAGAATAAATTCATGTGTGTGCCCCTGGCCACAACTATAAATGTAACTACAACACTTCCATGTTGCAATTACCCAAACCTCAAAATACTATAACTCTCCCAACTTCGATCGCACTTCACTCCTATGTCCAAAAAAGAAAGGTGATACAAATTTTTAAATCACTCGTAAAACTTACTCCATCACCAACATTCTTTAATTTTATTGCAAAATATATACACAGTTGCTTCAATTAAACTATAATGAATGTAAAGAATATATGGATTATTCCCTCAGAGGTTTGTTGCTGCTAAAATCTTTATGTTTTTGTATTCATGTATATTAGAAAAATGCAGAATGCATGTAAAGAATATATATTTAGGGAGCTAATTTTGATTTGACAAATTGGATAATCGTCCCACATCGAGAGCTCAAAGATAACATGCCACTCAAGGTTGAGAATAAAATAGGAAAAGCAAAACTGTTAAATCATACCTTTCTCGGCCTTTTGGCTAAGATCAAGTGTAGTATCTGTTCTTATCAGTTTAATATCTGATATGTGGGCCATCGGTTCACATGATATTAAATTTATTTCTTAAGGGGGAGAGCTCATCACGGCAGCTTGCTGCTGGGGTTCTTGAGCGTCGCCTTGGTGTTGCACTACTGCCAAGGCCTGGCGCACCCCAACCAAGTCTTAGTTAAACATTATACCCTCGTTTGAATTACATTGTAAGATTTGCATGAATAAATACAAGTCCCCAACATCCATGATTTTTGACGTTAGATTCATACCAAGACACAGAAGCAAGCGGCGGCCGGCGGATAGTGATCGCCACCATCCCCACATCCACTGAATCCGGCATCGCCGTTTCCACTCGTCCTTTCTCTTCCATATCACCAAATCAGATCATCGGCGGTGACGGAGAGCCGCTCATCTGCTCTTTCGACGGGGACTATCCCGGCAGACCGGCTCCGCCACCTCGCCTCGTGCGCGGTGCGCGGAGTACAGACGCTCATCCTTTCTATGGAACCCGTCGATGCGAACATTCTGGAAACTTCCAACCCTGTTAATTCTCGTGCCACACTACTTCGGTTTGGACTTGGACTTTCGCTGTGGAGTAGGGAACGACTCGGGCGGGGACAATAACAAAATATTAAAAATCCGGTTTCCGGAATACGATGAGCTGTATTCTCTACGAAGCGACTCGTGGAAGAAAATCGAGCCTTTCCCCGGCGACGTCGACCAGCAACGGAGAGGCGTGGCTGCAAGCAGCGGGCTTCACTGGGTGGCTCGCTCACGCGCGTGATTGTATATTTTGACTTGTCGACGGAGGAGGTGGCGATGCCCCGATACGACGACTACTACAGAGTGGAGCTGTGTGTTTTGAGGGAAGAGTTGTGTGTTCAGTTGAATTACAGAAGAGGAGGCAAATTCGGTTTGTGGATGATGCGTGTCGGAAAATCATGGGTTGAGATATTCGAGTGTGAATGCTGTCCATACTATAGTAAGCAAAAGAGGACTATGTAATATCTTCAATGATTTTCCTTTAATACTCTCTCCGTTCCACTTTTATTTTCTACACAAATTAAGAAAAATATTTAATATACTTTGAAAATATATTTTAGATGTAATTATTCTATTTTGACCTTATTTACTGCTCCACATATATATGTTGCAGTTTTAAACATGACTTTTCCAATTCTTCAAAATTAGGAACCTTCTCACCAATATTGAATAAGGTTATTCTAGTAAAAGGAAAAATTTACATGATTCAAGTTAAGAAAAAATAACTTTATTTAGGACATCCCAAAGAAAAATAGAAGATTAATTTCGTGAAATAAAGGGAGTATGCCTACCTTGATGGAAGAATCAAGTGAGAAAACTATTGAAGACATTTTGCTAATTTCGATTTAAAATACTTGTGTAATTTCAAGAACAAATATTGGTGCGGGCATTACACAAACATCGCGGGATTCGAATTTAATGATGATAAATTAATTATTGCAAGATTTAAAAGATGGAGTTATGAAGTATATATCGGTCTTTTTTTTGGGACAAGATAATAATTGCAGAAAAATGAGTTAATGTGCCGTACTATACAATGCCGTCTCCACTTTTAATGAGATTTAAATCGTACGTACCCAAAATATTTATTGTCCGACCTGTCTTATATACGAGTCCATTCCAGCAGACATACCAAATTGTCAGTAATAAAATTATGGGATTAATTAAAATATATTCCCTCGTTTTCACAAATTAATCATCACTTGTTACAATACTTTTAACTAATTATTCGTTTCAATAAAATTCGACACAGTAAAATATATCAGTATAATAAATTGTATAAATAACAAAAGTTTTATTAATTTCCAAATTCTAGCACCGTTTCAAAAGTAACCATTTATTTTCACTTTGATATCAAATTAAAGAAACTACTTAATCACTTTGGAATTCAATATTTTTTTTCCTCAATTGAAGTTAGGAAAATCTTGAATCCAAGACTCTTGTTTTCAATGGGTGAAATCTCATGAAAAATCGAGTGAGATTAAAGATCCTTTAATTTAAGTTTTCAATTAATAAAGTATTACGAAAAGTTCGGTGTGGTATTTGAAATTAATTAAGAATACACAAATTGAATAATTTTTAGAACATTAGACATAGAAAATCATGAAATTCCACATAAGATTTTTGATCAATATGGCCAAATTAAATTGATGGTCCGGTTCAAATGATATTTGTATCAATCATTCCACCAATTAAATATGAAAGTTTGGTTAGGAGCTAAGAATCAAGTATCATTTTCTTTAGATGAAGTTCCACATAGTATCCATGATTATTGTGGTACCTCCCAAATCCATAATGCTATATATATATAGAGAGAAGCAAACAGCATGAAATGAGTACATGAAATCCGAAATTATTAATTAATGTTCCGGTTTGTTGGTAGAAGCTGAAAATGCGTGGAGAGGAGTAGAAGGCGGGGAGAATAGAAGTAGAACCATGCAGTTGGCGGTGGCGCCGCAGTACATTGGCGAACACCTGGCGGGCGTTGGTGATGATCAACGGGAGGTGGTGGTTGAAAATTGTGTGGAGATAGTTGTTGGGAGTCGGCAGATATTGATGTAGTGACCAAAAGATGTAGAAAAAAAGGAGTGTTTATACCTCAACGAGCTTAGAAAGTTGATAGGAACAAAAAAAATGAGTAATTCAGAATTAGATCGAGTGATCATACACGTATAAATATTATTTGTAAGAGATTTTAGGAGTTATTGAGGATAGCGCAACTGCTCTATAACATGAAGTTGTATAGTTACAAAGCTTGAATTTTGTTGCACGCCTGTGGTCCCTTTGGGTATTAAATATTAGATTGATTTTATCTGGATAATGGTCGACTCTATGTAAGATATTAATTAAAGTGTTAATGGAGAGAATTGCCCCAAATGTTAACATTGCTACTTAAATTACCTCATATGTTAAGTTGCTACTCTTTTTACCCAATTTAAAGTAAAATTACAAAAATATCATTCATTTGTAAAAAAAAAACAGACGGAGGAAATGGGAGGACGTTGGCTGTCGGGAAGGGAGGGTGGCCGCGGCAAAGGGAGGAGGATTTTGGCCGGCGAGAGGAGGATGGTTGGCCGTCGGAAAAAGGAGAGGAGGAGATTGGCACGGAAAGAGGTTTGTTGGGAAAGAGGGTTGGCCTTGGGAGGTTGGTCATTGGGAGTTGGTTGGGGAGGTTGGCCACTGGGAGGGTTGGCCGCTGGGAGTTGGCTGGGGAGGTTGGCGGCGGGGAAGGTTGGCTGCTGGGAGGGTTAAATTGTACAATTGGTTAAAAAGAGTAACAACTTAATATGAGATAAAAAGAATGTCAAACTTAACATATAGGTTATATAAAATTTTCGGCCTTAATTAAATGGTATATGTGTTATTCAAAACCCTACTACTTGTGAAAATCGAAGATTTGGGAGAATTCAAATTTAAATGGTATGAGTATTGCACATATACATATTCTCCCAAACTGAAAAATTGTAAGAATTCAAATTTACTAAAAATCAAAATATTGGGATGTAATTGTAATAAGACTAGGGATGGCAACGGATCCAGGACCGGGTCCAGATCCGTGGATCCAGATCCATTTTTAAGGATCTGGATCCTCAAAAATCTGGACCCGACGAATCTGGACCGGATCTGGAACATATATCAATATTTTGGATCTGGATCTGGAGTTTAGGTTTTAAGACCCGGATTCGGTCCAGATCCGGCCCGTGGACCCGCCAATTATATATATATATATATTATTTTATTATAATTAAATTAGTTAACCTAAATAATTTCTATTCGTGCGTCTCGCCGTCATTCTCAATTTCCCATTCCAAAATCCATTCAGTTTATATATATATATATATATATATATTATTTTTATTATAATTAAATACATAACCCCAACTTAAAACTCTTCAATTTTCTTTTTCAAATTATTCCAAAACAAATATGTTCCAAATTTCATTTCAAATACTCCCAATTATGTATCTATCGGCATTCACGGCGGGTCGAGTTACTTACACCACCGACGATCGAGTTGTTTGTTGCTTCCTACTTTATAGTAAATCAGAACTAACGCCTTCTAATATAGTGATAATTGTAGAAATTCTAAATAATTATTATAGTATTATTATGCATTTAGATTATTATGGTGTTACTGTGAATTATAGTTGATTAGAATTTATTTTAGAAGCGATAACATATGGATCCGGGTCTAGACCCTGGACCCTGTAGATCTTATAGATCTAGATCTAGATTTAATCTTTTTGGACCCAATGGATCTGGACCAGATTTGGATCAAAGCAAAAAAAATCGAATCTGGATCTGGACCTAGCCAGATCCGATCCAGATCCGACCCATTGCCATCCCTAAATAAGACAAAGGTTTGTGATCCCCCAAAAAAGTAGTCAGATATATCCATCTGAATATTGCTAGCTTACTTTTAGGTAAGATCTAGCTTACTTGATCGGACATAACATCAAGTCCTCGCCACCTAGATAAAGAAAAAGTTAATTAAAAAAAAATACTTCATTCGTATATGATAATCATATTATAATTATCTTATTCAATATTTACGAAAAGTATATTACTTTCTTTTTAAAATACTATTCTTTATTATTCAATCTTACAATCAATCATTATTTACCACAAAATTATTTATATCATTCACAACCTAACACATGCAAAGTCACGATCGAAATCATCGATAAATCGGGATATGTAGAGCCGGCAAAATTGGCCCGGCCCGGGGTACCCGGAATTGGAATCGGGTTGGACTCGTGAAAATAGTGACCCAAAAAAAATCGGGTCTAAAAAGCCCGCCCACATAGCCCATCGGGCTGACTGGGCTTTGGGGCTAAAAAGTCCGGGGTTAACGGGCCTAAAAGCTCACCCACACATTTAAAGTTTTAATATTTTACATTTGATCTTTGATGATATTTGAAACTTTAAGTTTATCTTATTTACGTTGAAATTGATGTTAGACTTGTTAGTAGACTTAATTTATTTTATTTACTTTGGAATTGATGCTATTAGACGTAATTTATCTTATTTACTTTGAAATTGATGCTAGTAGATTTAATTTATTTATTGTTATCATATTTTTTTGAAATTAAAAATAATATTTTATTAAATTAAATATTGGGCGGGTTTGGCTCGATGGCCCGGTGGCCCAGATGGAGCTGGGTTGGACTACCATATTTTCAACCCGATAGCATTTCGGACAGGGCCAGCCCGACCCGATAAAAACAACAAGCCCGATGGGCCGGGCCGGGCCAGCCCGACCCGCCTCTTTTGCCAGCTCTAGGGATATGGATTACGCACTAAATCCACAACCTAAAGTCAACTATAATACTCAACACTAAACTTAACACTATTTTACAGTAATTTTTACATCAAACAGTAATTTATCTCCAATATATAAACTCAAATTCTAACTCAAAAGAATATTTTATATATTCCTTCTCATCCCACTTTTTATACTTTTGCAAAATCAACCTTTATATTTATTAATATTACACATTAAATCCATTTAACTTTTCAATAAATAATTTAATACGAAATGAGCTAGTACTAAATAAATTGGTTATAAATAAATAAAGATAACTAAATTACCTATTCAAATAAGAGAAAATTACATAAATAGATTTAATGATTGTAATAATCAATCTCTAATATTATTGTTTATTATCTATGAATTAATAATTGTTATATAAATATAATTTATATTAAATAGATTGGTTCTAAATAAATAAAGATAACTAAATTACCTATTCAAATAAGAGAAAATTACATAACTTGATTTAATGATTGTAATAAATCAATATCTAATATTATTATTTATATCTTGAATTAATAATTAAAGTTTAATATTTTTCTACAAGGAAAAGGAATAAGACAATAACAAATATAAAAACAAACTAAACGACTTTACAATTCCATTTAAGTGAACAACAACTAATATGCAAAAGCCCATGGAACCCACTTTTAACAAAGCCCAGACCAATTAATATAAGAATGCCCTAATTATATTAATGGTTGTCTCCTTCTTCTTCACAGTTGCGTTTCTACAGACATCCACTCTTCACTCTTGTGATATACCAAACACATATCAATATTTAAGTAGCGGGATTATTCTGCAATATCATCAAAATAAAAAGTGAGATGCATCATTTCACAATACAAACGTATATTTGAGTTTGAATGAGAGAACTTCGTCAAAACTCATTTTGAGTTTGGATTTATAATTACATTGGGAAAGAAGATCCATTGTAAAATGAGTTTACAGTTGGGTTGGAGATGACCTAAAACCAACTTCATCTCTACGTGACTTCCCTTTTCACTTTTGCTAATTAGCATTTTATAAATGCTTTCAACAGATTTTCCATTTTCCGCTGCATCTTATATCCACTTTATACAAGATTTCAATATAATAATAACAATAATAATAATAGTAGTAGTAGTAGTAATAATATGTAATATTATTATTTGAGCTAATCACGCCATGAATTTTGCACCTTTGGAAATGGAAATGGAACACACAGGATAGATAGTAGAAGTGGGAATGCTCCAGTCTCCACTCGCAGACAAATTTATAATTAATGTTTGAATTTTTTTTGATGTGACTATTTAATAAAGGGACAGGTGGGAAATAAACATACCAATGTGAAGAAAACCCACATCGGATGCTCCAACGGTCCAATCAAACCAACTAAGTTTTTTAACTCACAATCAGCCTTCTAACAAAGTACCAAAACTTGATTTCTTTTGCGGAATCAAGTGATCCATCTAAAGGCTAGCGGTCTTTTGCAACTCCATAATTTTATCTCTCTCTCTCTCTCTCTCTCACACACACACACACAAGCGGTCCAATTAATTTGGAGAGAATATGAGCATGATCCGCTGAAGATGTATGAGAAATAAGAATAGATGTCATTTGGGACAACCACTGATAAAATAGTTTTCTATGATCAAAAGGTTAAAAGTTGGAACCCCACTAATTCTTCTATGGTTCTGAACCTAACACGTCTAGTTTTTCAAGTGTGATTTACATTTCTTATGTAGTTTGTAAACTACTACACAAAAGGTTTGTAAACTACTATACAATTTGAAGAAAAAGTCCCCAGTTTCTTGCAGGTTAGCAGAGCATTCAACCAAATTAAGGTTGGATATGGCCTCTTAGGACTTATCTACATAGCTTCGTTATCTACACCTACACAACTAGACAGTAATGCATATACATTCCAACAGATTAATGTATTGCAACTTTGTTAGGGTCAGCATCATTTGCAAACTGTCTTCAGTCTCTTTGCTGCCTGCACGAACCCCGCAATAACTTGAAGCTCGTCCAGTTGCTACACCAAAAATAGCGATTCATCAGTAAACACAATATTCGTCTGCATCAAGACTTGTGCAGATATAGAAACAACCTGTGAAACAAAATGCCTCTGGACAACGTCAATGAGTTGCTCCTTCGAATGGTTAGGATTTGTATCCACCTGAAGTTGAATGAATTAGGTTATTGCACTATGCAAAATAAAAAGTAAATCTAATATCCTTCTTTGGGATTGAAGCCACTCACAAGGTCAAAATGCAGGGCATATCTCCACAGCGCGTCCATCTGAAGTTTGCTGAGGTCAACCTGAAGTGCAAGAGGCATTTATCATGGTTAATTGCAGAAGATTGTCTCAATGGGATAAATTAAACAAAGAGCAAAAGTTACTTCAGCTTTTTATTCTTATCAAGAGAAAGAAAGAAAAAGTGAAAGCTTTCTCACCGAGGATCCTTTTGCTGTAGAAATAGAATCCTTAAGATGAGAGTCGGAGGAGAGAGATCGACGGAGAGTCTTGTTAGATGAACGGGGCATGCGATGCCTCGACCTATGGGACTTATGAGCATCCTCGAATGCTACGAAATTGCAATACAAAATACAATCAGATGACATAGTTGATCAGGGCAAGCGGTAATATAGAGAATAATGGATGAATATCGAATACTATTTGCCTATCTTCAAACATAAAGCATCCTATGTAAGAATGGGGGAAAAGGTGGTAAAGAAATGTAAAGAATCCTATGTAAATAAAAAAGCTATTTAATCATCAGGCAGCAGGCGTGACATTCACAGTACTTTTGCCTATCTTCAAACATAAAGCGTATTACTGCTTGAATTTTGTTTGCAGTTATCTCCAAAATAAACAATCAATTTGGGCATATAATATACAGAACATAGGAATCATTATATCATAGGACAAGATGAGTTTCAGCTACAAATTTTTCATTTGATTTTGCAGAAAGAGCACCTCCTAATCTCCTATAGTTGCAGGAGCCAAGATTAAATATTAAAAAACTATCAAGTATGTACAAGGCTTACCAATATCCGAGCTATTCCACTGCTCGTGTTCGAATTCAAGGTAGTCATCTTCCTCGTTTCCAATAGGAGCTTCAAGAACACTTAGAGCATTCCTTTGCAGCTTCACCTCAATACCATTAGTGAGAACCTGCACATCCATCCGCGACGCTATAACAAAACTATTTCAATCAACAGGATTTCATTTTTAATTTATTCTCCTAAAAGATTATAAATTTCATGGAATATTGAGTTCCTCGAAAGGATAATTCCTTATACAACGGATGGCTCTTTTCTGTTGAATTGGGAACTAATTTAAATTCTACAGTACCGATACAGAAATAGTTGCTAAAAAGTCACATAAACAAATAAAAAATCAACAATGCAGCGTTTTAATCAGTCACGGGAAGCATAAAGGACTAATAATTCAGCCGAGCAGCAAGATTATTGATCATCCAAAATTAATTTACACTATTTGCTAAATTCACTACAAACAAAAAATAATCAAAGAACAAGGAAATCCGTATCAGAATTGCCTCAGCCTCACATGATAAAGTTAATATGTAATAAGAAAAACTCGGAAAGCGCTCTTATTTACTGAGGAAGCATCAAAGGGAAACTAAGCACAAAATTTACTAATCAATAAGTGAAATAAAAGTCAAATAACATCCAAAACAACACCCCACATTATGAAAACAACAGTAATCAAATCAGATCTACCACAAAATTCCACATGCAAAAAAATATATATATATATATATATATATATATATATATATCATCGGAACTCAAACAACATTCAGATGATAAATTTCAATGTCATTTCAGCACAAGTTGAATCCTAATGACTCGAATTTAGGCTTCAGACAAGAACAAAGCATCAAAATCTTCCCAAAATTACTACTTTTTCAGTCCCACGATCTATGCGGAATCATTTCACCTTAAACAAGTGAGACCCACTAGACATTGTTCCAAAATTGACTGGAAATTAAAAGGCTCAAAACAGGTTTTGAAATTTTCTTTTCTTGTGCTGAAATTTACCAGCCAATGCCATCCACCGAGGCCAACGGCTTTCTTGACGACGCCTTGAAGCCCCACCAGCACCGACTTTGTGCGGTTGTTTCCAGTGACCACCACCTTGGTGTGGCGGGGCAAAACAGATAGCTCTTCCTCGGAGCTGTCGCCGCAGCTGTGCAGATGAGATGAGTGAGAGGAGAATCCGCCATTGCTCACCACTGCTGCAGCTTCCAGCATTTTAAACTTCTCTCGCAAGTACTGGAGAAAATGAACTCAATTATTGAGCTTAGGTATTGAAATGAGGCCCGATGGGAAGACAATTCATTGGTTGGTGCAGCTTCTCGGTGTCTCTGGGGGTGCTGGCAATTCGGGGAGAATTTGGGTTTTTTTGGAGAGAGAAAACACAGTGTGACTGGAGATGGAGGAACAGGTAAGAAGATGAGAGAGACAGAGAGAGTGTCCGTTTGTGTTTTCTTGCTGCTCATTTGTTTAACTTTAATTATTATTGCGAGAGCTGTGAATCCCGAGGGCCTGCAATGGGCCAAAGAGAGATCGCCACGTGGCCCTCATGGCTCGCCAATCATGCAGTCGAGTTTTTTTCCCCTTCTGAAATGAGATCTATTTATTACCCATTAACAGTGGCGGAGCCACGTTGGGGCCTGGGGGCCCTTGGCCCCTCAGCATTTTTGAATATTAGTAGTATATAGTTATTAATAGTACCAAGAATGCAGTGTAGACGAGTTGGGTAAATTGATTTTGCCATACCCAACGACCTGGGTTCGAACCCAGCCTCTCTCCCCTTTCTGCTTTCAATTTATTCTCCTCTTTTTTCTTTTCTCCTTTTCATTCTCTTTTTCTTTTTTCCTTTCTCCTTTTTACTTTCCTTTTTTATTTTCCATTTTTCTTTTCTTGTAATTTAATTATATTTTCTTGTCTCTCTACTTTGTGCTCTTTCTTTTCTTTTCTTTTTTCTATTATTTGTATTGTGTTGATAAAATAAAAAATATATGCAAAAAATATAACGGTTTATATGTGAACTAATATGATCAATCTAATTTCTAAACAAATTATGATAAATTATTCTAACAACAACCAACTGAAGGTATCTAAGTTATTTAAATTCTTATTTTAAGCATCTAAAAAAATTGTTGATGATAAAACAATCAAAATATAGATCAATTGAATATATGATTATTATTTTAGAAATATAAGTGTTGAACCAAAATATTGAATGAACATAATTTAAATACATTGAAAATGATGTGTTTGTTAATCTACCAATGAAATTATTATATACGATTTCGAAAATGAAGAATATAAGATATACTTATGATGGTGATTAATTGTGTTTAACTTTTATTTTTCTAATATTGTGATATAATTTAAATAATATTATTTATTTCTAATTTTATTTAAAAAAAATTGGGCTCCCCAGAGTAAAATCTCTGGCTCCGCCACTGCCCATTAACCATTTGTATTTGTATGAATCATCTATTAAATTCAGATTTAAAATTTAGAATTGTTAAATATTAGAGTTATATTTTTATCTAAATCTTTTTTGAGTTGCACTGAAGAATGATGTAAGAGCTTCTCCAACCCTACCTATAAATAACGTTGGATGTTATTTTATGGATGAAAAAGCTCCCAAGGCTACAAAATTTCTCTTCTATTTTTGCTTCAACATTTTCCCTACGAAAAAAGATAGTGCAGCATTGTGAAGCGCTATTACATTTTTTATTATTAATTGTATTTTTGTTGTTGTTGCAATTTTAGTGTTATCTCCCAATTTGTTCTTGTATTTTTTATAAATATTTGTTTAGTGATTAGTATATATCAAAATCGGTGAATCGACTACATTAAATACCTAAAGAGGCACCCGAACTTGACCGATTTCAAGATTTTCATGTTCGTTTTAAACAAATCAAAGACGCAAACGTTCATTTCATTATTCGGAATGCATTAATTGATTATTTGTGGAATGAATTTTCTAATTCAAAGAATTAGAATGTATTATTATGTAACTTATGTTTTTTCATCTGTGTAAGTTTTAATTATATCTTTTTGCTGCATTATATATTATAAATTTTAATATAATTATATAATATAGTTTTAATTTAAATTTATTTTAATATAAGTTTTAAAATTATTAAGATTGAATAAATAAAGAAGAATATTTTGAATAATATTTTTCTATTATAAAATAGAGTAGATGATTGGAAATGAAATATTGTTTTTATTGTAAAATAGAGTAAAGCTCTTGTATTTAAAAAAAAATTATTTGAAATTCTCTAACAAATATACCACTTAGACAAAGGGTTGACTGTTTGACTCGATGAATTGTAGCTAGATGACTGAACTGCCCTTCATTTAAAGTTATTCTTTTTCTTTCTAGAAGATAACTCTTTATTCCAAGTAATATTTCATCGACTATATATTTTCATATTCTTTAAAAGTTGTAGTTATAACTTATAATAAAACCACAATTATATATATAAGGGAATTCAAAAAATCTTGATTAATTAATCTGGGACAGTTTGAATTCATTTGAAGATTTTATTATAAATTATAAATGTGTTACAACATGAAGATTTTGCACATAATATGGATTATTTAAGTTGACTATACTGTACGGAAATAATAGTTTAGTGCTGTAAGCATTGTCCTATTATTCTATTTTTTATCCATTTGATCAGATTATAACTGCAGGCTGACAAATATTATAATTAATTCGTCTGTAGGTTGTTGGAACATAATTATCTTTTAAGTATCGAAGTCTATTAATTTATTTGAAGACATACTTCCAATAAATAGTATGTAGGCTTGAACTGATGGATAGTATGAAAAGGAAATTATACTTTACATGAACTATTATTATTATTATTAAGGGGAAAAACAACATTTATTGTTGTATGTTTGTGCCACAGTACTCTCCTATTATGCTGTTATCATTGATTGAAATTATTAACTATGGACATAAACTTCTAATATTCACAATTCATCCTTAAATTATTTTTGGGAATAGATTCATCGTGCACTCGAATTAGTTACCACACTGAAGCATTGATACTTATCTTTCTCTTTTGGGGAGTTACAGGTAATCCCCAACTAACAACAACTCAAAAATATTGAAGGAGTGAAAAAAGAAAATATATGTAAGAAGAAATATCAGACACTAATTGGTGCATATTGGGAAGATTGTTTCACAATTGGCATGTCACGTCGATAACATGGTGCATGCAATAGTGAAGGCAGACGATAAATTATGACACATCTATTTTCGAGGTAAAAAAAATGTATTTCGTGATATTTTATGATAATATTTAAATGCTAGATATTAAAATATTACATTTCAAACGTTCATGTACTTTTAGAAGTATATTTAAACTTTGGAACAATATCTGATATTTTGTCAAAACAAAATAAAAATTGAAATCCACTTAAAACGACTATATGAGAGCAGTAACATATTGCTTTCCAGAACCCCTGGCAACTCAAGTCATTCAGTTCCGAAGTGCATATTGGGAAGATTGTTTTACAACAAATTATTGTTAAAATCTCTTCATTCTTAAAACTATTTTTCAAAGTAAAATTTGACAAATATTTTGACAACTAAGATAAGAGCATGAGTTTTGGTTCTCAAAAAAAGAAAAGAAAAAAAGACAAGAACATGTGAATAGCTTTCTAGAATTGGATCTAAAAGTTAATATCTCATAACATTTATCCGTTGTTTAAGTATCAATGGCATAAATTAATCTCAGTTAAAACTCAATGTTTATTAACTTTATACAAATTAGTACTTTTGTTTGTAAATTTAATGTGGAGAGAAGAATATATATATCTGGATAAAAAAGAAGAAGGAAGAAACAAAAAAGGAAGAAATTTTAAATATAAAGTTTAAACTTAGGGACTTTTATGGAATTTACATAGAATATGTAAATGTATAACATCCATCTCATATGATAATATTTTATTAATATAATTATATTAATAAAATATTATCAATGAATGAATATAATCTATTTATATATTATAAATTTCCGACTTTTAGAATAAAACAGTCACCTATTACTTATTATGAGGTTGGGTACTAATAATTACAACAATGATGTTATTGAGTAAATCATGCAGTAGATATTAAAAATATATATTTTTGGGACAACGTTTTTTGTAACATGAGAACATATGTATGGAAAGAATCAGATTTAAAAGTCTGAAGTGGTCTGTAACAAATAATAATAAAGTTTTACAAGAAGATATGCATTAAAAATAGACAAAATAAAATAAGTTTTTAAGGGAATTCTTAACTTTTCTTATTTGAGCCCTCCATATATTTTGAAGCAACCATTTGTATTATTTAGCACCAAATTTTTATCAAATTAGTTGGACCAAAATAAAAACCAAATTGATGATCATCACAAAAATTAAAACATCAACATAAATGTCAGGTCCCCTTTCTCTAACATAGCCCCAAAGTTAGTGGAAAATGAAAGTGTCAAGTACAAAAGGGTACTTCAGTAATTTAAACGCAACAATGAGGCGGGAAATAAGGAAGCAAGCGTCCCGGTAAACATAATCACTGGGCCCCACTTGAACCACTTATCTTTTTCCCAAAAGGGTAATCTCTTATTCATATGAAAATGTGAACCGTGAAGAGTAAAATATCTTCATTTACCATCACTTTGCTAAATTGTCATACATATATTTGTGTTTATAATATTATATATATATATACATATATATATATGGGTAGATACAAATGAAAACTCTCATTTAAATTTAGAACAAGAAATATTATTTTTGATTTTTCAATGGTGAAGATCTTGGTAAATGTATCACTTTGGTAGATGAATTCATGATTTGAGTTCAATTTTTATGATGATAGAAAATTTATATATTTTTTTAATGATTTTATATGTTAGTGAAATATTTACACGTCTCACGAGAATTAATCCATATATATATATATATATATATTTCACTTATTAAAATGAATGAGGTCCCTTTATTATTTATTACCAATTCCTCCTATATTACTATACTAGTCCATTCCCTTTAAAGGAAAACATATTTTTCCCAAAATATCGTGCTAAATGTATATAAAATTATCATTCATTTAAATCTTATCCAACCACTAATGAAAGTAAGATTGCCCATCTTCAATTAATTTAATAAAATGTATGTATTATTCACATTCTTAACTCTAATTTTTTTACATTCACTCATTATAGTTCCATTATCTTTAACTATTCTTATACTTTATTTTTATATTTTATACATTATATATACTAGTACTATTTTCATTAATATCCGTCCCTCATATATTCTCCTACATAGAATGCTCGTGGTCTTGTTTTTTTCACTTTGACCCTTGTATATCTCTTTAAGGTTTTGCATCAATTTTTAAATGGGAGAAAAGTAAATGGGATATATAAGACAAAAAAAAATCGTAAGCAAAGTAGAAAGTGAGTCAAAATTGAAAACTACAGAGAGTTGTGCATTTTTACCATAAAGCAACGGAATTTTCCCGCCACGACGGAGAGTCATGGGCCGTAGATGAAGTTATTGTGATTGTGAGGCGTTGATCGTTTCGGCGCTGTTTCATCAGAAATGTGGGTAAAGTTACATAGCATGTGCAATGATCAAAAGTGTGGAAACTCAGTTTGGTGTTTATTCTTTAATGCACCTACTCGCTAAAGGAATATAATAAAGCAATTTGACCAGAATATTCAAAAAAAAATCCATAAAAAAATTGTATTAGTTTTAATGGCATGAATTTTGAAGTGAGTGACAAAAAGGTGGCACATAGTAAAATGATGGTTTTTTTATGGGAGAAAATTATTGTACGTTATGAATGAAAGCACTAGCATAGCATCGTTGGAAAGTCCGGCTGAAGTTGTGAGGTAGATATTATGTATATACGAGATCTTTTGGAAATTTTCTGCAAGATTCAACACAAGAATGCCACGAGCACAAATTGGTCACTAGTGTGTTAGTTTCATTTCATTTCACAATGATTCATATAATCTAGTTTATAGAATTAAATAACAATAAAAGTTTATCGTTAGCATTATGGTTGATTTGCATGATACTTTAGTAATTATTAATATAATTAATTAATAAAATAATAATATTAAATTAATATATTAATCATTTTTACATAAATACCATTTTTTCACCTATTCTGAAATGTATTAAATTTATTAATTTTAAATTTAAATTAAATTTTTTCATTCGATAGGGGTAAAAATGTAATTTCATAAGATAGTTTTAATGTAAAACTATTTTTAATAGATCAAATATTAAATAAATGATTTTCACTCAATAAAGGCGATTATGGTATGGCATTATAATCGAATAGATCACTCATTAAATAATGATGTTTTATACTCCATTCTGTCCAATAAATGTAGCTCGTTATTTTTGACATGTAAATTAAAGAGGATTGCATTTCATGTGTAAAGTAGTGAGACATAGGGATGTCAATGGTGAGTTTTAACCGATCCAGGAGCAGATTCAAAGTTTCATTAAATTTTAAACTCATTGAGACCCACCAAATTTGAATTATATTTTATGTAAAATTAATTCTCTTTTAGAATGTACCATTTTAATGAGGCGGTCCAAAAAAAAAGCAGTCACATTTGTTCGTAGATAGTCTCATGTAATGGCGTCATTACATGAAGACGCATGAAGACCAAACTCTAATTGAAATTTGCATAGGAACTATAACTCAATTAAGATTTAGAATATGGTTTTTATACATCATTATACAAGGACTTCCTTATAAAAGACCACCTTACATCATTATACGAGGATTTACTTACAAAAGACCAATTTTTTATGTATTAGAATAATGAAGTGAAACGTCGCCCCAATCTAATCAATTCAAACCAAATTAGTGAGGGGCTTTGGTTATCAACTGTATTAAGAAGCGGTCTTGGGCCATGTCTTTAGTTGTTTATTTACTTAATCTAAATTATTTTTTTATTGAATTTAAATAAAAAGTAATAATTAAACCGTATCTGGAGAATAATAAACTCACATGGAGAATAATAAACTCACATGATACAATTAGGGCTGACAATTTTCGACACGACACGAACATGCATGAAATTAACGGGTTAGTGTTCAACCTTATCGGGTTCGTGTCCTTATCGTGTCGACACGATAATTTTGTGTCGTGTTCGTGTCGGATCCGTGTCGTATTCGTGTAACCCGATAATTTTCGTGTTGCATTCGTGTTCGTGTCGGATCGTGTCATTTTCGTATAATTCGATAATATTTATATATATTTAATATTAATTTAATTATATTTTATATTAATTTCTTTTCTAATTTTGATTTAAATTTATCGTTTCGTATCGTATCAACACGAAAAAAATCGTGTCATATTCGTGTTCGTATCGTGTCTATGTCAATACATTTCATGTCGTGTTCGTGTCGGACAGATCCTTAACGGGTCGTGTTCGTGTTTAGCCTTATCGTGTCGTGTCGTTATCGTGTGCCAACCCTGTATACAACCACTAATGTAGTAGTACTATTAAAAAGAATTTCAAATTCATAATATTTACGATTTCACATTGAGATATTATTAATTAGTGATTTACTTACAATTGTATTATTTATTTTAGTTGTTATAACTATTGTTGTGCAAAGGTACGGCATGTCAAAATTAGTTTGTTTGAGAAATCATATCCGTTTTCTCACGTTGCTTGATTCCATAATATGATATGTAAAATTCCCAGAATTGATAATGTGTTATCAAATTGTTACTTGACTAAATTATCCTTCACCAAAATACATATATGCACTATTCAGGGTTAATGTTGCAAATAACAAACTAAATTTGCAACTCAAAATAACGTTTAAAATGTAAAAGTTACGAACTACCTTTTGATTTTTGCAATCTAATTTTAGCATTAAAATGACATTGTTTCAACGGTAAAGTTAAGATAAACTTTGCTCGAAAAGATTGAGGATGTTGTTATCGTTTTTTTTTTCTTTTTGTGATTGAAATATTTTGAAAGTCATGTTGAAAATTAGAAAAAATAAATTTGTTGTGTTAATTAATCCTATTAATTATTATAGTCGGCTAGCAATAAAAATTAGAAGTTCATTTTAGAGGATGCTATTTCGTAAAGAATATTAACACACTCAACCACTTACTAAAAATAATGGTGGAATCTTATTTTATTTTCTTATAAAAATATAGTAAAGCATATTGATAGGATATGGCCCAACTACTGGGGCGGCATCGGCCCAATACAGGAAAAAGCGTCGTCAAGCTCGGCTGGACAAGTTCGCCCGAAGACCCTAAAACCGGTGGGAAGCGGAAGGCTCGGCCATATCTAAATGAATCCTAGTTCGAGAAGGGATAGGATTAAGATCCTATCCTAGATCTCGAATCCTATTTAGAAGACCTCGGATTTAAGATCTAGGTCTAAATAATTGTGTATAAATAGAGGCTAGATTAGGCGAAATAGATTCATTCACACTCTTTGTAATCGCTTCACACATTCAATACGAATACTCTCTCTCGCCGTGGGCGTAGATCTTATTCATAGATCGAACCACGTAAATCCTGGTGTTCTTGCGCATTTATTTCCCTTACGAAATTAAGATCGATCATGGCGCCGCCGTCGTGGGAAGCGAAATTTTGTATTTTCGATCAACCACCGTTTACTGGAAATAATCATGACCAAGTACACGAAGCCATCATCGGGACCGTCGCGGCAACAACAACGCCGACGGCGAAAGGAACGCCGAGCTCGGCTCGGGAAGAGCCCAATCGAGAAGAAACCCCGAAGGATATGTCCAAAGTCTCGACGAGCACGGACACCCCGCCTGCGGGGAGGCGAGTTACCATAGCGAAGAAATCGCGGCAACAATCCGGGGAACATCCGGCTCATAAGTAAACCTCGACGACGCCGTCGAGGGTTTCTCGAGAAAAATAAGGAGAGCTTTCTCCGGTACCTCGGTAAGCACAGGGTCGGCCACGTCACGAAGACGAACGCGAAGCCTCGTCCAGTGCGAGGCATCACAACGAGAGGTCGGGGCCCAAACCGACCGCACAAGGAACGAGCGGCGGAAGAGGACGTCGTGACCGCGCCAAGCCGGCCCCGATCTCGAGCGAATCCATTCGTGAACTCGCCCCACTCTCGAGGACGAGCAGCGGGAAAAGGCATCATGGCGCCGTGAGGTCGGTCCGAGTCACCTAAACGAGTTCGATCGTCGAACTCCGTCCCAATCTCCGAGGGCGGTTTCGATGGGTGCGGAAAATAGTCACCCGTTCTCAAGCAGGATACTCAACACTTCACTCCGGATAAATACCGGTACCAAGCATCGCCCCTATGACGGTGAGGATCCACATAACTTCCTCTCGCGGTTCAATACAACATGATCAACCAGCGTCTCATTTCGGTTCATATGTGTAAACTCTTCCGGAGTTACTCGTCGACAACGCCCGCGGTGGTTCGACGGTCTACCTACGGAAGCATCGGCTCTATCGCGACACGATGGCGCCTTCCATCGAAGGTTCTTCCGGAAGGTGGAGTCAACGTCGTCGCCGCACACCTCCTCACCATAAGGCAAAGCCGTAATGAGTCCATTAGTGACTTCATGGCGAGGTTTAACAAGGAGTGTTTGAAGGTCGAAGGCGTGAGCGACTGTTAGTCATCTCGGCCTTCAAAATGGCATCTTACCGGGGCCTTATCACAGAGATCGTCAATCGAGCCCGTCTTGCGACAGGCGTGGTGCATAGCCAACCGGTTCGCCAAAGCGGACGAGGCGACAAGAGAAAGCGAAGCGCACAAGGCGGGGCCCTCGGAAAAGGAAGAAGAGATGAAGGAAGAAGATCGGAACAAGGCGTGAGCGCCTGGAAAGATTACATCGCCCTATAAGGTCGAGCTCGGTCGCGTGGCGCCTCGGGCGACCTCAATACACCCGTTGACGGCCGAGGGCGAAATCTCACGACTCCATATGAACTGTTCGAGAAGCCTCGACCGATGACAGGAGGAAAGAGGCGCGAACCGAGGATAAGTATTGCTCATTCCATGAAGACTATGGGCACGACATCGAAGAGTGCAAAGAACTCATGGGAGAGATAGAGATGTTGGTTGGGATGGACCCCGAAGAAGCACCAAACACGTGGTCGCCAAGCCGACCCGAGAGAGAGAAGAGAAAGCAAAGGAAGAGGGGAATTGCGCCCACAAAAATGAGCGCGACATCGATGAGGAAGGAGGCGACGAGTCCCAATATGATGGGGTGATCTCCACTATTACGGGGCTCCCAGGTGAGTCACGAAGTCCTCTTGAAGGTCGAAGCCGAAGTCTAGAACCATGAGCCTAACAACAAGAGGTTCGAGAAAGGACGAGGCGATCACCTTCTCAGGGACGACCCGTACCCATAATAGTACCCCCCGGGATGCACTGGTGATCCATGCGATGGTCGCGAATAAGTTGGTGAAAGCAGCGTGTACATTGATAGCGGCGTCGGTAAGCATCCTTTTCAAGGAATGTTTTGACAAGCTAGAGATAGAAAAGCGCGCCCGCACAAGCGCCGCTGCCACTCAAGCTTCGTCGAAGAGACGCGCCGGAAGGGATAATAGAGCTACCGTCACGGTGGGAAGTCACCAACGAGCTCCACCAAGGTGGTGCAATTCTTCGTAGTGAAGGCTCACTCGCCATATAACATCATACTAGGCGAGATTGGTGAACAGTTGTAAGGCGTTATGCTCAGCGTACCACCCGACAATGAAGATACCCACCGCAAGAGACGGTAGTGATCCGAGGTGATCAAAAGCAAGCCAAGGAATGTATGCAGGTTGCCTTACGAGGTGCAGGGACCTCGGTCCAGCACCCACAGGCATAGCAACTAAAGGAACCCGAGGAGTTGGAGTCAAGAAGTACACTCCCCGACAACCAGGCGGAAGAGGTCGCATTGTACGAAGATGAGCCCTTAAAGGTCGTCAAAGTTGGTCGAACCAAGGCACCTGAAATAAAGAATCAGATCATCCAACTCCTACGGGAATTTCGAGATGTGTTTGCTTGGTCTCCCCTCGACATGACCGGAGTCTCACCAAGTATCATCACTCACCGGCTCAACATCGACCCGAACATAAAACCAGTTCGACAGAAGCAAAGAATTTTTGCAGCCGAACGGAACCAAGTCATTCACGACGAGGTGAACCAGCTGTTAAAAGCTCGCACATTGTTCGAGGTCGAATATCCGACACGGATAGCCAACCCGATGATGGTGAAGAAAGGAGGAGGGATGGCGAATGTGTATTGACTACACCGACCTCAACAAACATTGCCCAAAGGTTGCTACCCCTTCCCAACATTGACAAGAAGGTCGACGGTGGTCGGATCTGAAGTCTTGATTTTGGACTTATACAAAGGGTATCACCAAGTCCCGATGGACGACGAAGACGCGGCAAGAGCAGCCTTCATTACCGACTTGAGTCTTTGCGTATAAAAGATGCCATTCGGCCTCAAGAATGCGAGGGCCACCTATCGAAGGATGGTGGACAAAATATTTAAGCCCTACATAGGTCGAATGTGGAGGTATCGTGAGCGACATCGTCGTCAAAAGCAAGAGGAAGCGCATGTGTTGCCGACCTCCGGATCGTCCTCGGCCTTCTCCAAAAATCAACTGAAACCGAACCCCGAGTGCACATTTGCGGTCCGTGCGGAAAGTTCTTAGGGTCTTGGGTTTCACAAGAAGGCTAAAGGCCAACCCGTCAAGGTCCAAACCATTTTGAAATGAACATGCAAAGACCATCCATGACGTACCTGGTGACGGGCTTCATAGCGCCATGAGAGCTTTCTTTCGAAAGCAGCGGATAATGACTACCCTTCTTCAAGATACTCAAAAGGCCCCGAAATTCTCATGGGATGATGTACACAAGTCCGCCTTTGAAGATCTCAAGAGCTATCTCGCCAAACTCCCACTCTATCCGTCCCGAAGAGGAGAGGTCCTTTTCTCTACCTCGCCGCCTCGGACGAATCCATAAGTGCGATCTTGAGTGCGAGAGGAAGGGCGTCGGCTCCGGTGTATTTCATCACCGAGCACTAAAGGCCGGAAGCGAGGTATCGCCCTTAGAAGCTTGCCTTAGCATTGGTGGCGCGAGGAGACTACGTCCATACTTCCATGCACATCCCATACAAGTCCTCACCGACTACCCACTTCGCAAGTATTGACGGCCCAAGCCTCGGGAGAATCGCGAAATGGGTAATCGAACTAGGCGAGCACGATATATCATACGCCCCGCCGAGCCATCAAAGGTCAAGCCTAGCGGATTTCTGGCGAGGCTAACCGTCGAAAAACCGAAGCCCACCGAGTCCGTGTCGGGCGATGCCGGCCGAACCAATGGATGAAATACCAAAGAGTCTTGGCAACTCGTTGACGGGCTTGGGGAAAAGCGGTAGCGGGCGAGAATCTTACTCCTAGGTCCGGACGGCGAGATCACCTACTCACCGGTTCACATTCAAAATACGAACAACAGTAGAGTATGAAGCTTGATCGCAGGACTTCGCCTAGCTCAAAATCTCCAAATACGAGCCGTGCAAGTTCACAGCGATTCTCAGGTCGTAGTAAGCCAAATGTTGGGGAAATACGAAGCAAAAAGCAACAGGATGAAGAAATACCTTGAAAAAGCAAAAAGCCTACAACGGATTTTCTCATACTTTCAGATAGTTCGCATCCCAAGGGAGCAAAACAGCCGAGCTGACATCTTAAGTAAATTGGCCTCGTCGTCAACGAGCCCGCCTTGAGAGAAGAAGTCCATAGCGTGAAGCATAGGCGATGCCGATGACTTGAGCCGAGGTCAACGTAGTCTCGGATGAAGAACCCATTGGATGACTCCCATTCGAGTACACGGAGAATGGCGAGCGCCCAAGACAAGTTGGAAGCTAGGAGGATCTAAACAAATCTATGCGATATACAATTGAGCGGGGTCCTTTACAAAAGTTATATCTCCACTCTCTTAAGGTGCTTGGGTCCGAACCGAGCTGATTACGTTCTGAGAAGTGCATGAAGGATCATGCGGAAGTCACATCGGACCCGAGCCTTGTCGAAAAAGTCGTGAGATGGGGATACTATTGGCGATGATGTTCCAAGACTCAATTGACTTTGTGAAAAGGTGTCAAGTGTCAACTCCACGGGGGCGCACCGAGGCTACCGCAGACCGACCTCACCTCAATCTGAGCCCTTGGCCGTTTATGCAATGAGGGATCGACATCGTAGGCCCCTTTTGTAAAGCACCAGGACATCTTCAATTTCTAATTGTTGCGATTGACTACTTCACGAAGTGGGTGGAAGCTGAGCCTTTGGCAAAAATCACAAGCAAGAACGCCCTCAACTTCGTCTCGAAGAACATAGTGTGTCGCTTCGGCATCCTCATATCCTCCTTTCGGACAACGGAACACAATTCACCGATAAGACATTCGAGAGTGGTGTCAAGAGCTTTGATCCGACAAAATTCACCTCGGTGGCCTATCCTCAAGCAAATGGTGGACCAAGTCACCAACAGGACCATCGTGAAGGGATTGAAGACTCGTCTCGACCGAGCTAAGGGCCTTTGGGTGGAAAATTTACCACATGTCTTATGGTCATACCGAACAACACCTAGGACCTCGAACGGAGAAACGCCCTACAGTTTGGTGTATGGGCAGGCGGTGATCCCGGCGAGAATTGGAGTACCGAGTCCTCGTACCATTGACTTCTCTGCCGAAGCAAATGAGGATAATCTACGAGCTGATCTGGATCTACTCGAAGAAAAAAGAGACCTCGCCTACATCAAGGAAGCTCGGTACAAGCAACAAGTAGCTCGGTATTACAACCGTGTTAAAACCCGACAATTCAGTGGGCGACCTCGTACTCGAAATAATGAAGTCGACAAAGCCGTGCTGACTCGGCAAGTGGAAGCCACATGGGAAGGACCTTACCGGGTCGACGAAGTCCTCGGCAAAGGGGCTTATAAGCTCGCCCAATTGTCCGGTGAGCAATTACCCAACGCATGGCACATCATTCATCTGAAGAGATATTATGCATAAGTGTCAAAGGTCGAGTCTTGTTCGGTCGTGTTTTCAGAGTCCTGTTTAATCGAGTCAGAGTCTTACTTTGTTATGTCGTCTTTTATCAATAAAATTCTATTTTTTGTGCATGTTTTATTTGTCACTAATGCATAATTAATCTTCAATATTATTCTATACCCTCTACGGAGGACAAATTCCCTCGACGGAGGTCAGATTACCTTCGTTTCATACGAGGATGAATTTAAACGCGCGTAAGGGGACCACCCCTCCCGATAACCTCGGCAAAAAACAGGAACCATTCCTACATACGAGATCAGATTACCTTCGTTTATTTGAAGGCGGTTTCTCTATGTAGGCGAAGTAAAGGGACCACCCTCCCGATAACCTCGGCAAAAGCAGGAACCATTCCTACATACGAGATCGAGTTACCTTCGTTTATTTGAAGACGGTTCTCTCTATGTAGGCGAAATAAGGGACCACCCTCCCGATGACCTCGGCAAAGCAGAACCATTCCTACATACGAGATCAGTTACCTTCGTTTATTTGAAGACGGTTCTTTCTATGTAGGCGAAATAAGGGGACCACCCTCCCGACGACCTCGGCAAAAATCATTAATTCGAAGGCGGAACTCTCAAGGACGAACTACCCTTCTACGAGCGGATTCCTTGAAGACTTCATATATTACTTTAGTTCAATATAAAGTCAATCTGAAGCAAATACATCTTTCTTATTTCAAAAATAAGTTATGCAGATTACATATTACGGAGGAGGCCGGGAAAAAGCGAGCCAATCTCTAGAAAACCGCGATTCAACTCATCTATACTAATCCTACCTCTACCTCGTCCTCGATCTACACTATGGGCTCGCTAGCTCGACCTCGGCCACTCGATGGCCTTTGGCCCGGCCCCTTGAGGATCCACGTCGTTCAAGGGCCATAGCACGCCTCTCTTGAGCTATCCACGCCGGATCGTCAAAATTCGGCTCATTTATTGTAGACCGAGAAGCTCCGGCAGAAGAAGAGGCCTCTGCATCCCGTCGAAGCAGTTCATCGAGCTGTGGTTGTCGAGCGATGACGGTCTTGTATATACCTCCGAGCCTTTTTAATTCACCGTACTGCTCCGTGAATTGCCAGGAGGTCCGACCATATTCACGCCGGTACCTCGCACAACGGGCAGCGGCCTCGACAACCTTGGCTTCAACTTCCGAGATAGTCATCCCACCATTTCGATGGATGGCCTCCTCGTACTCGGCATGCTCCTCAGCTATTAATTTAGCCTTCTCCTAGGCGACCTCGAACGATTCCTCCAAATGCAAAAGACGAGCACGGAGCTCGTCACGGACTCTCTGGCGACTCTATGCTTGATAACATACTCGCGCATGGCCCAATTGTCCTTTATATGGATGAGTTCGACCTCTTTTAATTCCGAGCCCGCGACAAGTCTTCAATTCGATTCAACCAGGAGAAGCATCAAGCATTTGAGCGACAAGCGAATAAAAAGATAAGTGTTTTCATATAAACTGTGATTCTATTAATATGCCCTAGGCGAAACCAAATGTACATTTACATTCAAAAAGAAAAGAAAAAAGGGATCAAGCGACCCTCCGGAAGCTTCGGACTGTCCACCTCGGTAGCCTCGGAGCTTGAAAGCCTCGGCCTCTTACGCCTAACCGCTAGTCCGGCGGCCTCCTCCGAAGCTGCCGAGCCTCGTCGCCATGAAACCCCATTGCAGTATCCCCGACCCTTTGTAAGATCGGCCATTAGGCGTCGGTCGGGATCTCGGTCCACAGGCGGCAGCGAGCAGACTCAGCGGTCGTGAGCGAAGATGAAGTCGAGGTCCGCGACACGAGAAGCTCCTTCGAGCCGCGGACAAGGACATCGAAATAGGACCGCCTCGGGACATCATCCTCTATCTCCTCATACCCATACTTGGATTTATCCATTCAGGTAGTCTCGGCGACTTCTTGATTGCATCCGAGGCGGCGCGCTTATTGAGGACCTCGGCCGCATCACCAACCATCCGGGCCCCAGGAGAGAATAGCCTCGCAAATGCCAAGCATCTCCCTGCGAGCTCGCTACCTCGGCCTCCGGCCGAGCCTCCTCCAACTCTGCCTTCATCAGGCGACCTCGGCCTCCGCCGCGGCAGACCTCCCTAGCCCTTTCGCCTCCATCGCCTCGACCGCCGCCGCCTCGGCGGCCGCCGTATCCGCCGCTACATTTGGCGAGGTCCGGATCTTTGCCTCGGCCTCGCTAATCTCTTGGGCGAGGAGAGTCTTCTCTCCTCCATTCCCCGAGCATCTTGGGTCACCCCGTCAAGCGGCTAACGGCCCTTTCAAGAAGTCCGTTATGAAACCGGACATCCGGGCCATCCGCGGACATCTTGGCCACCTCGGCCGACACGACCTCAACCCCTATACGAATCCCATCGGTCGAAAGAATAAATTATTTATATTACTTCACAAGGAAGAAGGATAAGTGCGCTACCTCGGGAAGGTAGGGGAGCTCGTGAGGCAACGACGACACATTCGGGTCGGCACAACCGTGACCTCGGGATAGCACGCTTTAACCTCTTAAAGCGCTGAAGGCTGCTGCTCGGGAGACTTGAAGCCTCCTCGCTCGCTTGAGGATAGCCTCGACATCCTTCAAAATCGAGGAGGAGGCTCGACCTCCTTCAAAAGAGGAGGAGCTCGACACGGGCTCGACTCCTTCCTCTTATCCTGATCAAGTTCACGCAAAAAAAAAAAATACAAGAAGTTAAGCATGTACACACAAATGATCATGCAACAAAGGACGAGAAGAGAGGAGGGCCTCGCGCTTCACCGACTCCACCTCGGTGGCGGGATCATAAAGGGCTAAGCCCCGGTGCAAGCTCGGCCTCGGTAAAGGCCTCATCCACGAGACCTACTTTGTCCGGTGCCTCCTCCGGGCCACCATCAATCTCATCAACCACCACATCGGCGATCTTCTCCGATCGCCATGTAAACTCGAGATCCATCGAGGCGACAAAGAAAAACTTCTTACGCGATTCGAGATCTTCGACTTTATCTTAGCTTTGAATTCTGACGGGGTGATAAATAATACCACCCGAACCATCCTTCGATTGCAAAAAGCGGAGAACAAGCCCCAAAGTGAAAGGAAAATTATGCCGATATGCATAGACACCTAGGCCCACCAAATGCCGGAAAGAATTTGGCCTAAGTTGGGCAGTGATATGCCGAACATCTATTGAAGTTCGACATATACGAGGATAGGGAATACGAAGACCAGCCTGAGGCGTCTTCGTACGATGACAAACCTTTGGGAGGCACAAGCCCTATGCTCCGACGGGGCAACATAAATTATATCGAAATATGGTATTGGGAGACAATCTCCTTTATATCGGAGGTTGTTAAAATGGAAGAAAAGAAGACACTTTACCAAAATCCCGAAAGGGGAAGCGCAAAACCGCCGGCGAATCCGGCGACACGAGAACAATCTGGCTCGGAAGATTTAGAAGAGAGAAGTCATAACTTACTTTTGGTTTTGAGGATGATGGTGATGAACTCGGGGACAACAATGGCGGCGGTTATCGTTTTCTCGAAGTTTGAAAGTCGAAAATTTTGAATAGCAAAAGTGATATGAAATGGCGTATCGAGGAAGATATTTCCCATTATACGCTTTATCGGAATCCAACCACTGCCACATTAAATGCGCATTAAATGCGTATCACGTGTCTGTACTCAACGACGGCGAAAAAATCCGTGTTCGACCAAACTAACGCCTCGTCGGTGGCGCCAGACGAAGACCTCGCTTAACGCCTCGACGGTGAAGCGGTGAAGACTTGACAACGCCTCGATAGGTGAAGCCGAGGCGAAGACCTCGACAGCGCCTCATCGGGAGAGGCCACGGAAGACCTCGACTTAACGCCCGCGCCGGTGAAGTCGGCACTGGGACCTCGACTAACGCCTCGTCGGTGAAGCGAGCAGAAAACCTCGACTTAACGCCTCGGCAGAGATAGTAACGGTAGCGCACAACCTCGGCGGATGCCTCGCAAGCGTGGCGTATGACTTGAAACATGACACATACCAAGTCGGATCGTTCGCACACCGCCTCGGCATAAACAACCCAAAACCAATCGACCTCGCCTGCGTCTTTTTTTTAGGGGGTTGTGATAGGATATGGCCCAACTACTGAGGCCCAAGCATCGGGCTCAATACGGGAAAAGCGTGTCAAGCTCGGCTGGACAAGTTCCAAGAAGACCCCTAAAACCGGTGGGAACGCGAGAGGCTCGACCATATCTAAATGAATCCTAGTTCGAGAAGGGATAGGATTAAGATCCTATCCTAGATCTCGAATCCTATTTAGAAGACCTCGGTTTAAGATCTAGGTCTAAATAATTGTGTATAAATAGAGGCTAGATTAGGCGAAATAGATTCATTCACACTCTTTGTAATCGCTTCTTACACATTTGATACGAATACTCTCTCCGCCGTGGGCGTAGATCTTATTCATAGATCGAACCACGTAAATCCTGGTGTTCTTGCTCATTTATTTCCTTACGAAATTAAGATCGATCACATATCAAACCTGATTTCATAGCAAATAAGTCAGTATACGGAATTTAAGAACAAAATATAATCATGAGATGACCTACTATTGGAGTTGGTGCTTCTGGCCAAAAAAAAAACTAAATCCGAATACCACCGTTGACTATTGCACAAAAACGTGATTTGTTACTATAGCGCCATTGTCTCACCGTAAAGAAAGGATAACATTAAATGAATATATATAAATTGATTAATAGCATCCAATTAAATAAAAACAGCATTAAGTTACTATAAACTGAAAAGGATATTTCGAAAAGGTAAAGAATGAAAAAGGGTCATAGTACTAGAAACATTCCACTCAGTAAATTGAACAAAAAATAGTGACGGTATAGTAGAACTTGATATACTGCATTAGGATATATATCCTGCATTTGATTCGTTAAGTTATCAGTAAAACTCTCGAACTCAAATAGCAATTAATGGAAACGATTAAGTGAATATTATAATTTAAAACAAGTATCTGCTTTTAAATTAAAAATATAAATGAAAGATGAAAACATTCTCAGGGAATATTTTGTTTCAGTTTGCTATACTTAATTAGTCTCCGTTGCTAAAAGTTTCTTTTTTTAAAAATAAAAACGATTGATTCCCCTTTATTTGTGCAGTGGTATAACTTAAAACTATTTTAATTTAGCATTATATATATATATATATATATATATATATATATATATATATATATATATATGAGATGGATCGGTAGGAATGGATAATTTTGTAGGAAATAGGAATGAATCTGGGCTTTGATTATTGGATCAATGGTTGAGATTTAATTTTAGCGTCTTCTGAGTTTTGTGTTGTGTGTCTTCTACGGATTATTATGCGCACTAGAACTCTTCTTGTCTTCTGTTTGCGATGAAAGATGTCTTAAACTAATATATTGAGCGTATGTCTTCTGAAAAGATGAAATATATGCTAAACTAATATATGCAACACACGATAATTATGATTGTCTTCTACAATATGAAAGATATCTTGAAACTTACATATCTATTCCTATTTCTATCTTATTTAATTTCATTGGGGCAATCACTATATATATATATATATATATATATAAAGCTTAAATTTAATTAAGTGTTCAGCTGAGCTGACCTCTTAAATTTCGGACATGGACCCTAAAGCTGGTGGGCTAGACTGGGCCATCCCCAACATCTCATGGATTGCTTTTAGGTGTCCCTTTGGAAAAAGTCCAATTCCTACTCCATTTGCTTATTTCTCGTTTTGTAATATAACTATATTTTCTTTTTGTTTCATTTTGAGTTGGAGGATAACTTAGTGATGGAATCATGTGATTCGTGAAAACATGGGTTATGAAGTATAAGGCCTTGAGGCAATTATTGAAGTTAACATCCAAAGCAAAATTCATTTCTGTACATGATTTTAATCCAAAGAATTATGTTGTTATTCTCTTATCTTTAAAAAACTTAGCCAAATACAGCTCAACGTAAAATAGTGAAAATTCTTTGCCAATTCTAAGACGATGATAATTCTTATTATGAGAGAACAATTTTTTTTAGACAGTTTATTCTTGAGTACTTCCTTATGTGAGGATACATGTGAATCACAATTAATTAGGAAATTTTAATTGAGTATGGTCCACACATTTTCCAAATTAAGTGTGGTCTCATTTTCTAATTGAGTGTGATCCACATGCGTCTTCACGTAAGAACATTTTTATAAGATACCACCTCTTATTTCTAATTCAAAACTCCTTATCTAACAACAACGATCATAACTATGATGACAACAATAACCAATGACAATGACCAACAACACAGCAACAATGAAGACAACTATGAAGAATCTATCTATTATACTAAAATAGAGTTACGGGTCCAAATTTTCTCACCTAAATATGGTCTCCAAATATTTGTTACCAATTTTCAGTGCAGCCATTCATTTCTCCAAAAGGAAAGGAAAAAAAACAAACCATTCATTTCTAAAAATAAGTTTATGATGTGGAGCTTTATCTGAAATTGGAAAAATTCAATGGGAGGTATTATAATAAACTCACCTTTTTATTAATATGAATTTATATTAATATGGGGGGAATGAATGGCTGCATTGGAATTTGGTAACAAAACTTTTGGTTGGGATTTACTACATGTATCTTTGTAGGGTGAGGACAACCCGATGGAAACATACTAGACATCGAGGATCAATCGAAAGTAGACATGTTAGATTACATTTCATTCGATTTTCCTGCTATGCATCCATGATTCATCTATGTTATTTGGTTTTCTTTTTCTGTCATTTAGTTGTATTGGATATATGATAACTAATGGGCTTAAGCTCACAAGGTAATGCACGTTTTGTCGAAATTATATGTAGTTACAAAATCTTGTTTTGGACTTGCACAGATTAATTAGGCGCTGCATAGTTGTCGTATGATAATCAAATTAAAGTGATCTCTTAATAATTTAATTGTGGATTAGGAACTCTTGTTTCGAACTAGTTTGGTAATTCTATGTACACGCACGAAAGGTAATAGAGATTAAGAAACCTCGTTTATGCTATAGCCACTAAACAAACACTATAATTAGGTTATATATTTTACACTATTACAAACCATATATAGCTATAATTGGCACTTACAGCTTCAAGCATATATTACAACATCGTAAGGAGTTGAGTTTTCTAGTCGTGTCTTGAGAATTTTATTGGTCCCTCCCTACCAGCAATAGGGTTAGATTTCTTCGTTTTCCTCTTCCTCGTATTCTGAATTTAGTCTATCGAATGGCTACCTCATTAAGAATGACAAAATGGGATGGCTGCTTTTCCGCCGGAGAGTGAAACTGTGGGGGATTTAGAATGTTGCAAAACAGAAATAGGTTCTGAACTTGTTGGTTTTGCTTGAACCACCTTCTTTTCTTCCCTTGGTGCAGCATCTGAATTTGATATTCCTTCAGTTTTCGACTGCACCCTTTTATCTGTCAAAGTTTTATCCGTGCCCGTACTGGTGCTTGCGTTCACAGCGACGTCACCTCTTACAGAATTACACAACACAGAAGAACCTAGGCCAAATTGACGCAAGAAACCAGTATTTAGGTGATGTCATTTAGAAGATGCAAAATGAGAACTACAACAATTTTCTTGACATACCGGAAAGAGCAGGCTGCAAAACCACGTCGTTTTGCATGGTTGGTGTGCTAAACCTGTAACCCGAACTTGAAAATAGCTCCTGTCTAATACTCTTCTCCACGTCTTCCTCGATATCCCGTATAAATTCTGGCGAACCAAAATATTCTTCTGATAACTTGCTCGGACAGCTTGAATTCTGGGAACTCGAAGAATGTGACTCGGGATCTTCTAAATCATTCAGTTCCAAGAAGTCGCCTCTGGAGAAGCATTCTACTTCGGAAAAGTCTTCTGGAGGAGAGTTTGGTTTCGTTTCAGATACCGCAGGAAGTGCTTCAACTTCACATTCTCTCTTTGCCTACAAATTATTCAACCACGTTCAAGCAAACAATTCACAATGCAATAGGTAGGTCATAAACAAGACCTCTGCCTGAATCTTCATGTTAGACAATATTCACAGTTCAGTAGCAAATTGGACATATATATACCAAATATATTCCTAAAACTAAGTGAACTACTTCTTTCACAAGGACAAAAAAGCAAATAAAAAACATCCTAAATTTGACACCTAAGGTCTCTATAGAAAGCAGCAGGAAAGGCAAAAAAAGGTTCCTCCTCTCCATGATAGAAGTTTAACAAATCACGTTTTAGTTGTGAGTACGATCATATATATCAACCTTTTCAACATATAAGTGGAAAAAATCGAAGAAAATATCCATTAACCTATTTTTTATTATAATTTTATTTGATTTTGAAAACTTTTTACGATGAGTTGTTGTACTATCACTTCAAAAAAAAGAATAGACTTGTTTTTAAATTTATACTTTAACTTATAATTTGTAACGAAAATGATTTCCCGTCGAAACACGACGGGTTACACACTAGTTTTTCTCATTTTGGTATACAGTATTCCTAATATATGTTTAAGTTAACATGTGACAAAAGCAAGGAATAAACTCATAAACCTATCCTAGGCAATAATAGACAATCCAGCTTAAGAAGTAAAGATCGAAAAGAAATGAACGGAGGTAATGGACGGGTAATAAATAATAATCAGTATTTAGTATCTTTCAAGATTTAGAACACTATAGAAATTCATCTAAAGGATAAACATGATTTGAATCATAAACCATAGAAATCAAGCCACTGCACAAAGACTGCAATCGAACCTACCTGAGATTCACAGTCTGTGTCTTTGTCAGATATTATATTCGTGTCAGGGTTAACTGACTTCACCGGATCGATGTTCTTTGACTCAATCACGTTTTTGCAGTTTTGGCGTTTCGTCTTACTTTTGGACACGTCGTCATTACAGAGGAAGACTCTGCATAGCAATGTGGAGGCCTGCACAATCTCAACCAAACCGGCAAATTTACTGGTAGGTTGCCTTTGATGTAAATAAAATAATATAAATGAAGAAAAGAAATTGCTAAGTTGTTCCTTTGAGACCTTTGGCCTATATTTATCACTTAATTCCTTTGGCGCAATCGCGTACTCTTGCATAAACCAATTGGTTGATTGTCCATCAGGAGCTAAGCCTTCAAAGTATTCGAGAGTGGTCCTCCATCCGTTTATCCCATTGTTCGAGTAAACCTTACAAGCTTCTCCTTTGGCTCTCCAGAACCCGTGAGCCGATTCTTTTTCCTCATTCGAGTGGACCAAGTACCACATTCCTTCTGCAACAACAACACATATAAGTTTGGCTACGTCTGGTTTTATATTCTCCTAATTATTATGTTTACCCAAATCGCCTCAAAGTAATTACATATATTTATAAATTCTCAAGATATCATGCTTTAAATAACAGTTTATATAAGCAATCTGAATATTTGCATGTTTGAGTATTGATGAAGAATACCTCTGCCATTATATCTGGTTTTGTACTAGAAGTTGTTCAGATAAACACAACAACTAAATGGATTGAGTAAATTATCAACAATAAAACAATAATGCCATATTATCAATACATAAAGAAGTAAAATGGACCAAAAAAAGAAAGATTCAATCAGAAAATGCCAAACACCCTTTCCCCAGTAGCTAGAATTTAATCTACATTGTTGCATTATAATAAAAATAAAAGCCACGAGTAGATAGATATCAATTTATATTTGCTAATCAGAATCAAACAAGAATTATGACACTAATGATAACACAATCGACACCATGTGAAGATCCCTGACCGAATTGAATCAATGGTGATTTAGCCCTCAACTTGTTCTACAAGAATTGTTAAACAAGGACAATTCAAAATCAAACTTTTATCCAAAGATTTACAAGATACCGGGGTCTATAAATCCTTAACCGCAAGAAGGTGAAGACTAACCAGGTAAATTGGAAGGTGGATACAGAAAAGGGCTCGAATCTTCTAGCACGTTATCTGGAAGATGGGATCCTGGTGAGTAATCTGCAAGTAACGAAATGATTTGCTCATCGCTCCAGTAAAAACCAATCTCAAAAGGAGGGGATTGCGCCGGGGGACACATCTCAACCCAAGTGAACAGGGAGCAGCAAAAACACGGTGCCTTATCTGATTGAGTAAGAGAGAAAACTGAATGGTAACGCAAGAAACTTCATCTATATATTAAACAAAAAGAATAGGCAAGGAAAGGAAATGAATCTATAATGATGATAACCAACAACCGCAACCCAATTTTGAGTAGAATACATCTGATTAACTGCAGAAGTCTACTGCTATATAATGCAGAAAGCTTTGAGCACATATAATCTCCCCGTGCATAAATTATGGCAAAGTACACTAAATCTAACCAAAAAACTGGAAAATAGAAACGTAAAGGTAACTGTAACTTTTGCATGAAATCTAATAAAGTTTACTTGAATGTTAACACGAATAATTGCAATAACCTTGCAAAATGTTAAAGGTTGGTCAAGCCAATAAGAGAAACAGTTGTATACACATAACTGAATACGGATAACATCGTCATAGGCATACCCAGCTATAAATGCGTACAAATATCATAGTCCTGTTTTGCAGTACACGAGTGTGCTTGTTTAAGCGATGATAGATAGTAGATCCTCACATAAATGCACACACACACACACACACACGTGTATGTGTGTGTGTGTACACAGTTAATGCATACATATAAATGTGTACAGTAAGAAGCATAGCAGAGGCGAAAGCACTGTTGAGCACAAGGGCATAAACTGACGAATTTAACAAGCTACTGCATCCTACTATTATCCAATCATAAGTGGTAGAGTCAAAAACAGGAAGAAATACCTGAAAATAACATCCATAAATAGATCGACCAGACAAAAGTCATAATTGCAACCAAAATCTCTATGAAACCCAAAATTGCTCAATTGGGAAACAATTTAATTAAACGCAAAAGTAAATTGTTTCACAAGGACACATGAAAACAAGGCAATGATACTAAAAAACAAGAACACGTATTACACCATGAAATCGCAAAAACAGATCGACAAAAAACTCTCACCACAACAAAACGAAGCAACCCACAAAACCAAATAAAAACTCGCAAAAGATAAAACAATCAAAAATAATAATCAAAAGATTAAGATACAAATAACCAATCAACAAGATACAAGAAACCAGCAACACGGGGCAAAGAGAAGAAAAACAGTGCAAAAGAAGACAAATTGATCGACGTTTCTGAAGTGTAAGATTGTACCTTGAGCTCTCAGCGTCACTTGACTGAGTGAAACCCTCTTCCTCTCTTCCAAATTAATCCAAATCAAGAATGAAAAATGATAAGCGAATTTGGTAATTTATAGTGGGATGTCTGGGAGTGGGGGGTTTTGCTAAGCTGACCGCGGGTTGGTTCACTCGATCTCACAGTTAACTACTACAGTGGCTGCTGCGGTTGTTAACTAGAGACGCCAATTACGTGGCGTGGTGGCAGTGGCGGGGTTACGCGACGTGGACCCCACCTTGCACGGTGGCTCTGAGTCAACACCACCGCGGCCTGTTTCGAGGAAGATTCATTTAAGCCAAGAGCTTCAAATGCATTTTTGTATTTGGTCGGTCGCTGCTGACACCACCCCCTTCTTCGCCGCTGACGCCACAATGTCCTGTATAATATACCTCGAATTTATCATTTGTGATATATTTTTGTTCTAAATTTATTAGGTTATATATATATATATATATATATATATATATATATATATAGGGTAGGGTTAATTTGAAACCATTTTATTGTGAGAGCGTGAACAAAAATTGATGAATTGGTGTGAAACTTGATGAATCTACGGAGAAAGTTCTTGAATAAAAAATAAATTTTCGCCTCTCGTGGGATTGAACCCTAGGTGAAAATTTTGAATTTTGGATTGATAACTTTCCCGTAAAATTCATTAACTTTCATAGCATATTCATTTTGTTAAGTAAAGAATTTTAGTGTTCTTGGTTCACGTTAAAATTGGTTCTTATTTGAACATCACTCTATATAAGGGATATATATATATATATATATATATAGTAATGTTTAAATAAGAATCATTTTCAAAGTAGAACCAAGAACCACGAAAATTCGCCTCCGAACAAAATGAATTATAATGAAAGTTAATGCATCCATTGGAAAATTATCGAATCCAAAAATTCAAAATTTTTCACTTAAGTTCGAATTCCATGAGAGTCGAAAATTCTATTGTTTTGGATTCAGTAAGTTTTTAAGCGGAGTCATCAACTTTCACGGCGAATTGATCATTTTTTGTTCTCACGTTCACACGATAAAAATGGTTCTCACGTTAACCATCATATATATATATATATATATATATATATATATATATATATGGAGTGGATCAAATGAGAACTCCAACTTTTTTGAGAACTAAGAATTAATGTGGTCCATTCATTTTCATAATCTAATGGTCAAGATTAATTATAAATAGTTAATTATCCCCATAATTTAATGATAACCATCTAGCCCTAAAATCAAGGGATTTGTATATTGATTTCATAATTATTCTCGTATGCATAATTACTACGATTATATGCATAACACCATGAATTACATGAACATAACAATGAATTGGAATGAATAGCATGCACAAGAACTATGATTATATGAATAACAACATGAATTATATGAACAACAAAAAATAGAATATGAAATATCCAAATAACGAAAATTTAGGGATTTGACTATTTTTATCATTAAATAATTATGTGTCATCCGATCTTACTTAATCTAACGGTAATTATTAGTTCTTAGTTCTTATCTAAGAGGTGGTTCTCTATAACCAACCCCTATATATATATATATATATATATATATATATATATGTGGAGTGATTATTGTAAAACCATCTTTAACCTATAAACTACGAACTCTTGAAGCTATGCGAATTCGGAAAAAAAAAAATTCGCCCCTCATGGGATTCGAACCCAAGCGTTTGAGTCCATCAAGTAAGGTGATAAATTCACCGTAGATATTCTGAATCAAGAATTGAAAATTGTTCATATTTTATACTTTAAGATTGGTTTGTATTTGATTTCATTCCTATATATATATATATATATATATATATATATATATATATATATAGCCATGAAAGGAAACTTTGTGTTTTTACTATGGATTAATTATAAGCGACTTATAAAGATAAATAAGATCCATACTTATATCCGGCGAGTAACCTAAACCCTAGGCGTAAACATTCGAATCAACGTCAACATGTACGGACTAAAAGCGATGAGAACACTTGTTACAATCTTGAGATAGCACAAGCCGATGGCTAATGATTTAGTCTCCGAATCTTCCTTGAATGTGTCGTAAGCTAAGGTGGAAGTTCTTTCCTTTTTTTACTGAGATGGCACAAACAACTCATGCACTTTAAGTTGAGGTGGTGACCCAAGCACACTTGTGCTTACGCGCCCCCTCAATTCGAGCATAGTCACCGGAATAATAGTAAACTTGTTACGGTGACGAGTGAAGAATTGCATATTTAGAGGGTTTGTTGAGAATAACAGCAATTTGTTCCAAAGATGGAACATGTTGAATAATTAATTTACCAGCTGCAACTTTGTTATGAACAAAATGCACGTCAAGCTCAATGTGCTTAGTGCATGCGTGGATAATAGGATTTGAAGCAAGATAAATAGTCAAAGAAATCTCTGCGGAAGCATGAGCAAAGCTTCTATACTCGGCCTTGGTGCTCAGTCTAGAAATGATTTGATGTTTCTTAGAGCACCAAGAGATAAGATTTTCACCAAGATAAACATAGAAACCCGATGTAGAGCGACGATCATCAACATTGACCTTGAGTCTGAAAACCCAACAAAAGGCAAGTTGGAGCTATGGGTAAGATGAATACCATGGTCAATTGACCCCTGGACATAACACAATATACATTTCACAACACGTCGGTGTGTGTAGAGAGGGTTAGCCATAAATTGACTCACATTATTCACACTAAAAGCAATATCTGGACTAGTTATAGCAAGGTATTGCAAAGCACCGACCATACTTTTATATTCTTTAGCATTGTCAATTGGGCTCCCTTGCAATTTAGACAAATGAGTGGAAGAAACCATGTGAGTTGAAGTGTTGAACTATCATTTGCATTTCACATACCAACTGAAGCCAAAATAACTCTTGCATATCTGGGCTGATGAAGATGAAGTCCCTGACCGGTGTGAGAGACCTCAATACTAAGAAAATGATTAATGGAATCAAAGTTTTTCAGAATCGGACACCTGCTCATTTAATATAATTGTATGAGAGAGATTATTAGTAGAGAGACGGGAAGTTACCTTAGGTTCGTCGAGGCCATTGTCAATCCCGACCATGCATCTTTCTCATAGTTGTTGATCTCTCTGAACATCAGGCACTGGCTTTTATCATCATTGCTAGAGAGTTGCTGGAAGAGCTGCTTGATGAGCTTGAAGTGTCGGTGTCACAGCCCAACTACTTAATCAGGTAATTAGGCCGTGACTTGGGGTTAAGAAGGAAATTCTAATAATTAATAACGTCAACAATGATCAAAATCTCTCAAGAGATAGATATGTACCAACTTTTATCAAGAAGGATTCAAATGTTTATGGACTAAAGAGGTAAAATATAATTGATCAAAGGATGATTTTAGGTCCTCAAACCATAATGAAGGTTCGAATGAGGAATACAATGTCCGAGGACAAATAATTACAACGAAATAACTAATATCAATAAATAATCATTTTCGAGCATGCTTCGACAACTTTGAGAATTTATCAACTTCTTAAAACATGGTTTGACAATGATCCAATAGCATAACATTGAATCCAACGAAAACAAATCTGAGCATTCGAGTAATCCTTGTTCACCGAACATTCGACATGATCACTTTATCATATTGGACATATAAACAGGTAAAGGCCAAAGTTTAGCAACGAAAACGTGGCTGAGAATTAGGTATGAAGACATAATTCTCTGGGCAATAAAACATGACCATAACGATTTAACAACCTCAACATGAATCAACCTTTAGAGAAGCTCCTTTGCACAGCATTCGATTCCAGCATCCTCTCGAGCTCAACCTGCATATTTTGAAACATATGCATGGCGTGAGTACAAAAATGCACTCAGTTGGTATATGCGCCAAAAACATAAAAATAAACTTTGCCCTTAGGTCTATATACTTGACTTGACATATCATATGCTTTCATAATAAATACTTACTTGCTCATATCATCATATCATATGCATATGCAATGTTTCATGTCTGCAGACAACTTTCACTTTTCCTTCCCATATCCACGAATTTTTTCTGCGTGTTGAGAAGTAAGCCTCCTTCTCAAACACCTTAACATCACATACCCGAGTTGGTCCCGAAGGTTACCAGCTACGATCATACCCGACGTCGGTCATTTCTTTCTTTCTTTCTTTCTTTCTCGTGGATAGGTAGTGCATTATGCTTATGCTCATGCTCAAAACTTTGGCAAGTCAAACAACTTTGAAACTTTGCAAGTAATGCATTTCATATCATTTCATTTTCTATGCAAAGCATATCATATCATTCAAAAGTATATAAAAGCATAAGCATATCATTATAGAAAATATTTATACCCACCTGGCGACAGTCACTCGGGACTGTACCTTTCGTCTTCCACTTCTTTCTTCTTCCCATTTGGTCCATCAATCCACATAGAACGGCATAAGAGCCTATCAAGAACCAAACAAGAACATGACTTATCTTAGCCGTCGACACGACTATATCTTCTCGATATCAAGACGCATGGTTTATCAACTCTTGGGTCATTGCATCCTCTAACATCTTATTAACAAACAAATTCTAACGAAATTTCGGCAGAGTAACGTTTATAAAACGCATCGCCATTTCAATACCAAAACCATCAAACTTATCCCAAACTCCACCAAATCATCACCATATGTCTAAATGAGTATAAAAAACTCAGCCACAATTTCAACTATGGAATCTTAGCCAAAAACGTAACGGTCCCTTAAGACATAACTTATGTCCCACGTCGAACGTCACATGAGACGTCATCCAACACCAACAAACCTCTATACATGCTCAATTATCACCAAAGATCATCAATTAATCAACAAAACATAGAGATCAAAGTTTTAGCATTGAAAACCCATTTTTGTCGGCAAACTAAAATTTTACAACTTTTGAATACGTCAGCCGAAAAATCCGAATAAATCATTTTAAGCTTTATTATATCATAGAATCCAAATACGAAGTCAAAATGATCATATAAAATCAAAATTTCAACATTATAAGACTTAGGGTTTTCAAAATAGTTTCGATTTCAAACGTTTTTCTTGCTCCAAACATATTTATATCAATCCAATAACATATATATGAAGACAATTCAACCATATCAACATCATAAATTCAAGATCAAAGCATTCCCTTTTTTTGAAAATTTCATGAAATTACAAAACAATAACATATGCTTTACAAATTCAACGTTAAACAATACGTAGACGTCAAATCTATCATAATATTAACAAATAATCAACAAAACATAATTCTTCATAATTTCTTCCAAATGACTGAAAATATGAAACAAATATATGCTCATGATTTTAAATTTTTCAATCCGTAGATGTGTTCTAGAGACGAGATTATACCTCATTTCGAAGACGGATCGAAAATTCAACGGTTGGATCTTTCTATTTTTCTCTTGGAATTTTTGAAAATTGTGTGTGTACTAGTGTGTGTTTTGGACAAAAATTGGGGAAGAAATGAGGATTGAATAGTGTTATTTCATATTTCTATGCATTAATCTTATGTAATAATTATTTTATTTTGATTTTCTTAAATAAGTGATTAATCACCCCTTTTCTAGAACTTTTTCCTTTCATTTCTTTTCTCATTTTCTTTAATAAATAAATAATAGCTTTTTCTTGAAAATTAAATATAATTATTGTAAAATAATGCATAACGTTTCTATAGTAAGAAATCGAAACCAATTATCTGATAAAACAATCTCTACTTGAATCTTTGATTTTGAACTCAATAATAAATCATAATCATCAAAATATAATTATAAAAATATATCCTTGACTCCGAAATTCATTTTAAATATTCTGTTCTTAATTCGAGCTTAATCGGCAAACGTCGACGTCATAAAAACATAGATTTTGAAATTCTCAATTTTCTGAAATCAAGACTTCATTGAGCATGTATCTATCATCTCAAGACCCTTGGAATCTAGGTCTTCTTATTCTAAACGAGATCTAAGAATCTTATCTCGGTTTCTATCTCAAATCTGCCTCAATTCTATCTTCTCAACTCGAAGCTTAACGTCAAAGCTTCTAACTTAAACAACTCTTTCCTTAAGGATGCAATGCCCTTCTTATAAAACTCTTAATCAAGAGCTAATCTCTGCGACATAAAATACGGGGTATTACAGTCGGTCTTCTTAGGAACCATTGTCTTGCGCTCGCTCATCTTCTTATCGCACTTGACATGGAAAGCTTTTCTTTCCTTGTGGCTCAGCTCAGGGCAGTCGCGTCTGAAGTGCCCTTTCTTGCAACAGTTGAAGCACTCATCGTCTTTATAGGGTCGGCTGGGCTTTTCATCAGACCGATCATTGTGAGCTCTTTCTTTGCGGCACCTATCGTGTCTGTGGCTCTCTTTTCGATACTTGTTGTACCTCTTTAATCTGGCTTCTATTTTCCAGAATCGATCAGCTCAACTTTATCTTTAGCTATCTTCTTTGCTCTTGTTAGCTTTCAGGGCGATGCCTTTGCTCGTGCTGATTTGTGCCTCTTCTTCAGAAGCTTCAGTCTTTCTAGACTCTTCAGTACGTCTACTCGTCAGCTTTCAATGTTGAGAAGAGCTTGTCCGTAGCAATCTCATTAATCCGACTTGCTTCTGAAGTGTTAATGTATAAACTTTTCGATCGATGGTGGGGTGCCCAAAGGACCTTGAGATTGATTTCTCGTTGAGTGTATTTGTGTTTTCTCAAGACCGAAATGTCATTTATGATGGTAGTGAATCTGAGTTCTATGTCATCAATGGATTCCCTCTTTTTCTGCTTGAAGTTATCAAACTTCTGATAAGCTATCGTAAGCTTGTTCTTCTTGATTTCATCGGAGCCTGCACATAGGCTTTCTAGTGAATCTCACATCTCCTTGGTTGTCTCACATTTCATCAGCTTCCCAATGTGAGAGTTGGGAACTGTTCCGGAGATGATATTTTTTGCGAGATTGTTGAGCTTGTCTTGCTTGCGTTCTTCTGAAGTGAAGTTTGTTCGTTCCTTTACCTTGTACTCGTATGTAGGTTCTTGTCCCGATTGCATGCTCACTTCCATTATCTTCTCTTTGATAATAACCAGACCATTGGTGATGTCCTCTCACATGTGGCAGTATTGTGAGGTGAGGTTGGTCTTGAGTCTGAAGTTCCATATCTCATAGTTGTATATCGCAAATGTGGAGAGAGAAATAGACCTGCTGTAGTTAGTTTTAATCACAACAAAATATATAGTAGTATGTAAAAATATATAATTTTAAGGATCAGTTCTGAAACAACGACCACTGGGGGAGTTAGTTGTTCTTGTGAACAACCTGCTCTGATATCAATTGATGGGTTCCGCTGGGTACATAGTGGCGTATGGGGGGATACACTAGTTAGGCAAATTTAAAACTTTTACGGAGATAAGATCGATCGTTGTCGACAAAGAACTAGTCGATAATCGACGATCGATCGGTGTCGATCGATAGTCGATTCGGATAGAGAATATCTTATACTGAGTGATATTAGTTAGCAAACCTACTGACTGCTTAGACAACAAGTTAGTTGGACTCATAATTGATGTAGGTGCAGAATGTGGTGGTTACTGGATTTGCCTTAATGAAAACTAAGACTCAGGTTTTAACACTTAGTCGAATATAGATTAGCCAATCTTTAATTTTTATATCTCTTCAGTATCGAACTGATACTGATAGAGGGTTTCAAAACAATATTGTGTTATTGTATGTTGCTGATGGTAGTTCAATAACATGCAATATTATTGAACATGCAATATTAAAGCAGAGTTGTAAGTAAATAACACGTTGACTTTTACGTGATTCGGAGAGATAAACTCCTACGTCCACGGACTGATTGCTCAGTCAATCTACTAACTTTGGATTTATCGTGTTTACGAGTACAAAAGTAAACCTAGACATTGATTTACAGTATCCAACCGAACTTGGCGTTCTTCCTACACTTACTGGTGCTAGGAATCACTAACTGTTTTCAGGATGCAGTCTATTTAACCTCTAGCTTATAAGTGCTAGAAACCAAGCTTTCAGCAACTAACACTTCGCTGCTTAATTGTCCAAACTACTACTCAACTATGGGGGGTTTTATAGAGTGGTTTTCCAATTGGAGATCTGAGTTATCACATACGATAAACTTATGATGTATAAAGCTTAAGATATACAAGGTGAATATCCTAGACGTAAGAAAGTGCATGTTGAAGTCTCGAGCTGATAAGTATATTTGAGCTCTTGAGTCTTACTGATACAATGAATACTTCATTCTTCGAAATGGCTGTTTGAAAGGCTTTGAGCTTAAATACTTAAGATTTCAATTGTACAGCGTTTTGGTAACCTTCAAAGGTTGGATTCTGCACAATATATATAGAATGGAATGAAAATAGTGTCGTTGGAGGGACAACCATTCAAATCCTTCTATTTGTCTTCTAAATTCTTCAAGTTGAGAATCACCGTACGTCTTCTGACAATGATCGCATCATTATACACTGTAACTCTGTAACTCTGAAATATGGTATGTCATGTCAGGATCTCCTGTAGATACGCTACTATGCGTGGCGAGTCAAACACTCAAGGTTTAAATTGTTCCATGTTTCTTCAATCTAGTTGACTTTATGTTTTGTCAGCATTGACTTCAGGTTGGGCTAGTCGAGGCCGCATCTCATTTTCATCATCAGTCTGGACTCCTTCTTTTGTCAGCTTAGAACTTATGAGCCAGTATGATGCATTGTCAGACGTATAAACTGATAATCAGCTTGACTATCGATAGACAGCTTTAACTCATGGACATCAGCTTTGACTTCTGGTACCCAACTTTGACTACTGGTACCCAACTTTGACTTCCACAAAGATAACCTACTGCTTGATTTGATACTTAGTCATATCCCGATTCATTCTCGTCCTTCAATACCGAGTCTTCAGTCTTCGATCTTCAGGTTTCAGTCTTTCGACGTCAGTCTTCGACTTTACTCCAGTAGCTCCGATCTTCAGCATTACTTGTACTTCAGTCTTCAGACACCAGTTGGTTCCGTCAGTCTTTAGTACATGATCCTTCAGTTGAGCTGTCGTCAGTTGTGCTGATATTGATAATCATATTAGTATGACTAACTCTCAGTATTGCTTGAACTTCTTCAGTCTTGACTTTGTCAAGCTGGTAGTTTCGCTGCTGAAACCTGCAACATAAACACCTAACTCGGAAATAAGTCAATTACATTAGTTACTTCAGCAAGACAATCATCAGATGTTTTGTGATCTAATCAAAACACACAGTTAAGATAGATTAATTCCTGATACATAGGAATTTCCCAATATTCTCGATACTTAGGAATTTTCTCAACATGACAATTACTCCACTCATAATACACTCCACAACTTCTATGAAAACCATGGCGAAGATTCCCAGGAACATAAATGGGGATAGAAGGAATATTATTTTTTATTTTGTACTACTCGAGTTCCGTTAAGACTTGTAATCAATTAGTGTAACATCTTATATTTATAAATTTAAACAAGTTTAGATAATTCATGGATTATTGTAACAACTTATATTTGTAAATTTAAATAAGATTCAGGTCATTCACGGGTGTAACAAGTTTGAGACAAGAATGTGTAGCAAAATTATTTTTAAATTGGTTTGGTATATGTACGTGTATATATATTCTAAACATATCTAAATATCAATCGACATGTGTATGCATAAATTCCTTATTTTTTAATCTTTGTTATTTACACTACATGTTATTAATTTTTATTTTGTTATAGTCGTTTTTTTATTGAAACATATAATAAATTGTTGTGATGACTTATATTTAGAAATTTGAATGAGTTCAGGTAATTACGAGTAATACTATACGATAAAATCACTTTTTAAATGGGTTTGGAACGAGCATATACATTCTATACGAGTCTAAGTGGCTGAATCTTCACATTATCATTTCGCTTCATCACCGTGCTTTGCATGGTCCATAACTCGAGATGGCTGAACCTCATCCAACTGGTAAGTTGATTTTTAAATTTCTACTTATAAAATATAATAAGTGATTTTTCGTCGAAACTCGATAGGTTACACACTAGTCCTTTTATATATACTACTATGAAGAAAATGCACCGCAATAATTCTGTCTTATGTGGAATTTTCATAAATTTTTGTTTTGATTTTTCTAAAATCCCCAGTCTCATGTCGAAACCTGTTAAAGTGATACTTTTATTCTCTCAACCAAAAATTCACATTTTATTGGTGGAATGGTTGAGATTGATATCATTTGAATTGCACTGTCAATTTTTAATTTGGTCAAATTTAATTTAATTTGATCAAATAAATAATTTTAGCTAAATAAATTATTTTATTCAATTTAATTTGGCCATAAAAAGAGATATTTTGTATAGATTTTTTTAAAGAAGATTTGAATCTCACATTGATTTTTAATGAGATTTCACCAATTGAAATTCTAAATAAAATGATATAGTTTGAATCCTACATCGAGCTTTAGGTTCAGAATGGACGAACGGAATAGATTGAGGATTACCTATAGGGTTTAAGAATTTGTATTAGACTTTGGGTACAAAATTAGAGGACACGAAGAAGCAAGACTATAAGTTGTTAGACATGAAGGTGATGAGGGTGGTACATTTGTGCGCTATCGAGGAACATATGAAGGAGATGTTGGAGATATTATTGGAGATGTATGAGATGCCATTAAAGGTGAACAAAGTACATTTGAAGATATAACTTTTTTATTTCGATGATATTAGAGAACACTTCATTTGTAGAACAGAACATGTCAATGAGTTCAATCTGATTACATGCCAATCGAGCGCAGTTAAGATTGCGAGGGTGTTTGGCTAAGCTTATAAGCTCTTCAAAACAATTTATAAGCTGTTTAGGAACTTATAAGCTCATATAAAGTGTTTGGCAAAATAAGCTCCTAAACAACTTATAAGCTGTGAAAATAAGCTCCAACAGCTTATAAGCTCTCTTAAAAATAAGTAGTTCAACCCCAACTTATTTTTTCATAAACTTATAAGTAACAGTGAATTTATCAAAATAACCTTATCATGATTCGTTATAATCTACATATATACTATCGACTTCACCTCTCGTCAATTTTCTCTCTCTAACTGTGATTTTCTCTCTCTAACTCACAATTCTTTTTCTAGCTTATAAGCTAAATTATCCAAACACTTTGATAACTTATAAGCTCTTCAAACATTATATCTTATAATTTCTTAAAACATCTTATGTTTCTTTAAAATAAGTTTCAACCAAACACCCTCTAATATCAACGAAGAAATTTGAGCCCTTGTTCTGTCGTCTTCTTTAATAGACAGTTGGAGTGGAATAGTTACTGTTTCATTCTTAAAGTAACAATGAGTTGTTAGAAAATTATGTATTTGATAATTTTGAAAAGGTATATCTTATTGATAATGAACCTCTGAAAGTAATGGGCAAAAGAGAAAGACAACGTTTGAGTTTACATATATATCGCACCACGAATCTCATTGACTACTGACTGTAGAAGGACTTACTTTATTTAACGTTGGGAAAACTTTAAGTCTTAATTTCTAAAATATTTAGCATTTAGACAACCCAAAATTACTTTAACTTAACCTTGAAGACTCTTTGGGTGGTTTCAGTTTGCTACTATTACAATTAGGAGGTTATGAATTTAAGTTTCACTATTATTTTGTTAAGTTGGAACATTTTGTGCGTAATTACGTGCTAGATGTTGTGGTATAAAATAAAAAATAAAAAATTCTAACACCTCAACTAAAAGGAAACGCAAAGAATGAGAAAAACAGAAATTTTGATTTAGCTGGCCACTTATTTAATGTTATACGCAATCCACATATAACTTATAAATAAACATAAAAATTCATGTACATTCGTCCGCACCGTACGGACAGACAATAATATGATTTGTGGTTAAAAAAATATATCATTTATTTTTACCCTTTAATTAGAAAGCATAATTTACATTAAAGAAAAATATTTTTTATATTGAAGAAAAATATCAAAATCTATATATACGGACGAATATACATAAGACCACCCCATGAATAAATTAACGACTAATGTACTATTTATGAGACCTTAAGACAACTAGATCGTTACAAGTAAGGATCGAGATAATATTGAAAAATCATAGTCCATGTAGAGAGAAAGTAAAATAAAAAGCAAATCATATTTCATGGAGAGAAAAAGTAAAATAAAAAGCATAATAATATGACTTAGAACCTTTTATTTGCCCAACAAGAAGACGCGAAAGTGAAAATACATTTGTGGAGTGGAATAAGCATATTAATCTCTTTTCTGTGGCCCTACCGTTGAATTTATTCGCTATGGACATCATACAAATTAAAAGATTTATTTTGTGACATGACACACAAATTAAAAGATTTATTTTGTGACATGACACACATATAGCTTATTCTAATTTGTACAACATTCTCGATTCTTTATATGATTCCATGTTTTGTTTGAATTGTAAACATTTGTCAGAGGATATATTTTCCATTTTATTGTTTTCCTACCTTATGGGACCTATTCAAGAACTGTAGAGGTTGGTTTTGATTGTGATGGATTGAAAGGTAAACTTATCATCAATGGTTTCCAGAATATCAAACGATGATGTGATTATTTAGTTATAATTATGAATTGAATGATATGTTTTATCTCAATATAAGCTAAAATGTGTGTCTATATAGGACAATGATTAAATGAATGGAATAAGGAGCCGGTCTCAATTATTTCGTGAATAACTTGACAAATGATAAAATGTTAATATGTAAATATATATATATATATATAGCTATTTTCGAACTCTACAATAAAGTATACTATTTTTTTCAGCGATAATATTTTGCAAACAAACGTGATGCTATTTTAGAAAAACGCAGTCTACTAACTTTAGTGAGACGTCAACTAAGAAAAACTTTAGTGAAACGTAATGCTATTTTTAAATAAATGTCTAATGCTAATATGCACTATGACAAGATGTTTCTTTATGGAATCATCCGAATTCTTTTGTGCCGAAAGAGACCTGTTTGACGAGAATGTTCTAGACAATGTTCCATTTCGCGTAAATAATTTGATTTTTTTTTTATTTCTAAAAGTAGCATTAAGTAATATAAAATTAATTACTATAATAATAATATAACAATTACTTACTCTTAAAACTAATTTTCTAAATAAAAAATAATATTATAAACGTAATGATGTATAATAATATCCAATACTAGATATTTTAGCACACAATATATAACTAAACCCATGAGGCCATGAGACTAAAGTAATGGCCATTCCTTCATCTCTAGTACGAATGATGATTTTTAACTTTAAAACATACCAATAAAATAACTAGAAATATGGGAATAACAATTTCATTCTATCTATTGAAGCCTCGTAGCTTAACAGTATTTCATCTTTATGGATGTCAGTGACGACCTAGTACTAATCCCAATTCCCCATTTCCAATTTAAATAAAAGAAAAACTGTATTTAATAAAGAGAGATTATTGACGCTTAAATACATCAAGACTCATTTTGATTTTTCCCATGAATTTAAAAAATTGTCAATAAATATATGACCTAACATTGTTGTGATTTTTTCACAAATTGAAAATTGAAGCTGACATGAACGGGGCATCACATTATCAAAACGATGTCGTTTTACTTATACAATATATATTAATTGACGCTTAAATACATGAACTTTTGGTTCATTTTGGTTTTTCCCCACGAACTTTAAAAATTATCAATAAATATATGAACTTAAAATTATCATAATTTTTTTTTTCCAAAAATTGAATATCAATCAAAATAAAAGCTGATATGGCAATCGTATGACATCACTTCATCAAAGTGATAGTGTTTTACTTATATAATACTCCATTCGTCCCAATATTCATGGCCCATTTCTTTTTGTACGTAAATTAAGGAGAATTATATTTTGTATGTAAAATAATGTGTGACATGTAATTCGATACACTTTTTAGTATAAATTTATTTCTCTTTTTTGGAAAGGGCCAACAATAATAAGATAGCCTCAAAAAGAAAAACGAGTCAACAATAATGAGACGGATGAAATATATTTTTAAATAAAATCTTAAATTCATCTCACACCTCTCTCCAATCCAAATATCATCAAGATAGCCCGGGTGGGAGGCGGTGTGAGGTGGGAGGCGGAGAGAGAGGGTGTGATCATGTGAGTTAAGAAAAAATCAAGATTTTTTTTAATGCATATTTTAAATAAAGTCCGATACGTAACTGGACTAGCAAATGGGCCTTGAGTTTGAAGTTCTCATTGGGCATCCAAGCACAAAACAACTAATAATTTTGGGCCGGATTAATCCAATCTAAATTCCTCTAATTGCAACTCGCCGTCGATAGGTAATGGCTGCCTCCGAGCCGGCCGGCCGGTTACCAGGCTTCCTAAAATCGGGCATCTACAGGTTTGATGAGGCCAGCGCATGCTTCATGGATCCGGTTCGGGTCCAGAACCGGTCTTACACCCGGTGTAGGGTTTCTCCGTCCGCTTACTACGCCCGCTTCTTCCCCTCTTCGAATTCTTTAATCGATGATAATCCTGATGTCTCGCCCAAAAATCCCAGAAAACGGAAATGCCGCGGGAAGGAGGAGAAGAAGAAATCTCGGGCACTGAACTCGCGGGAGCAATTGGCCGATCGACGGCACCAGGTGATTGAGCAAACATGCGCGCGAAAATCTGTGTTTCATTTATGCCCTTTTTTAAAAGAAGAATATGATTGTTTGTGTTTTGGTTTCAGTTGTAGGGGGTGAGAGTGGGTTTATTGAAGGCGCATGAAGCATTGCTTGGTGCTAGCTAGCTGCTGGAAGTTTTGAGGACTTTGAGGGGAGATGGAGAGGAAAATTGTGGAGAATTGACTTGTGCGGAGCGTGAGCTAGATTTTGTGGAGTTAGTGAGCGTTTGGCAAGCTCCATTTACGAGATTGTTCTTAAGGTTGAAGATGATGGCAGTGCAGTTGAAAATGCAGGTTACTGTAAGATTTGTGTTCAAGCATGGATTCTATTGCTGTCGCATAACGATCATCTTCTTCCATTACAGAAAATGTAGGCTTTTGGTTTAGCTTTTGATTGGAAAATCAATATCTCATCCCATGAATCTATTTGATATTTTAATTTCTTAAATAACATCTGCACTGAGAATGATAGTCAGGTTTTTTATTTTTATGACAGGATGCAATAATACTGCATGATGGTTTATTTTTTGTGAGTTGATATCGTTTTTGTTAAGGGGAACCTGAGTTTATGGTGTTAAAATAGATGTATGGTTAATTATCCGTAAAGGTTTTCCATGAAGTCAAACTCAGTTTTGGGATTAACCAACTAATAGACAGAAGTACCTGTGCTGCATGTAAGGCATTAGCTGATGTGTGGCTCTATTTGTAGAAACCATAAAAGTTGTTAGCAACTCATGATTCAACTTACTCATATCAATATTAATTCATGAAATGTCTTAAGCTCTGTTTGTTCAGGAGTGAGTTTTTCGATCGTTTATTTGAGTTGAATCATGAACTATTTTGATTTATAGCTAATTGAGCTGGATAAAAATGATCATTGGATGCATCATGTTGTTTTGGCTGCCTGTGGGCATAAGTCCCTTCAAATTTTCAGGTTTTGGCTCCGCGTCTCAAAGAGAGATTCCTTTGTTTGACAACTTAATCGCCAATGGGTGGAGTAATGACATAGAGGCTGAATTACTGGACCACAAATACATATTGCCGAAGAAAAGTTGTTTCACTATGGTATGAGTTAGAAATTTTTCCAAGAGTTAGCTTGTATTGATGTTGAATTGCATAATATACAAATATTCTTTGATTGCTCAATAAGCTCTAAGTGTTCTGATGTTTTTAAAGATTACGCCATGGTGATGTTGGAACTATTTTTTGTTGAGAAGTTGATTTTTGTTTAGATGTGTCTACTATGTGTTCAAACTTACATTTCAAATGCTTTGTTTTCTTTGTCACAAGGAAGTCTGATCTAAGGCAGGTTCACAAACTGATTTCCTGTAAGGGACTTAGATCCTTGTTAATATTGCAATGACTTTTCAAATATATGCAATAATTGCTTTTTACCAGTCGGGAGCTTATAGTGCACTAAAATTGCCCGTGTTTCTGTCCGCGCTTCTGCTTTATGAATAAATCCTTTAGAAGTTCTTAGCATATGTGCTTCACATGCTTCCAAGACTTGATATATGCTTTTTACTAAGTGGATTAAGGTTTCAGATGATCTTTGACAGCTGATTCTGATCGTGGCTTCAATCTAATAGTGATTGATCGTCCATGGGAGAACAGCAGTGCTCATCGGAAACAAAAGTATGCACATGCAGTTCTTAGTATTTTATTAAACTCAATGTAGAAAAAAAGTTTAATTTTGTCTTTTTTGGCTGCTTAACAATTTTGTTTTATTTTCCGACAGTTGAAATGTAGTTTCATTCTGCTTTGTCTATTCTTGAATTTTCCACCTGCAGGTACCTGACCTTGCCTAATAAGTACTTTTTACCTCTTCCCGTAAAGCAACTTACCCATAGTCATGGAGCTGTGGTGGCCTTATGGGTAACCAATAGGGAGAAACTGCAAAACTTTGTGGAGAACGAACTGTTTCCCAAATGGGGCGTCAAGTATGCTGCTACCTTTTACTGGCTGAAGGTATTCTTGTCTTCTCACAGCATTAGCAAGCATTTTAGGTTGCTCCGTTTTCCAAAATTCCAGTGATAGGTGAAGGCGAACGGCTTCTTGATTAGTGAACTGGATATCTTCCATCCAGACCATACGAGTGTCTTCTCCTAGGTCTTAGTGACGGAAAGGTGAGGCTGAATGATCAGGTTTCAGTCTGCTGTTGTTCTATTCCTATCGTTGATGATCCAGTCTGTGCAGGGAATGGATTCTGAAGAGCTGCAGAGATGGATAGGGTTTCCAGATAATCAAGATTTCATCAGTGTTCCTGGAGATTATTCGAGGAAACCCCCAATTGGAGGTATTCTTGTGCCAATGTTTTCGTTTACTTGAATCGTCGTGTGTTGTTCTGTTTGATCCTCATTTATTTTCTATCATCAGAGTTACTACTGGACTATGTCCCAGGACCCAAACCTGCGCAGTGCATCGAAGTGTTTTGCTAGAGAGATGATCGAAGGCTGGACTTCATGGGGTAATGATCCTCTACATTTTCAAGATTCGAGGTACTTCCTTCCTACTACAGATAAGTAAATTCAGAAAGAAGCACCTTGTCTGAAAATTTTGAATTTGGTTTACTTAAGCTGCTGCATTTTCGGATATCTCTTATAGTGAATATTTTGTAGAATTTGAATTCAGTTTCTCGTTTGTTTGTTCAACTAGTTCCCCTAGAATATTACTGTGTATCAAAAACGGAGAAAATGTCAGATGTCTCCATGTTTAGATGGAATACCGAGAATGTCTCAACGTTTCAAAGGTAACTATTTTATATTAACATTTTATGATTGTACAAAAATGTTTCAGTTACATTTTCCAACACCATAATATCTACATATCAGAGTTGTCTTGTCGCCAAGTCGTTGCCCAACAACGTTGCTTTATCTAATTCTTGAAAGATATTTTTTTTTTTTGGAAATTCCACTTCAATCATAAAACAGCAGCGTCATTTGGTTTTTCAGAAAATTAAACAAGATGATCCACCCTTCTTACCCAAGTCTTAATCAGCCTCTGGCCCTCTGCTGTAACCTAAATCAGTATTTGCAAAAGAAAAAAATATTTGAAGGATAAGGAGTAAGAATTTTGTGAATCCTGCGTGACACGTTGATATTTTGGTTCAGTAAAATGTGGTTGGGAACATTTTCGTTGTAATTATAAAATATTGGGCACAAAATTCTTGCTTTTGGAATGTTGGGACATTTTTGGTAAACTGCCTAAATGTTAGGACATAAATATGGTATGTTCCCAAAAAAATAAACACACAGTTGATTGACTTGTGATGACTATCACATTGCGTGGGACATGATTAACAATGTCACGAACCCTTTATCTCGTAATCACTTGTTATCTACTTCCATTGTTGCACAGATTTATCATTATGGAATAATCATTGGTTGTGCGAATAATAAGTAAAACTGATCTTATATGTTTAATCCAAGCTATTATCTGCAGCTTGACTGCACTGTTATTACTTATTAGTCAATTTTGTACCACAATCATAAATTAGAGTCAGAAAAGGAGGAGTTTAAAAATTTTCGACTCTTGACTTTATTATCTTGTTGCACCATCCTATTATTAGTATTCAATTCAAATATCGATGACAAATACATCGTTTGGTCATTGAGACTGGAAATAAATTAAATCTTTTGAGTTTTTACTTGCAAATTCATTGATTCACTTATTGTCTAGTATACTGTTGTTATTTGGTCTATTTCGGCTGTGCGTTAAAAACATGGATTCATTCAACTTATGGACCATTGACTTAATACTAATCTCCATGCCAATATAGTCCGGTTCAATTTTGATTACTGTCGACTGCCGATATTTTTCTTATATGTACTATTATAATAGTTCCGGTCATACCACGGAAATAGAGGTTGCTTTCAAAATTAACGATTATTTGGTGACCAAGTAGTAAACAATTCCAAATTTATAGAATTAATCTTCGATAGAGTTTGACTTTTAAATTCGTGAGTAGCTATCAATTTCTGTAGTACTTGATTCAAAAGTATGTGAGCGAATTCGATAGAATTCGTAACTTAATTTATTTATCTTCTCTTGTCTTACACTTACGTATCGTATATATGTCTACTTAAAAAGTTCACGATTATAATTATCATAAAAAATTGAATTTCAATTTTTTATTTAGATATTCCACATTGGTAATATTTAAATAAGTAAAATCTAATCTTTTGACTATAGTTACTAAGTAAATTAAGTTTAGCTAAGCTCGTTTAGGCTAATGGGTCAATCTTGAATTCCTAATTTAATGGCGATTGAGTTAGTCTATAATTTGTTGATACTAGAGTCTACTCATTTACATCTCATAATCGGACTCCTGAAATTAAAGGCATTAGTTTGAAATATTTTGTTTCAATACTGAAGTAGGCTTTTAATGGAATCGCGAACGTGATATTTGACTGTAAATGTAAAAACATTCTGGAAAACTTGTTTAGATAAATATTTATGGAAAAGTAGCAATAATACTTGTTTAAACAATGGGGGACAATGTCAAGTATAATGTTCAGGCATGTTTGGAAAGTGAGTTGTATACTTGGACTCCAAAATCTTTGAGCAAAAGGAAAGTTGCATTTTAAAGTTCCTATCTAGACACACTTAGACGAAAAATAAAATAAAATAAAATAAAATCAAGGATGGGAAAGAAGCCGAAAAGAAAAAGAGCAAACAAAGCACCCATATTTTCTAGGTTTGCGATGATATCTCCAACTTTCTATTGAATGTTTCGTGTTAAATGTCACAATGAGAGTTTTTTGCGAGATTGTCTCATAGACTATGAGGGTGTTTGGCTGAGTTTATAAACAGTGTATATATGGGAAATTGAGCTCCAACAGCTTATAAATTCCCTTAAAAATAAGTTCCTAAACAACTTATGTTTATAAAATGTTCATTGAAAGTGTTTGACAAAATAAGCTCCTAAACAACTTATAAGCTATAAAAAGTACATGTTACAAAATGTTTGACAAAATAAGCTCCTAAACAACTTCAATTTATATTCAATTTCAAACATTAGTTATGATTCAGCATTATCTGTACATTAATGCGTGTGTCGTGACAAAAGCGTTATAAATCAATAAATTATAAATAAATTACAGGGTAATGTTTGAAATTGAATATAACTAATGTCTTACGAATGAGATAATCTCAAACAAAGCGTTATGATTCAGCATTATCTGTACATTAATGCGTGTGTCGTGACAAAAGCAAATGGGAAATTGAGGTACCAGATTTGATTTATACTGATTAAACTATTTTCAAAAGAAAAATTCTTAAGCTACATTGTTCCCTAAATAATGCATATGAATGGCGCTGGACAAAAACTAAGCAAATAAATGAATTGGGAAGAGCTTATATAACATAGTTCATATGAATGGAGCTATGGAAGAATTAATATGACATAGCTCATATGCTAGAGCTGATATGGAAAAATTGATGTGACAGACCTCACATGATAGTACTGACACGTCAAATCTGTTTGTGTCTTAGTCTTTCAAGCTAATTCTCATGGAAATCTTCGAGTCATTTTTTAGCCGTTTTGCTTGCCTACAAACCAGGAGTGTCTATAGGGCAGAGCTGATCGACGAACTACACCTGTAACTATTTGATAATTTTAGGTACAATTGAGGACCACTGTACGTATCCTCCCTATAATACCTCAAGTAATCTGTGACTATCCGTTATGTGCATGTACCAACAATTGAGGATCACTCCACATTGCCTTAAGTATGAATAATCTAACAAACTTGCGCTACTGTTGTGCACTTTATGACATTATAGCCTGAGTACCTGGGAACATGTTCCCTTGCAAAAAGACATGTTCATGCCTCTGATAATGTAATAAGTATAAAATATCATTTATGCATGTCATCCTATAAATACCCTACTCCTTCATTTGCAAGGAGATACGTATGTTATTTGCTCTCAACACTAAATACTGAATATCTGAAATTCATTTCTTGAATGCAATCCGATTGAGCGTAAGAATCTCTCTCCAGAAGACCCGTCCAGCTCTGTTTGCAGCCTTTGCTCCGATCAAAGCATGATTCGTTCGCACCAGAGGTGTCCTGGGAGCTCGATAGCATCCTCCTTCAAGGAATATGCCTTCATCTCACCCGATTCAAGATTGATCTTTCTCTTTCTTGTTAGATATTCAACTCAAATCTAACAATTATAGATTTTAAAGATACTGGTAAATAAAATCGAATGAAAAAACAATAATATTGAGTAAAGTTTTGTTGCCTTTTAAATGCAGGTTTATATGTTCGTATTAGTAAAAAAATTCTAGTATTTTAAAAACACACAATTGTATCACGAACTTTGAAATTCAATAGTATTTTTCATCTTTATATAGTGAATGACCGGTCTTTTTTTCTACTAAAGAAAATATTAGAAATGAAAAAATATTCACTTAATTCCATTTTGGTCGATCCACAAAAAAAAGTTTACTTTTCTTTTATAAATATGACTCTCATGAATCCCATAATTCTATCCATAGTTCATCCATTTATTTACGAAGACTCAACCATATTTTCCATTGATATATTATATTTTACAATTTGAGTCACATTCTTAATTCATTTTACATTTATTATATTTATTAAAACACATAGTTCTAAAATCAAAGTACAAATTTCATGAACGGGTGCAGTAACATTTACTATGCCACCGACCCTTCATCTTTCTCTTTTAATATTGACAAATATACGTTAATTTCCAATTCTTGCTTTTTCATCACGTTGTCGTCTTATACTAAAAGTTAGTGTTTTTATTTACTTTTACCTCTCGTCTCATTTACACACTTTTCATTCCTTGAGTCTTTTATTAGCATTAATCCATATATCCAAATTTAATTAGATGTACATCAAAATACTCATTGATAAAAATATGTAGAATCTACCACATTTAGGATGACGACCTCAATTTATCAAAATAAATATATAGAATCTACTAATTTATTTATGTCAAGATGTTGACATAAAATTTGTTTAATGTTTTATTTAACTGTTATTAGATCTAATCAAAATATTTCTTTTCTTTAGACAAAATATCCTAGATCCAAAAATCAATTATCTCGTTTTTATTCCTAATTGTAGCTATACATAAAGTATCTCAAACTAGAATCGATTGATTTGTTTTTGGCAAAATAGAAGATAAGACAAAATATCCTAGATCCAAAAACTCTCTTTCGCAGTATATAAAATTTAAAATAAATCACCAATCGGTATATAATTTAAGATTGTCAATTTAATATTGTCATTTACATATACACTGTATATTGTATATGCTACATAACTTTACATACGACGAAATGAAATATTTCTAACTTGATCCTATCCTAGATGGGATTGATGATTGAGCCGAAAAGCTCCTTATTTTATACAAAGAATGGTCTATCTAGAATGGCTCATTACGAGCACTAGATATTTGTCTTTTTCACTATTTAATTATTGAGTCATCAGAATTTATTTATTTATATTTTATAAAATTAGAATGTGGGATTCTCAGAAGTAGAGATTTTATAGGAGACATTTCCTCTTGTGGGCCAAGGAATGGGCCATCGATTTAGTGAAGGAACATTCCTAGTATATAATCTAAATTCCTAGTATATAATCTAAACGGATTTGTGCGCGTGCGTTGGTTTAGTGGTAGAACGGTGATTCGAGTTCACAATAACGCGATCTTTAAATTTCTATATTAAATTAAAAAAATAAAAATTTAAACGGATTTATTTTACCGTAACAAAAACCACAGAAGTATTTTTATTTTAACGGAAAATAGTTTTTAGTAGAATCCAAAGTGGTTTCTTACACCATCCCATCATGTGTGGGAATTTATAAACATGTAGGTGTCTTATATCGCTTTACACGTGATAATATTTTATTAATATAATTATATTAATAAAATATTATCATATGAATATGATGAATACACCTACGTATTCTAAATTCCAAATGTGTAGGTGCATTTGACTGCCTCTCATCCAAAACCCTATCTCTTGCACTCTCCCCACTTATGCTCTCTCACACTATATATGTGTCTGCATTTCTCAACTCCATCAACAGGCTTACCCGAACTGTTCTTAGCTGAAAATCATAAAGAAAAAAAAATCGTTAAAAAAATTATGAGGTCTATGAATCTGGTGGATGCCTGGGTCCAAAACCTCTCAATTTTCAAGCAACCACACCCCTCCAAATCCTTAGTCGGATTCGTCCACCACCCCAGATTGGAACCCGTATTCCTGAAATCGCGGAGGCGCATTTCCTCCCGCGGCGTCTCCGCCGTCCTCACCGGGGAGGAGGCCAGAATCACGACGCAGAGAGAGGAGGCGCCGTTCAATTTCAACGCCTACGTGGTGGAGAAGGCGAATCATGTGAACAAGGCGCTCGACGACGCCGTTGCGGTGGGGAACCCGGCGATGATCCACGAGGCGATGCGGTACTCTCTCCTTGCCGGCGGCAAGCGCGTCCGCCCTATGCTCTGCATCGCCGCCTGCGAGGTCGTCGGCGGCCCCCAGACGGCAGCCATCCCCGCCGCCTGCGCGGTGGAGATGATCCACACCATGTCGCTCATCCACGACGATCTCCCCTGTATGGACAATGACGACCTCCGCCGCGGCAAGCCCACCAACCACAAGGTCTTCGGCGAGGACGTCGCCGTGCTCGCAGGTGCCAAACCTCCCCCAATATCAGATTTAATCAAAACACTATCATTATTTTTAATTTAAATTTCGGTCAATTGGCAAATAAATTCTCATTCATTTTACAATTTTAACACGACTTTTGAATTGAGGTAATAATGTCACCATCTTTGGATTTGTTATAAAATTAATATCTCCAATTTTTTACCATCACCGGTCACCGGAGAGTTGATGTGTCATGTTTGACCGTGTTGGCGTCGCAAAAATTGCTATTGCAAGGCTTAATTATTTAGTCAAACTCTAGTTGGGTTAATTTCTGATTAATGCCTTTAAAACACAATTTATGTTGTAGGGTAATAATGTCACCGTCTTTTTATTTGCTGTAAAATTAACACCTATATTTTTTTTGATCCGTGCAACTTCAATTTGGCGACGCGGACTTGGAAGGATCATGGCATGTTAACTTTCCGGTGATCAAACGAAATTAGGAGCTATTAATTTTGCAACAAATAAAAAAGTGTGATATTATTGCAATGTTTTAAAGATTGTGTTAAAATTTGCAGAATGAATGAAATTGCATATATTAGTTAGCAATTAACCTTTTTTAAGTTTTGATTATTCAAATTCGTGTACTTTCTTTGTAATAAAAAAATTATTTGCCAAATCATGAACGATTTCTCTGTTTTAGGGGATGCTCTGTTGGCCTTCGCTTTCGAGTTCATCGCTACTGCGACGGCTGAGGTGGCGCCAGAGAGGATACTGGCGGCGGTGGCAGAGCTGGCTAAGGCGATCGGGACGGAGGGGCTTGTGGCGGGGCAGGTGGTGGACCTCAACTGCACCGGCGACGCGAATGTAGGGTTAGACACATTGGAATTCATCCACATACACAAAACTGCCGCATTATTAGAGGCCTCTGTAGTTTTGGGGGCCATTTTGGGGGGTGGAAGCAACGATCAAGTTGAGAAGTTGAGGACTTTTGCTAGGAAAATCGGTCTGCTTTTTCAAGTTGTGGATGACATTTTGGATGTGACGAAGTCATCGGAGGAGTTGGGGAAGGCGGCGGGAAGGACTTGGCCGTGGACAAGACGACGTATCCGAGCTGCTGGGGCTGGAGAAGGCCGTGGGTTTGCCGAGAAGCTGAGCGAGGAGGCCAAGGCGCAGCTGGCGGAGTTCGACCACATAAGCGGCACCGCTGGCGGCGCCGCTGATTACATTGCTCATAGGCAGAACTAGTCTTGCTGCTATATGGAAATTGGGTGTTTGTTGTAGAAAAAGAGGAGAGATGGTGCTATGCCATGAAATAGCATAGCATAACAATTCTTTGGTATATCATTGGATCACTTATGTGGTTTCTTGTTTCTTGATCATATGATAATCTTACTTGGTGTCTGCTCATCTGTTTTTCTTGCTTATTATGCAGATTTTGTACATTATGTTATTATGAATTTGGAAAGAAATAATGGTAAAAGCTAAGGTTGGATCAGTAATAGCTATTTGGTTGTGGAGTTCTTGAATGTGGAAAGCACTCATTTCTGTTTTTCTTGTTCTCTTAGGTGATTGTTTGCATTTTAATTTGTTGTAGTTGATCAGATTTTGAGGTTTAGATCTGCTATAATATTACAACATATGCTGGGTTTTGTTTACATTTTTCATGGAAGTTATGCATTGACTGATACGATTCCGATTGAAAGAAGTAGAATTGAGCTATTCATCACTTTCCTGTTGATATATCAACTTTATACATGAGATATGAAGATGACAAGATTACAAGAAATGAAAAATAAAAATGAAAAGAAATTTATGAGTATAGTAAACTTAAATAAATACCTTAATTAAAAGCTTAGTTTGTAAACTATATAAAATATATATAAAAACTTAAGATTCATTAGTCATTTGTGAAGATTCGTATGAAGAAACTCAATATTTTATAATATTAGTAATCACTGTACCCTAACAATCCTCATTCCATAAAGATAAGTAATTCCTTTTGTCTCTCATGGTATTACATAATCTTAACAATAAAAACCCAATATTGTTTTTTTAGGATTTTAACAAAATTATGCTTATTTATTGGTTACTTTGATAAATCAAGCAGTCTATTCTTCATAAATTAATTTTTATAATTCTTATCCACACAAGTATAAGAAATACTAAACTAAATGTTTTTTAAATGAGAGTAAACGTTATTTTCTAAAAATTTAAATAAAGCAACGCATATAAAACTAAATAAATTTATATAAAAACTCAAAATTAATAAATCATTTGTAAATACTCCCGTTCAAACAAATATAAGTTCAAACAAATATAAGAAATATGTGAAAAAACATCAAAAAGAGTTTGACAGTAAGATATTTAATTTTGACAAATTTATGAAAATCTTTACAAGCGTATTAATACCTTAGGCATGATTTATAAAATCCTAAATAAGTTTTAAAAACTACAGATAATATTATTAGAAAAATTTTCTAAAATTATGAAAACTTACTAATCATTAGTGAAATAGATAATATTGGTGGTTTTTCACAAATGTTTACAAGGAAAATCTGAATAATATGGAAATAATATGATTTTTTAAAAATAAAATAAAATAATGTATCTCCATGTAAAATGAATTAAATTTAATTCATGTATTTTATTTTGGATATCAATATTTAAAGTTCTTAAAGTTATTTAATTTATTTTCCATCACATTTCATTTCAAATTAATTTAACGCTCACCTAATTGTGGAAACACCATATACAATGTAGCTAATAAATGACTATATCTCATATATATATATATATATATAGAGAGAGAGAGAGAGTTTGGTTCAAATAAGAACCATTCTTATCCTAAAAACTAAGAACTAAATGAATTCGTTATGAAAGTTGATGAATCCGTTGAGAAAAGTTAATGAATTCAGAAATTCAGAATTTTTCACCCGGGTTCGAATCCCATGAGAGACGAAAATTCTATTTTTTTGGATTCATTAATTTTCCCAACTGATTCATCAACTTTCACTGTGAATTCATCAGTTTTTGGTTCTCACATTCTCACAATAAAAATGGTTCTCACGTTAACCCTCCTCTATATATATATATATATATATATAGGTTCAAATAAGAACCATTTTTATCATAAAAACTAAGAACCAAATGAATTCATTATGAAAGTTGATGAATCCGTTGGATAAGTTACTGAATTTGAAAATTCAAAAATTTTCACCCGGGTTCGAATCTCATGGGGGCGAAAATTCTATTTTTTGGATTCATTAACTTTCACATAAATTCATCATTTTTGGTTCTCACGATAAAAGTGGTTCTCACGTTAACCCTCTCATATATATATATATATATATATATAATGGAAAAACTAGTTTGTTTATTTTGGTCTCATTTATGGATGATATTTGGCCATTTCAACTTAGCTAAAATTCAATTTTACAATACTCTATACTCTAAAATATAGAGTTGTATACTTTGTTTTAAAAGTATTCTCCAACTATATACTCTACAGACTCATTTGGTTGGCAAGAAAGTAAAGTTATAATGCAATATGATTATGAGGAAAATAATTCGTAAGAGATGTTTAACCTGTATAAGAATAATTGTGTTTTTCAAAAAGAATGTCATGATTTTATATTTTGAAGGCAATTTAAATTAATCAATAAATTAATTAGTTAATTAATTTATTATGAAATGTAATAATTAAGTTATCATTAACAGGTATAATAATTATATCTTTTATCATTTTTCCCATAATGTTCATTTTTGTTATGGTTAATCATAGTTTGTGTCCCCAACTGTAAGTGTTTTCCAAAAAATGTCTCAAACTCACGTTTTCACTTTAAAACCTCAATATTAAAAAAGTTTATTTTTGATTTTGGGAGAGAGAAAGAGAGATTTATCAATTTTTCTAACTAAGCTACAAAACGATGTTCGACAAGATGATTCATCATTCTGTGGCTAGATTATACTAATGTTGAATAAAAATCTATTTTTTTTCAAGTTTGACGATTTTTAAAGTGAAAACGTGAGTTGAGACATGTTTTTGTTAAACACTGAAATTGAGAACACAAACTACGATTAATCATGTTTGTTAACATACACACGATATATTTCAAAAGTATAAAATCTAAACTTAAATTTACTTCATATATATTAGTAAATTGAGAATATATAATATATAATACTAAAATATACAAAGTACAACACAAAACATTGTTAGGAATGGCTAAAGGTAACGTTAGGAAGGGCTAAGGTAAGGTTTTAAGTTTCTTAATTAGAATAAGACAAATTTCTTCATAAAGTGCTAGATCATGGATAAATTTCATTATATATGTAATGATCCCTTTTAAATGTCTTTTCGCCTAACATGTATAGAGACGAATAGGTGGAATAGATGTATTTCAAACCTCACTAACGATTCTATATGTTTGAGTCTGTCACATTAAGTTTTTTAAGTACGGTTTATCCAGTATAGTTTATCCGTCTTGTGTGATTTGCAAGCTATTATAAATAAGCGTAGATTTTAACTAGTGTACACCGAAGATAGCGATTAAGTTTAACATTAAATGAAAAAAAGTTTTTTCAAAAAAAAAATGAAAAAAAGTTACTCAATCTATAGAATAATGGCAGCAAACGATCCCATCAATTCATTTACGTTCTTCAGTCAGCAAGAAATCCTATGTACATAGTTAATTTATATATCAGCTTTAGCTCTTGTGCCCATAATTTAAAATTTCCATATCTCAAAACTAGAAAATTAAAAATTCCTTAGGCTTTTCTTGTGCCTATAATTTTAAGATTCCTAGATTAGGGTAAAAGAATAGAGAGGTTCAGCTTTAGATTATGGGGCCCATAACTTTAAACTGCTAGGTTAGGAAAATAAATATATTACTACTCTGATTTACAAGTTAGTCTTAGCGCCGCCGCCTTCATATATTATTGGCCTCAATTGGATGAAAAGCAGTAGAGTACATTCCCACCTTTTTTAATTTTCAACTCTCATTCTAAAACGATAACTATATTTATAACAAAAAAATGTGTATATAGCCATATATACCAACTTAATATGCAATATTTATTTATGGCTGCTAAATTGTAGAATCGGGATTCAAAAATTCAAACATATATGAACACAGCAAAAATATGTAAAATATTAATTTAAAAAAAGAAAAGAAACACAGCTAGTTGAGATCGCACTATAATTAAAATTTAGGGTGTAATCATCGTGCATCCTCCCATAAGACTACTTTATAACAATTCACTTTGTAATATGAAATCACAAATTCGAAATGAAACTTAAATGGCAAAGAACTATAATTACTTAACATATCATATTTTATTTTGCTTAATGATAGGATACGGCCCAACTCCCAGGCCCAAGCATCAGGCCCAACATAAATAAGCCTGATATGAAGCTCGGCCTATACGAGTCCGGCCCAAGAAAGCTCCGGAACCAGTAGGAACGCAGAAGATTCGGTCATATCTACGAGAATCCTAATTAGAGAGGAGATAGGATTCAAATCCTATCTTAGAATAGATCTCAGATTCGAGATCTAGGTTATCATAATCGTGTATAAATAGAGGATAGATTAGACGGAAAAGATCATCTACACTTCTTGTAATCGCTCCTCATATTTTCAATACACAAATACTATCTCTCCCCGTGGACGTAGATCTTATTCATAGATCGAACCACGTAAATCTCTGGTGTTCTTGCGTGCATTTATTTTCCTTACGAAATTAAGATCAATCACTGGTGCCGTCTGTGGGAACGAAAATTTTGTGTTTTCGATCAACTTTCATTTACAGGGAATCAATCACGACGATGTATACCAGAAGTCACGCATCCCGAGTCGCCGCCGGCAACAACAGCAACAACGGCGATCGGACACGCCGAGCTCACTGAAAAGCCCGATCCTGGAATCGACCCCGCGGCATATCCAAAGCCTCGACGAACAAGGGAATCTCATCCTGTATGAAGAAGCGGGATACCAAAGCGAAGAGAGATCGCGAAGAACCAAGGAGAACCTCCGCCTCGGATAAACCTCGGCGACGCCGTCGAGGGTTTCTTGAGAAAACAAGGAGAGCTTCCTCCAATACCTCGGCCAAGCACAAGGTCGGCCACATCCCAAAGAAGGGCAAGCCTCGTCTAAACACGAGGCACCGCGACGAGTGGATCCCTAGCATCCAAATCATGGCGCTCACACCTCGCAAAAGTCGGGGCCCAAACCGACCGCGGGAGGCGACAGTCTGCGGGAAAGGGCGTCGCGACCGCCGTGAGGTCAGCCCTCACTACCAAAACGAGTTCGGTCGATGAACTCGCCTCACTCTCAGAGGGCGGTTTCGGCGGGTGCAGGAGGATAGTCGCCCGTTCTCAAACGAAATACTCGACACCCGCTCCCGAGACAAATATCGGTGCGAGCATCACCCCTATGACGGATGAGGACCCAGAACTTTCTCTCGCAGCTTCAAGACAATATGATCAACCAGCGCCTCGGCACAATTCATATGTGCAAGCTCTTCCGGAATTACTAGTCGACAACGCTGCGGTGGTTCGACGACCTACCTCCTAGGAGCATTGGTTCCTACCGCGATCGATGAAGGCCTTCCATCGAAGGTTCTTCCATAAGGCGAGTTAAAAATGACTTGCACATCTCCTCACTTTGAGGCAAGACCAAACGAGTCCATCAACGACTTTATGACCGGGTTCAATAAAGAAAGCACGAAGGTCGCAGACGTGAACGACCTCCTCATCATCTCGACCTTCCGAGCGGCATCCGGCCGGGCTTTATATAAAGAGATCGTCAATCGAACCCGTCGCCACGAAGCTATGGCGATAGCCGATCGGTTCGCCAAGGCGGACGGTGATAGAATGAAGCGAGGCGAAAAAGGGGATACTACGAAAAAGGCGAGAAGAAGAAGGGCGAGGAGATCAGAGCGAGGCCGACGCCAGCGTCTTGGAAAGAATCGCCGCCCATAGAGTCCGAGCTCGGACCGCGCAACACCTCGAGCGACCTCAATACACTCCTTCGACGGCGAAGGCGAAATCTGAACTCCACATGGATAAGTTCGAAACCTCGACCAATGACGGGTGGGTCAAAACGCCGAACAAAGAACAAGTCTCGCTCCTTCCATGAAGATTACAGGCACGACACGGAGGAGTGCCGAGACCTCATGGAGGATATCGAGGTATTAGTATAGGACGGGGTCCTGAGAAAATACAAAGGTCATGACCGAGCGAGCCGGATAAGATGAGGCCCCTCATGAAGCCGAAAATGAGGAAACATGCAAGAAGGGAATTGTGCCCTAACAAGAAGGCGAGGCGGTGAAGGCGAAGAAGGAGGCGACAAACCGCAATATGACGGAGTCATCTCCACTATTACGGGCTCCTCGTGGAGTCACGAAGTCCTCCTTGAAAGCGAAGTTCAAGTCCACATACCGACGAACCGGTCGATAAAAGGCTCGAAGGGACGGCGATCACCTTCTCCGAAGCGACCACAGCCTGCGATAGTGCCCCACGGGATGCGCGGTAATCCGGCGATGGTCGCAAACAAGTTGGTGAAGCGTATACATCGGCGATGGCGCATCGGTAAGCATCCTTTAAGGAATGCTTGATAAGTTAGGAGTAGAGGAGGCGGCGCCTCGCGAGCACGCTGCCACTCCAAGCTTCGTTCGGGAGGAAATCGCCGGAAGGGATAATCGAGCTACCGTCACGGTGGGAAAGCTCAGACAAGCTCCACCAAGGTGGTACACTTCTTCGTAGTGAAGGCCTACTCGCCGTATAACATCATACTGGGGCGAGATTGGCTGAACGCTGTAAGGGCGGTATGCTCAACATACCACCTGACGATGAAGATCCCCACAAAGGGGTGTAGCCGTGATCCAGGAGGATCGAGCGAGCCAAGGAATGCTTACAAGTCGCCTACGAGGTGCGGGGCTCCAACCCGGCACCCGGGCATAGCAACTAAAGAAACCCAGGGTTGGAAGTAAAGAGACAACGCCTATCTCGCGGCCCGGTGGAAGAGGTCACGCTATACAAAGACGAGCCACTCAAGGTCGTTAAGATTGGCTTTACCGAGGCATCCGAATTGAGAGAACAGGTTATCCAACTCACGAGGGAATTCGAGGCGTGTTTGCTTGGTCGCCTCGACATGACCGGGTCTCCCGGTATCATCACCCATAAGCTTAACATCGACCCGAGCACAAACCGGTTCGGCGAAGCAGCAATTTTGCGGCCGAGCGGAACCAAGTCATCCATGACGAGGTAAATCAATTATTAAAAGCTCGCATATTGTTCGAAGTTAAATATCCGACATGGATAGCCAACCCGGTGATGGTGAAGAAAGGAGGAGGGATGGCGAATGTGTATCGACTACATCGACCTCAATAAACATTGCCCAAAGGATTGCTATCCCTTCCCAATATCGATAAGAAGGTCGACGCATTGGTCGGGTTCAAGTCTTGATTTCTTGGACCTATATAAAGGGTATCATCAAGTCTTGATGGATGACGAAGATACGGCAAAGACAACCTTCATTACAGACTTCGGGGTCTTCGCATACAGGAAGATGCCATTCGGACTTAAGAATGCAGGAGCTACCTATCAAAGAATGGTAGACAAAATATTTCAGCCCTACAAAGGTCGGAATGTAGAGGTGAACGTCGACGACATCATAGTAAAAAGCATGGAGGAAGCTGCATGTGTCGCCGACCTTCGGATCGTCCTCGGCTTACTACGAAAAGTCAACCTCAAACTGAACCCCCAGAAGTGCACGTTTGCGGTTCGGTCCGGAAAATTCTTAGGATCTTTGGGTTTCACAAGAAGGGTTAAAGCCAACCCATCCAAGGTTCAAACCATTCTAGAAATGAAGATGCGAAGACCATTCACGGCGTGCACAAACCGACGGGTGCATAGCCGCACTAAGCCGCTTTCTTTCAAAGGTCATGACAAGCGACTACCCTTCTTCAAGTTACTCAAAAGGCTCGGGAGTTCTCCGGAATGATACACATAAGTCCGCTTTTGAAGATCTTAAAACTACCTCGCCAAACTTCCTACTCGTCTGTTCCGAAAGAAGGAGGTCCTTTCCCTATACCTCGTCGTTTGGACGAAACAATAAGTGCGATCTTGATACGAGAGGAAGGACGTCGACCCCGGTATACTTCATCACCGAGCATTAAAGGCCCGAAACAAGGTATCAACCTTTGGAGCTTCGCCTAGCATTAATAAATGCTGCGAGGAGACTACGTCCATACTTCCATGCACATCCCATACAAGTCCTCACCGACCATCCACTTGACAAGTGTTGACGGCCGAAGCTTCGGGAGAATTGCGAGTGGGCAATTGAAGCTGGCGAACATGATATATCTTTACGCCCCGTCAAGCCATCAAAGGTCGCCTTAGCGGACTTTCTTGCGAGGCCCACTTCGCCGAGAAACCGAAACCCCGAGTCCGTGTCCGACAAAGCGAAGCCGAACCGGTGGAGAAAACACGGAGGATTGCGGCAAGTCTCGTTGACGGGCTTGGGAAAAGCGGGTAGCGGATGGCATCTTGCTCCTTGGACCGGATAGCAAGAGATCACATACGCACCGGTTCTCCTTCAAAAATACGAACAACGGCAGTAGAGTATGAGGCCTTGATCGCAGGACTTCGCCTAGCTCAAAGTCTTGATCTGACGGTAAAGTTCATAGTGACTCTCAAGTCGTCGTAAGCCACATGTTGGGAAGACGAGGCAAAAGCGATGGGATGAAGAAATACCTCGAGAAAGCCAAAAGCCTACAACAAACTTTCTCCCACTTCCAGATAATTCGCATCCCAAGGGAACAAAACGGGCGAGCTGACATCTTAAGCAAATTGGCCTCGTCGTCAACAAGCCCGCAAGTAGAGGAAGTTCAAAATCGAAGCATAGATGATGCTAATGAAGGAGCCGAAGTCAACGTAGTCTCATACGAAGAGCCTAATTGGATGACTCCTATTCAAGAATACTTGGAGAAAGGCGAACTGCTCCATGATAAGCTCGAGGCGGAGGATCTGAACAAATCTTTGCGATATGTCTTGGGCGGGGAGTTCTCACAGAAATCATACCTCCAACCTCTCCTAAGATGCTTGGGTGCGAACCGAGCTGATTACGTACTACGGAAGTGCACGAAGGATCATGCGGAAGTCACATCGGACCCGAGCCTTGTCAAAGAAGGTCATGTGATGGGGATACTATTGGCGACAATGTTGAAGACTCACTCAACCTTGTGAAAAGGTGTGCAAGTGTTAAATTCACGGGCGTGCAAGGCTACCGCAGACCGACCTCGCCTCCGTCAAAGCCCTTGGCCATTTATGCGATGGGGATCGACATCGTAGGCCGCTTTCGCAAGCACCGGGTAACTCCATTCCGATTGTCGCGATTGACTACTTCACGAAGTGGGTGAAAAGTGAACCTGGCAAAGATCACAAGCAAAACGCCTCAACTTCGTGCGGAAGAACATAGTATGTCGGTTCGGCATCCTCATATCCTTCTTTGGATAATGGGACACAATTCATCGATAAGATATTCAAAGATTGGTGTCAAGAGCTTGAATCCAACAAAAGTTCACCTCGGTCGCCCATCCTCAAGCAAATGGTCGATGAAGTCACCAACAAGACAATTGTGAAGGTCTCAAAACCCGTCTTGACCGAGCTAAGGGTCTTTGGGTGGAAAATTTACCACAAGTCTTATGGTCATACCGAACAACACCTCGGACGGCGAATGGAGAAACGCCTACAATCGATGTATGGAACCGAGCGGTGATCCGCGAAATCGGAATATCGAGCCTCGCACCATTCACTTCTCCGTCAAGCAAATGGGAAAATCTACGAACCGATCTAGATCCGCTCGAAGAAAGAGAGACCTCGCCTACATCGAAGCTCGGTACAAACAACAAGTAGCTCGGTATTACAACCAGCGTGTCGGTCCCGACGGTTCAGTAGGCGACCTCGTGCTCAAATAATGAAGTCGATAAAGCCGCAAAGCTCGCAAGCTGGAAGCCACATGGGAAGGACCTTCACCGGTCGAAGAAGTCCTCGGAAAAGGAGCTATAAGCTCCCCATTTGTCCGGTGAGCAAATACCCAACACATGGCACATCATTCATTTGAAGAGATATTTTGCATAAGTGTCGAAAGTTGAGTCTTGTTCGTCTTTGAGTCCTGTTAGGTCGAGTCAAGTCTTGTCGTCTTGTTCCATTATCTTTTATCAATAAAAATCTTTTCTCTATCTATCTTTTGTCTTGCATGTTTTTATTTGTCACTTATGCATATAACTCTTATAAAAATTACTATACCCTCTTCGGAGGACGAACTATACCCTCGACGGAGGACAGACTACCTTCGTTTAATACGAAGACGAACTATAAACGCGCGTAAGGGGACCACCCCTCCCGATAAAACTTGGCAAAACAGGAACCCATACCTTCGTACGAGGACGGATACCTTCGTTTATTTCGAGGACGGATACCTTCGTTCGAGGATGAACTACCCTCGTTTATTTCGAGGAAGCTTCGTACGAGGACGGATACCTTCATTTATTTCGAGGACGGATACCTTCATACGAGGATGAACTACCCTCGTTTATTTCGAGGAAGCTTCGTACGAGGACGGATACCTTCGTTTATTTCGAGGACGGATACCTTCGCATTTAAAAAACTACCTTTGTTTACGGCAAGGACGAGCTATCTTTGCCTAAACAAGGACGACCTACCTTCTCATTGGTTACGGTAATTAAAGACAAGTGTTCTCGAAGAGTCAACACAAAGCAAAAATAATTTTTATTTCAAAGTATACCGTTTGTACATCACGAGGACGAAGAGGGTCGGAGGCTGAAAAGGCGAGCGATCCCTAGCAAAATCGGGATTCAACGAGCATCTATACTAATCCTACCTCTACCTCGTCCTCGATCTACGCTATGAGCCCCGCCACCGACCTCGACCACTTGACGATGCGGCGCCGCTAGATCGACCTCGGCCGCTCGATGACGCCCGCGGCTCGCGAGGATCCACGCTCTCTTGGGCCATAGCGCGTCTCTCTTGAGCTCTCCACCGGATCGTCAAAATTGAACATTTATTGTAGTCCGGGCGGGCGGAGAAGCCCGTGAGAAGAAGAGCCTCAGATCCGGTCAAGCAGTTCTTGTTTGTGGTTGTCGAGCAACGCGATCTTGTATATGCCCCAGTCTTTTCAATTCGCGAACTGCTCCGAACCGCCAAGATTTCTTGCCGTACTCACGCTGCACCTCGCCACAATGAGCAGCAGCCTCAACAACCTTAGCTTCGACCTCGGTATGGTCATCCCACCACGGTGGATGACTTCCTCGTACTTGAGTGCCTCGCCGACTCTTGTTCTAGCCTCCTCCTTAGCAATCTCGAACTTCTCCTCCAACTCCAAGAGGCGAGCACAAGCTCGTCACGACTCTCTTGGGCAGACCTAAGCTTCATATCAGACTCTGACTGTGCATGGTCTAGCTGTTCCCTCAAGCGGAGAGTTCGACCTCTTTTGATTCAAGAGCCCGCGTTAAAGCGATGTGATTTAACGAGGGAAGCATCGAGCATTTCGGAGAAGAGGCGGACAAAGAGAAAACAAGAAAGCTCCGAGCTGCATCTCCTCAGTGCCACCCCCGCCTCGGCAATCTCTACCTCGGCCTCAACGGCTTCAGGCATTTCAGCAGCCGACACCCGGCCTCCTTCTCGAACTCGCCGCCGACACCTCGGTCTCCTTATCGGCTAGCGGCACCACCCGGCCTCCGGCTCCTTGGTCGGCTCGGCCATAATAGCCGGAGGGATCTCGATCCACCGAGCAAGCAGACGGACTCGGCGGTCGGCAAAGTCGAGACAAGGCGGACTACGAGCGCAGGCGAGCTCTTCGGACCGCCATGACAAGGAGACCAACATAAGACCGCACTGAGCATCGGTCTCCACCACCTCGTATCCATACTTATTTTTATCTAAGTCAGGATAGTCATCGGCGACGTCATCCAGTGTGTCGGACACCGCCCTCTTATTCAGCAGCTCGGCCATCTTGTTCGCCAGCCCGGAAAACTTCCGAGACAAAAAAAGTTTCTCGGTGTAAGCACGGAGAAGCTCCCCCTGCGAAGCCGCTGCCTCGGCTTCCCTCAGCCTAGCCGCCTCCACTTCGGCCTTCAATCCGGCCTTCGCTACCTCGGCCGAAGCCAGTTCGGCCTTCAAAAAATTATCTCGGCCGACGCCTCCGCCCGTGCAGCCTCAATCCCAGCCCTGACCTTCTCCACCACGGCCAAAGCCTTGGCCTCCCTCTCGGCCGCAACCCGAGCCTTCTCCTCCGCCACAAGAAGGGTCTTCTCCCCCTCCAGCTCGTGGGCGTAACGAGCCAAATGCTCAAAATGAGCCACAACATCATTCAGATGCCTGACAACAAGCTCGGACACCGCTGTCAATTGGACCTTTATGTCCTCGGTCCCCTGTAATAAAGCTAACAACGTCAAGCAAAGCCTCAACACGACTTGAAAAAGTACAGCACAGTGCATTACCTGGGGAAAAGACGGACGTGCGACCTCGGTACCAAGGATCGTGCAATCGTCGCCGTCGTCGGCGGGAGGATGGACTTCTCTTCTCGAGGCGGGAGGTGCTGGAGGCGACGGAAGCTTCGCTTGAGGTGACGAAGTCTTGGTGAGGCGATTTAACGCCTTACCGAGGCGAGGTCGCGATCTTTTCAACCCTCTTTGGGGTGACCTTGAGCGAGTCTTCGTCGCTTCTTGGATTGCTCGGCCTCGGACTCAGGCCCCTTCTCTTCCTTGAGGATACGAATTCCACTACGAAATAACACATGTCAAGTCAATACAGAGCAACACAAAATATTCGACACTAAAGCTAAGTGCGGGCCTCACCCCTGCGGCTCTGTCTGCTGAAGAGGTCATGGGGCTCGGCCCCAGCCGCTAGTTCGGCCTCGGAGAAGACTTCGTCAACCAGGCCAACCCGATCCGACATCGTCTCCACATCGCGAAGCAATCCCCAGCGGCTACATCGCCAACCTCTCACGCCCAAGCGAATTCATAAGAACCGTTAAACCGGCGGAAGTACTTCTTACGCTGGTTTGATATCTTCGACCGTCTTTATTTTAAATTCTGACGGGGTGCTAAGTAATACCACCCCGCACTAAATTTAAGGCAAAAAAATCTAAGGATGAGCCCTAGACTCAACGGGTAATTATGCCTATGCGCATATATACCAAGGTCCGTCAGGTGACGAAAAGAGTTCAGTGTCATTTGGGCGAAGGGGATAGCAAAAAGCTGTTGTAACTCAACAAACACGGAAGGATAAGGAAGACAAAGACCGCACTTAAGGCTGTCCTCGTATACTGTTACAAATCCGTGCGGAGGGAGGCTAGCCCTATCCCCCGGACGAGGGGCAATTAACCCAAACGGATTTCGGAACAAAAATTTGAAAAGCTCTAATATCACAGGGATTGTCAGAATAGAAGGGAACGACGAAACTTTACCTAAATCATAGAAAGGCGGAAAATCTAATCTACATAAGGTAGGTTGGGGGGAACCAAGATGATAAATTTCAAAATCCACCGGAGAATCCGGTGGTGACCTGAACAACACGACGCTCGGGGCGTGAGAATCAGAAGAAGGTGACGAAGATGAGGAAGCCATAACTTACTGGTTTGAAGATTCGAGGAAGATAGCACTGATACTCGCGAGGGCGATAATGGCGACAGAGAAACTTTTGAACACAAGAAGTTTCAGAATTTTTTGAATATTGAAATGTACAAGTGATAGGCTAACAGCGGATCACGGAGTTATTCTCCCAATATGCGCTTTATTGGGAATCCAAACCGCTACATTAAATGCGCATTAAATGCTATGAGGCATCCAGCGTTAGGTCTCGGCCTCGCGCCTCGTCGGCGAAGCGGACCCAAACACCTCGGCATAACGCCTCATCGTGGCGAAGCAAGTCAAAGACCTCGGCATAAAGCCCGTCAGGCAAAGCCGACCGAACACCTCGGCATAACGCCCGTCGTCGGTGACGATCAAAGACCTCGGCATAACGCCTCGTCAGGCGAAGCCAGTCAAAGACCTCGGCATAAAGCCTCGTTAGGCGAAGCCGACCCAAACACCTCGGCATAACGCCTCGTCAGGCGAAGCCAGTCAAAGACCTCGGCATAACGCCTCGTCAGGCGAAGACAATCAAAGACCTCGGCATAAAGCCTCGTCAAGTGAAGCCCATCCAAAGACATCAGCGCAAAGACTAATCAAGTCGCCGACAAAATCTGAAGTCGAGATCAAGGATAACTACTAGATCGACCATGCTCCACTCCGTCACGGACGCGTCTCCGCAAATATCCCTAAACCCATCACGACCTCGACCTGCGTCTCTTTGGGGGATATGATAGGATCGACCAACTCCGGGCCCAAGCATCGGGCCCAACATAAATAAGCTCGATATGAAGCTCGGCTATCTGAGTCCGACCAAGCTCGGGAACCAAGAGGAGCGAAGATTCGATCATATCTACGAGAATCCTAATTAGAGAGGAGATAGGATTCAAATCCTATCTTAGAATAGATCTCGATTCGAGATCCGTGTTATCATAATCGTGTATAAATAGATGATAGATTAGACGGAAAAGATCATCTACACTTCTTGTAATCGCTCCTCATATTTTCAATACACAAATACTATCTCTCCCCGTGGACGTAGATCTTATTCATAGATCGAACCACGTAAATCTCTGGTGTTCTTGCGTGCATTTATTTCCCTTACGAAATTAAGATCGATCACTTAATAACATCAAAGTTGTTTGTTATGTTTAATATACCAAAACTCATGTCAGGATGTCCCTAATTTGGGGCGTTTTAAAAGTATTAGTGATCTAAAAAAAGAGTTATTAGTTGAAGAAAAATATAATTTATTTTTTATTTTTTAACTAGAAAATGCCAATTATTTCAAAAAAATATATCATTTATACTAAAAATAAAATGAAATAAAATAAAACAGATGAGTACAGAAACTTTTAAAATTTAAAATGAAGACATTCCCAAGACAAAGTTTACCTACATAACCAATATTGTATCAATTTTCCTGTTGTATCAATCTCGCATTTTGTACTCATTTCCGACAACTAAAATGTGATTAATTAGTGAAAACAAAACCTATTTAAATTGCCATTTTAAACAAAATGCGGAAACTACGGTGTCCCTTTGGGGTTCAAAAAGAAGAAGAAAAACAAAATGTGGTTATGTATTCTTATGAAACTATGTAATTTATTTTTCATTTTTTTCTTAACATTTGCAAGATTTCTCATTGATATAAAGTGAATGTGTTAAATCAAATATTATGATAAAAAAACTCTTTAGCTATGACCTTAATAAATATTTGCATGTAATATTCCACTCAAAACCTTTTGGTGTATAATAATTCTGAATAACCCCAGAAATCGAAAAGTAAAGCAAATAATCTTTAGAATGGAATTGAGCCTCTACACATATTCACGTACAGCTACTTAATTAAAGTTATTTCATTTGTTTATCCATCGCTAGCACTCGAGGCCTAGGGGTGAATATAGCCAAACTAGCGCAGGAAAATCGATTGATTCAATTTGGTTACATGAAAGTTGTTGGGAATTTGGAATTAGAAGATGTTTTGATTGGGTCATAAAATTAATTAAAAAATTATATAAAATTATATATTTTTATTGAACGTAGGCTAAACACGAGAAATGAATGGTAGGAGAAGCAGGAAGATAGAGATACAGATATTGTAAACTTGATGTAATTTCATTGTTGAATGCATGCAGGTTTACAAGGTGTATATATTACATAATAGAAACGGAAAGCAGTTACCACAACTACTCAGCTAACTGCATTGAGCTAACACACTAACAGAAACGTAACAACTCTTAACAAACTAATAACAGAGAAATAACCGCTTTCAACAGAAACATAAATATACTTTAACATACACCGGAAAAGGTAACAATCTTCAACCATGATCATCTCTGGCATGCAACTGAAGTTTGTCACGTAACATCTGTAAACGTGGTTCGCAAGAGGCTTCGTAAGAATATTAGCTACGATCAAGCGCGAGAACGTGACCAACTTCAAGAAATTTTCTTGCACCTTTTCACGCATTTAAATGCACATCCACCTCAATATGTTTCGTATGCGAGCATGGAAAACAGATTCGATGACAAAGCAATGCGCTAGAGTTATCACACCATAAGCGATGTGGAAGAGATAACACTAAGCCAATTTCAGCAGAGCATGGAGCCATACTATTTCAGAGGCTGCAGTGGCTAAAGACCGATATTCGATTCGGTCGCTTGACACAATTTGTTGCTTCTTAGAGCTCCATGATACTAGGTTATCACCATAGTACATACAATTACCCCCAGTTGACCTTCTGTCATCAAGACAACTCGCATAGTCTGCATCTGACAAGCCTACAAGCTGCGAAGATGAAATCGCCATATTCTCAGTACCTTTGAGATACCTGAGTAACCTTTTACACGCGGCCCAGTGCTTGACAGTGGGATTGTGCAAATATTGACTAAGTTTGTTTACGGAGAAAGCTATGTCAGGACGGGTATGTGTGAGGTACTGTAAGGCGCCAACAGTGCTTCTATACAGAGTTGGATTGACAAACGCAGACCCATCATACCTGGTTAACTTGGTAGCAGGGGTCATTGGGGTAGGACATGGTTAGCAGATACTCATGTTGGTTTTTTCCAGAAGCTCTTTTAAGTACTTTGTTTGAGATACAACAAATTCTGAATTAACACGAGTAACCTCAAAACCAAGAAAATAATGCACCTCTCCAAGACTTGACAAAGCAAACTTGTCATGCAAAATATCAATGAGATTGAGTATGGCTTCTTGACTGTCACCGGTGATTAATATGTCATCCACATATATCAAGATTAACGTGAGCACACCATTTTCTCGTCTGTGAAATAAGGAGAAATCTGACATCGAACGATGAAAACCAAGTTGGGTAAGGCAGTTTCTTAGCTTATCATACCATGCCCGAGGTGCTTGACGTAAACCATATAATGACTTCTTGAGTTTGCACACATATTCAGGGTGGATAGGATCCTCAAAACCCTTCTATTTGCGACATGTATATAGTGTCCTCCAAATCACCATTTAGAAACGCATTGTTCACATCAATCTGTTGAATGGTCCACCCTCTTGTTGCAGCAAAAGCTAAAATTAGACGAATAGTAGTGGCTTTGACAACGGGACTGAACACCTCAAGAAAATCAACTCCAGCTAGTTGTTCAAATCCACGAGCTACTAATCATGCTTTTAGTTTGTCCAATTCACCAGTAGATAGAGTCTTGACGCGAAATATCCATTTGTTACCAATCACCTTGAAAGCAGGAGATGGAGGAACAAGAAGCCAAGTACCTTTGATATTCAACGCCTGCAACTCTTTATTCATGGCTTCAAACCAGTCAGGATCTGTTATAGCTTCCGGCGATGGAGACCGGAAGAGATGGCAACTTTGCAGCAGTCATTGCCGTTAATGTTTCATTATGAGGTCCAACAATAACAATCAAAGCCTCATGTGCAGACTCAGAGTGAGCCATATAACTCTTAGGCTTGAAAATTCCGTGTTTGGCTCGGGTAATCATGGTGTGGGTGTTTGTGGGATTGAGCGGTTGTGGTACAGACTGAGATGATGTGGATGACTGAGTTGGTGAGAGAGATGATGTGTGAGGTGATACATGGGCTATAGTATGAGATGGAGAATGTCGTGGTGAAGACTCATTGGAAGCAGCTGGTGAAGGAAATGCAGATGTAGGTGAGGAAATGGAATGAGATATAGTTGGGCTAGGTGAAGAGCAAGCTGGCGAAGACATATTCTGCTCAGGAAGAGGTAGGAGAGGAAGCTGTTGACTGGTAGTGGGTAAAGGAGTGTACTGAGGAGATGAGGACTGGGAATGGAATAATGATACATATGGAAAGTCATGTTCATTGAAATCTACGGTGTCTGCCATATAAATTCTTTTTGATGGGCTTAAGCATTTATATCCTTTGTGGCAATCACTATAGCCTAAAAATATGCATTTTGTGGATCGATATTGAAGCTTATGTTGATTGTAGGGTTTAAGGTAAGGAAAACAAGCACATCTAAACACTTTAAGCATAGTGTAATTCGGGGGTTTGTGAAATAGCGCAAGAAAGGAGATGACATTTGGAGGGTTGGAGTGGGTAGCTGTTGATAAGAAATGTGGTCAGATGGAAGGCTTCCCACCCAGAAGACAGAGGAGAGTAGATTGAGCGAGGAGAGTAAGACCAATATCAACTATATGTTGATGCTTTCGTTCTACTCGACCATTTTGAGAGTGAATGTACGGACATGGGTCTTGAAAGTGTATTCCAAGAGAGGAAAGATGATTAACAAGTGGTCTAAACTCACCCCCCAATCGATCGGAAGTTCTTTATTGTGACCGAAACCGACATTGGATTGAGGATATGAAATTTTTGACAGTTTGTGAAGTTTGTGACTTGAGAGACAGTGGATATATCCAAGTGTATCTCGTGAAATCATCAACAAAGATAATATAATAGAGATATCCTTGGCTTGAAGACACTGAGGCTGGCCCCCAAAGATCAGAATGGATTAATTCGAATGGTGATGTGGTTTTGACAGTTTGCAATGTATGAGCTTTTTGATGTAACTTCCCTACTTTGCATGCTTCACAAAAGTTTAACATTTTTGAATTGAAAGGAATATAAAGTTTGGTACAAATTTGAGATAGAACACTGATCCGGATGACCTAATGATCTATGTAACACATCTAAAGTCATGCTTTGAGAAGCTTGAGTGTGTCTTATCGATCTGCATCGATCGCACATTAGAGAGGAAATCATTGATGAAATCGAGTCGAGCAAGTGGTTTGTGTTGAGATTGTTCTTTGTGTAGAGGATAGATCAAGCTTGTACAACCCTTTAGATAATGATCCTTGGAGAATCTTGTTTGTCTTGTTGTCCTTGACAAAACAAGAGCTTGAGTTAAATTCAATAGTGACTCGATTATCCTTTGTGGTGAGAAATACTTAGGAGGTTTTGGTTATATTCGGTATGTATAGAATGTTGTTTAGGAGTAAAGGAATTTCGAGGTATGTGACTTCAGATATGGACGAACCAACGGAAGATATAGGAGAGAGTTACCATTGCCAACCACGAGCTTTTCAATTGCCATTGTAGTCATTGCTCACCCAAGGTTACGCATTTGATTGGTGATATGAGTAGTAGCTCCACCGTCCATGTACCGTGAGAATCACTAGGCCCGATCTCACGCTTGAAAGCGGCATTTAATCCTTCATTTTCATGCCTAGATTTGGTGTTGTTATCTACAGTGTATGCCTGAGGAGTAGCAATGGAATTATCAGTAAAATGCACATCAAACCTTTTGAAACATTTGATAGCTACATGTCCATTTTTGCCACATAGTTGACACACAACTCCTTTTGAAAAACCTCCACTGTGGTTGAAACCACCACTGCTGCCAGCTGAAGATTTACCCCGATTTCCTGATGTGAAACCACCACGGTTGTTAGTCGAATATCCTCCATTGCTCCCTGACTGGAAATTTCTTCCTTGGCCACGATAGGTGACATGTGCAACTGGATCACCCAAGATGAAAGAATTTTGTTGTTGCAGCCGAAGTTCATATGCTTGGAAAGCATATTGAACTTCCTGCAGATTTTGAAGGTCACTGCGATGCATCATATTAACAACAAGTGCTTCATATTCGTGTCCAAACTCGATAGCAAATAGTTGATCGTTCATCATCCGAAATAACTTGGCCAATGCAGAAGATTGTCAAGATAACCCCGCATTTTTAAGAAAAATTCCTCGACTGACAATGATCCTTTCTTTGTAGTTTGAATGAGCAAAGTAGTTGCATTACCCTTGCCTTTGACTGAGACATGAACATACGCTCCAAAACTATCCAGAATTCACAAGATGTTGAACATATTACAACATGTCCAAGCATGGACTCACTTACCGACGATAACATCCAACTTAGAAGAAGTTGATCATTTCGCACTCAAGCTCCATATCTTTGGAGCGGTGTGGTTTCTCCGATTGAAGACGACGATGGATCAAAACAGATGGTACAACCGCCGTTTGAGAGATAAACTCATCGTAACCATATGCGCCAGATAGTGTGATAGCTTGCGCTCTCCAAAAGGAGTAGTTTGACCGATCGAGTTTGATGATAATGGAAAGTGTGGTGGATGTGGCGTTGTATTGTGAGACTCCATGGATAGAGAAGAAGAAGAAGCGGGAGGAAGAAAAGGATTTAGAACGAGTAGGTTTGCAAAAGATCTTTTGCTCTGATACCATATTGAACGTAGGCTAAACACGAGAAATGAATGGGAGGAGAAGCAGGAAGATAGAGATAGAGATATTGTAAACTTGATGTAATTTCATTGTTGAATGCATGCAGGTTTACAAGGTGTATATATACAACGAAGCGGAAAGCGATTACCACAACTACTAAGCTAAGCGCATTGAGCTAACACACCAATGTAAACGTAACAACTCTTCACAAACTAATAACAGAGAAATAACTGCTTTCAACAGAAACATAAATATACTTTAACAATTTTTGATGGTGAGTTGATGCATTCTCTATAGTTAATTTAGACATCTGAAAGCGTCTAGTAAGAAACCAATTCAGATGGATTTAGTAGACTCATCAGAGGATTGGCCTCAAGCTCTAAAGAAGTTAGAATGAGGCGACAAATCGGGAGCAACAAACAAGAAGCTTAAAGACAACCATGTTAAAAGCATTAGAAGAGTGCAATGTTAAAATATTTATAGTCTGATAAGGGAGTCAGAAGGACTGAGGATAGTGAAATGATTCAGTAAGCCTGAATCCTTAGAGGATTTGATGAAAACTGTGGCATCAACAAATTTGAGTCAAACGAGCAAAGAAAAGTCAGAAAGTCTGAAGAACTCAGATACTCTAAAGTCAGTTGCAACCTTATTGCTAGTCAGAAGATCTGAAGATGAAGAAGTCAAAAGAAGTCCGTTGAAGTCAGCACGAGATATACGTGGACTCAATTGAAGATCGGAGATCGAAGCTGATGAAGAATAGTTAGATTGTTCTGACTCACTAGGTGACAAAACATAAACAAAAGTCCAACTTCGTATTTTCTTAGACGTATTTTCCCAGAAGGGAGAGAACACAACTCCAATCTCCAATTCCGTTAAGACTTGGACAAGTTTGGAGCTATCCAAGCCAATTGGTTTTACCACTTTGTCTACAACGAACCAACGTAAGTCCATTCTCTCAAACCATCTAAGCCGCATTCACTGCAAAATATATAACCGAGCTTAGACAAGTGAAGTCTAGCCTTAGTATAGTTCTTCAATGTAAATGTTTATTTGAATAGTTGAAAAAGATCTAACTTGAACCAAACCTCATGTGTTGTAAGGGTAGAAGCTAGGATGAGACCGCAACTAAGCAAGAAGATATAGATGCTTGAAAGCAAATGAGGTCGCAACTAACCCAAAAGTAAAGTGTAGGTTGTACACTCAGAAAATGGGTGAAGCGTAGGTGAGAGGTCTTGGCCTGATAACCCACTGATGAATGATCTCTAGGAAATTGAGATCTGTAATCACTTTCCTTGGAATTAAAAACAAGAAATTCCTAAGGAGTGCAGAATTTACCTGGTCAACAAGTTAATAGATGTAGGAGAATTTTATCCGAGCCACGTTAATTTTGGTGTAGTTATTATTCTGTTGTTTACTTTCTACATTGCATATCAAACAAATATCATATTATCAGCCGACTCAGATTCGATCTGATAGACTTGCATTAATATGACGTTTGATTGTATATGATTTATGTTTTGTCTTTCTGATGGTGTTTCTAAGTATATGAACGAGAAAACCTTATGTTCCACCACATTCCGCATACACACTGAGTAAGAATGTTGTTTCGTTGACTGACTTCTCTAGCCATCAAAGGGATTACAACGACTTGGTAGCACTCTCCTTAGGCAAGTGAAAACTTACAAAATCTCGAATTTCTTTTTCAATCAAGAGTAATCTATCTCATACATTTGACGTCCTCGTTCATGACCGGCCATCAAAAGTTAAGTTTTTCAATTGAGTCAAGAAAAATGAGAACTAAATTTGAGTTCGATTCTTATCGATATGAGCTCGATTGAAACCAATTCTATCAAAACTCAATGTTTATTTTGTAAAAAATCAATATAGGAAAAGTTAATACGTTTACTCAAACATTTGAACTTGTTTACAATTGTACCTCAACATGATGTAGGATTATAAATTAATATGTACATAGCTGCTGTTAAATATTCTATCATACCATAAACAATGTCAACTTTATTATTGAATTTTGTAATATAGAAGAGATATGTTGAAGGGAAAACAGAAAAGGGATGCTATCTTTATTGAATAGAATTCTCAGAAAATCAAACTGTTACAAGAGTTACTACTCCTATATTTATAGACGTAGGTGCACGCATCTCACAACTTCAGCATATAGCTTTTGGTTGCAGTTGCAGTTGCAAGTTTGTTACAATCAGTTATAACAAACTAACGTCTCTAACAAAACGAACTAACTAACAAACAACTTCCACTTTGCATGGCTGCATTTAATACAGTGGCGCATGGCTCACTTCCTCCTGCGTGGCTGGTGCATATCCTCACCATGGTTCGCTCTTCTGCGTATCCTCACCATGGCTCGCTTCCTCTGCACATCCTCTTTACCCCCCTGCAAGCTGGGCATGGATATCAACCAAGCCAAGCTTGGACAATAATAAACGAAACTGTGAACCAGGTAGCACTTTAGTAAAAACATCAGCCAATTGATGATGAGTAGATACGTAGTATGGAACTAAAAAACCCGCCTTGAACTAGTCACGAACCAGATGCAGTCTATGTCAAGGTGTTTGGTTCTTTCGTGGAAAACTTGATTCTTCGTGATATGGATCGCCGCTTGATTGTCGCAAAAAAGAGGAATAGGACGAGGAATTGTCACACCAAAATGCTGAAAGATATAAGAAATCCAGAGGAGCTCTCGGACCGTAGCACTAAGAGCTTGATACTCCGCCTCAGCTGAAGAAACAGATACGGTAGATTGCTTTTTGCAACGCCAAGATACAAGACAATCACCAAGGAAGATACAATATCCAGTCAAAGAACGCCTCGAGTCAGAACATGAGGCCCAATCTGCATCACATAAGCCTTTAATGTCAAAAGATCCATTAGAAGGGAAAAATAAGCCAAGTGAAGGACAACCCTTTAAATATTTTAAAACATGTATCGCCGCGTCCCAATGGTGTTTGCAAGGATTAGACACAAATTGACTCAGCTGTTGAGCAGCGTGACTAACATCTGGACGTGTAAGATTCAAGTATAGTAGCTTACCAACCAATCGTCTAAACAAATCTGGATTTTCCATTGGAGAAGAACCTGTGATAGAAAGTTTAACACCTCGTAATGGAGTTGCAATGAGCGACACCCGAGAAGACCCACGAATCAATGAGATCAAGGATATATTTCCTTTGATTAATTGAAGTACCGACGCCCACGTACTATCTCCATACCTAAGAAATACTGGCATCTCCAAGATCCTTGTTAGTGAAGGTTGCATTCAAATAGGTTTTAATGTCCCCTATAAGCTTCACATCACATCCTGTTATTAGAATATCATCTACATATACAAGAAGGCACACAAAAGATGAACCAGTACCCTTAAAGAAAAGGCAATGATCATGCGATGACTGCACAAACCCAATGCGAAATAAGTGTGTGCAGAATTCAGAATTCCATTCCCTCGAAGCCTGTTTAAGACCGTATAAGCTCTTTATTAACTTGCAAACTTGTCCCGGTTTGGCACGAGTATAACCCTGCGGAGGTTTCTTGTTCTGTCTATTCTAATCAATTCGATTATTAAATGCTTGAATTGAAATCATGTCTGTAATCTCCTTAACTTGAACTACAAATTCCCTAAACGAAATTTTCAATTTGACATCGATTTGTCATTGCTGGAATAGGATTTCATGATTGTTTGAGGTGAAATTCGGCGTTAAATCAATATTGAATTAAGTAATTAGTTTTTGGAATTTCATAGCTCAAATTAGTTTTGGTCATGATCTCAATTTCAGTGACATGTATTGGAATAAGTCAGAATTGACTCCGTAAGATAAGAAAATTAATTATAATTTTTTAAATAACGGAATATAATTGTTAACAACAATGCTAACATATGTAGCAATTTATAATTTCGCATATTTTTGAGTAGGGATGAGCATGATTTAGTTAACCAATCACATTTCATACAAAAAAAAAAACGATCTTGCGATTTATTATCGGTCCAATTAACTGCTAAAAAAAATAAAAAATAACAATCAAAAGCTGTAATTTATAGCTAACCAAAAAATCAGTTTTGTTAACCAATGATTAGCCATAACAAAATAAAATTATCATTTTTAATAATTGAAACAAAGAAAAAAGTACAAATAGAAATTCCAAACGTAAAATGATAAAACGATGTAATTCCAAACTATGATCTCAAACAGAAATATTATAATCCTCTAAACTAACAATTGAGCCATCTTTAATTGGTTATGAACTTATGATGAATCATCTTTGCTCAAAAGCGGGTAATCTTCTTCTACAAAAATAAATAAACAAAAATACGTTGCAAAATATAACAAAAAATATATAAGTATAATTATTAAACAATGAGTACAAATAAATTTATCTAAGTCCATTAGTTTTATTTAATATATGTAATTAATATTTTTATAATTATTTATCGTTACCGAATTGGTAATGTTAAACGTGATTTTTATAATTAAAAACCAAAATCGAATTGGTATCTCATGATTCTCATCCCCTGTGTTTTTATAAATTGAAAAAAAAAAAACTTAACTATATGGTACGGTTAATCATATTTTTGCTGTGGTTTTCGTACGATTCGTTGGATCGGTTCTATTCTTCGATTTTTTTAGGTCACCCCTATTTTTGAATATAATTGACCAACAATTCCAAAATTAGGATATAAAAATAGTATTTTTGCCACATATAAAACTATTAAATAAAAAACCTAAAATTTATTGCGCGTTCTCTCTCCACAAAATTTGGAACTACGTCTCTACCCTAAGAATAACAGTGGATTTTGGACTCGATGTAAATCTGTGGATCCTAATCAATTTTTTAGGATTTAGATCTTCAAAAAATTGGACTATGGACCATTCTTTTAATTTTCATATCCAATCTGGATCCTGATTTTTGAAATTCGGATCAAGATTCGACATGTGAATTCAGTTACTTTATAATATATTTAATTTGTATTTTTAATGGTAATTTAAAATTCTAACCCCCGCTATTCCCTTTTTCTATTATAATAATAATAATAATAATAATAATAATAATAATAATAATAATAATAATAATAATAATTCTCATTATTATTAATCCTATGTTATTATGAATGTTACTTGATTTATGATTCATTTTAGACTATCGATAAAAATAATTCATTTAGAAAGTAAAGAATATGGTTCCATGTCTAGATTTGTGGACCATGATGCTAAGACTCTGAATCCCGGTTCTCATTTTTTTTGGAATCTTGGATTTAGATCTAAGTAAAAACATCGAATCTAGATCCGTACCTAGCAAAATTTGGTCCAAATTTGGCCATTTCCATCCCTACCGTCTCCCGCCAAATCCCCATTGAGAATTTAGAATGCTCTGACCGAATTCCACTCGTTGCTTGTGCTGCTCAACATCCTTGTCTCCGCCGAGCGCATTGCTTCTGGTGCCTAGGCCTCCACGCCGTGCACTCTGCTTCAGTTTCGCTGACGAAAGTGTATCAGGTATGCTCTGTCTGGAGAGGTAAAGTACATAAAATTTTAAATTTGTTAGTTATATGAGGGGAAAAAAAAAGATAAAATCGATAAAAATATATTTGACTCTTGATAAAACGTTCAGGAGTGAAATTGCACCTTATCCTTATCTTTTTATGTAAACAAATCAACCAAGTTCAAAATTACCAAATTGCCTGAAGGTATCAAGTTGCTCTTACATAGTTGCCCATTGAAAGTGATTGATGATCCATTCTGCGAATTTGACATTCGACGTTGTGGTTTGTGAATAAAAAAACGATGAAAAAGAATCCGAACTAAAGTATTTGGTATATTCTTTGTCAGCTATTGTGGATGATTCGCTTCCTGTTTTGGTGGCATATATAATTCTTGAAGGGGTTGGTGATATTTAAGCAAACTTTTTCGGCAGTGATTAATTTATTACTTGTTTTTTAATTGAATATTTCATGTTATCATGATTTGGGTGCTTTACTTGTTGGTGGCTGAAGCCTGAATGCATCATGCATTCTCAGAACTTATAGGGTGTTTGGCTGAGCTTATAAGCTCCCCAAAAACAGCTTATAAGCTCAGCCAAACACCCTCTTAGATGCATTGTAGAAATTATAATGAGGTGGTAGTAAACAAGGTGGTGTATTTGGCCAGATTAGAGGATCAAGTAAATGCACTATCTGGGCATATGCAGAGAATGTAAAATTTTTCCAAGTAAAGCAAAATCTTTATATTGGCACCCATCATCTTCATAAATTGTCGATTTCAGTTCATAAACTATTTTTCTACGTCCGCCCCGGCAGTATATGTGTGTCGGACGTTGCTTGTATGACAAGCATAAATGATTTTTCTTGTGATCTTAAACTGCAAATCGTTCCAGAATTTGAAATTCTATAAACAACAAAGCAAACGAGAAATTTCTTTTCGATTCCAAAGAGTTAGATCTATATATACCAGCAAAGAATGTTAGTTGGAGTTGCCACAAGCATCCTGAAAAATAAAATAAAGTATATACCAGGGATAAATCCGAAATCGCCTTAGTAATGCAACTCACCAAACTTCTTCATACTGTCAGAGATGATAAAAAAGAGCAAGAAGAGTGTGAATCTGGGATATAGATAGTAGTAACATGTTTCTTGTAGATTATTATGTAACAGAACGTGTATCAATTATCATTTATCAAACAAATATAATAGGATAGGATCTTGCCAATCCAGGTCCCAAAATCTTTTACAAGTACCAACAAATCACACTTAGCAACATTTGACTCCTTTGATCAAGTAATAGGTTAAAGATGAGTGAACATCAACCACCATAAAAAGGTAAATCTCGTTTCAAAGATAAAGCTCTCATCCGGGAGTCTCCGACCTCATGAGAATATGAGAAGATGAATCACAATGATCTTACTTGTAATAAGTAGAGCAAGAGCAAGAGGCAAGGGCCGTGCGTGCCATTATCTTTTGATACGGATGAGTATCACTAGAAATAAATGTGGTGTCGAAGTTTTAGTATGAGATTTTGGAAGGTAAAGTAATTGTGGTTATGGAGACACCTGTTTCTTCTATGGGCCTCGGTGTATCTCACATAGGGGTGAGATTCTGTTCGATTACTGAAATCAACCAAAATAGCTAACCGAAACCGACAATCGATTCGGTTAGTCGGTTCGGTTAGCGGTTAACTGAAATTAAAATTAATTTTTTTAAAAAAATAAAAAATATATACAAAATACAAAAAATAACCGAAAATAACCGAGATTATTTCAAATATTACAGAATTTATAATATTAAATTAAATAATTTTCACTTAATAATTAATTAATTAATTAATTATATTAATTAATTTTGATTAATCGGGTATAACCGTCGGTTAATCGGTTATACCCGATAACCGAAATTCACTTGAAGTGGATAACCGATACCCGAACCGAAACTGAAAAAATCGATTATCGATTAACCGATAATCGATTTTTTTATTCGATATCGATTTAAAACCGATAACCGTTTAAGCATCCCTAATCTCACATGTCCGTTCTCTCAAAAAGAGAGAAAACAAATACTTCTTATGTCCACCGAAAACTTGCGTTAATTTTAGTGACATGGTTCTTAATAAATTGTAATGTGTATAAATTGAGTGAAGATAGTAAAAGAATAGATTAATGGATAGTGAGATTAAAAGATGAGCCATGAAAATAATAAATGAATATATTAATAGGTAATAAAAATAAAAAGGTGCACCATTTGTGATTTTTTTATTAATAAATTGGTAGATTGGTGGTAAAAATTATAAAGTTAAGATTTCTAAAAATGAAAAATACAAATTTTTGATAAACAAATAAAAAGAAATTAAATACGAGCTTTTAGTAGATGAGAAAAATATTACTTACTTCATAAATATATATGTATGTATACTAATTCTGAGCAGCTTTCTTGCCAATTACTTCCTCTGTCCCGTCGAATATATATTATTTTTTTAACATGAATATTTAAGAAAATAATATAAAATAAATAAATAAATAAAAAGTAGATATAAGATGGTTATAAATTGGTTAAAGTAATAAAGATATGTAGGATTCCAAGTGATAATTATTTGTTAAAAAAGCCAAATTTGATAGAATAATTCAAAGAATAATATAAATTAATTTCGATAGGGTGGAAAGAGTATTTGTGTGACATCTAATGACGGAAAGCCAACAATTTGCGAGAAAGTCTAATCGAGAAAAGTTAAAATATTAGGCTCCAGCTGACGTGGAAAGATATGATTGGTTGATTGACCAATTCGATACCCGAGGAGAGACAACTCTGGACAAGCTGAAAATTTTGTCCGAAAACTTCTTTTGATTGTGAATGTGATACACTGATACACCAAGATTTATCTTTTCCCTTTTTTCCTCATTCAATTTCTTAAAAGAATGAACAAAATAGGGTTACAAGGAATATAATAAAAATAGTGGAAGTAAATAATTATCTACCTTATCCCTGGACCTACCAAATTAATATTTATAATAGCTCGAGTTTATGTTTAAATTATGCAACATTATAATTATCAGACAACAGAAATATAATATAATTTAAAATAGATGGTTCAATATACTAAATTTGACAGATATCTTCTTCTTATATAGATATTACATCCCCAAACACATAAAATATTGATTGATACATATATACATAATGAAAAATTGACAGGGACATAATAAATTCCAAATCTAATTTCGTAAGGACATGTGATGCGGCGCAAATTGCGGATGATTTTATGAAAAACGCGGATCATCCAAAAAATTGCCGCAATTTTGGGAAGTTTCAGATTCCGAGGAAAACCTAGTGTTTTTCGGGTGTAATCGACGTTCCAAAAAATAGTCATCGCTTTTGCGATGATTGATGGCGGATTTCGGGCAAATTCCATTGTTTAGATGGTCAAATTCGCAGTTTAGTGTTTTTCGGGGTTATTTTGCAATTTCGGATTTTGTTTGGGCCTTTTGGGCATTTCTTGTATTTTTGAGATTAGGATTAGTATTTAATCTCCGTTTGTTTCATTCGTCGTGACTTTTGATATTTTATGAAATTGAGATTTATCTTTTATCGTCAACTCTCGGTATTCCTTTGAATCAACGAGTTTTGATCTTGTTCTTTCTGTTCCACGCACGCACGCTGCATCAACATGGAATATTTCATTTGTGACAAGCCGACTAGTTGCATGCTTCGGAGCCTTTATTTCTTCTTTGTTTTAATAACATTTCGATCTATTAATAGGATTGTATGCAATTACACAAACATACGCACATATATGCACTAACGAAGAATAGATAGTAAAAATAAATTTATTGCTAAAATTTTCATGAACTTCGATCGGATTTTAATTTTTGACTTATATAAATTGACATAATAATAACATCATTTTTCGAAATATATATACCCAATTTGACGATCGTAAAAATGATGTGACGTAATTTTTTCTACACTGATGGAAAATCTTGATGGATACTTGTCACATATCATTCGTGGAACGAGATCGTATGAATATTGAAGTAAAAATGATATTGTCGTGGTGTATTAAGCATGTTTATTTTGCTACAAATTAAAAATTAGTCTTATTATTTCTAACAATTTATAAAATATATGAAAAATTAAAATAGAATCAAATATCGTTAGTTTTTTTAACAATCAACCTCCATTTCAATTTATCTTGCCAAACGCAGTGCGTAAAAACAAGCCTGTGAACTCAGAGTTCCAATACGCCGAATTGCATGTAGGGATGACAGTGGATTCCGAACCCGATTTAGATCCGTAGATCTACATTCATTTTTAGGATCGAATTTTTAAAAATATGATCCAACGGATCGGATCGGATCCCACCATTCTTTTAAAATTTGAATCCGGATCTCGATTTCGAGATCCGTGTCCCGCCCATGAATCTCTCTCTCTCTCTCTCTCTCATATATATATATATATATATATATATATATATATATATAATTTATTTATATTTATAAGTGTATTATATTATTTTTCTTTCTAGTGAAATTGGATAAATTAGATTACGAATTAGATGATATGTCAATAATATTAGAAATTTGTACCTTGTATTTGAAATTTTTTTATATATGAGTGGTTTATTTGCTAAGGTATGTGTGCTACTTTTTCTATTACTATTGCAATATTATTTGTTGTCATGAAAACAAAAGTAAATTTGTAACTAATATCTTCTTGTATATTAATGATTGTAGAATTTCTAAATAATTATTATAGTGTCATATGTATTTAGATTATTATTATTATATTGTTACTGTGAATTATAGTTGATTTGTGATTTATTTTAGAAGAGAAAACACGTGGATCCGGATCTAGATCCTGGATCCTACGGATCTTATGGATCTGAGTCCGTATCTAATTTTTTTGGATTCAATAGATCTGAATCGGATCCGAACCAAACAAAAAATTTAGATTTAGATTTGAAACTAGTAAAATTCGATCCAAATTCAACCCATTATTGCTGGGCAACATTCCTTCAATTATTGCTTTATCTCTGTAAAATAAAAGAAAAAGCAAAAAAGAAAAACATGCACATTAATATCATGAACACAGTCACACGCAGACACACACAGAAACACACACTGTGATTCTTCCACACTTGTCAAAGCTAATGCCTCTTCACCATTGCACCCCCCAAAACGCAACTTTCACCTCTACCCTATAACTCACCGAAAACTCATCTTCCAATCAATCCAAAACTATATACATATACAGAGAGAGAGAGAGAGAGAGAGAGGAAAGGGGGAGCCGAGAAAATGATCTGGGAAGCTGGAGGATCAACAGCTTCGTCTTCAGCAGCCGGTGGAGCCGTCGGCGGAGATGGCGGCGGGTCAGGGAGGAGGAAGCCGTCGTGGAGAGAGAGAGAGAATAACAGGAGGAGAGAGAGGAGGAGGAGGGCGATAGCAGCTAAGATTTATACAGGGTTGAGAGCTCAGGGGAATTACAATCTGCCGAAGCACTGCGACAACAATGAAGTTCTCAAAGCTCTCTGCAATGAGGTTGGTTGGATTGTTGAGCCTGATGGCACTACTTATCGCAAGGTAAATTTTCCCTCTCTTTTTTAAGAAAAAAGAAAAAATTCCTTTCAATTTGTTCTGGGTTCCTTGTGGCTATTGATGATTGAATTTCATAGGTTTTGCTTGATTTTGTTTGGATCTGTTAATTGGGATCTTTATTTGCTGTTTCTACATAAAGATTTTTTTTTTCTCCATTGTAATAAAGAGGTTTCCCATTTCATTTCTTCCATTACTTTTCTAGTTAATTTTTGCTCCAATTGGAATATAGAGGTGAAGTAGTCATGGATCTAGCACTTGATTAATTTTTTGCATGCCATAGATGAGTAAATCCTATTAGACTCAAATATGTTCCTTTCAATTTCTCGAATTTGAAAGTAAAATTTGCTTAGAGAAATTTCTGGTTACAACACAATAATTTCGTTTATTGAGGCTTGAATGTCTAATTAAACACACATTTACGATCTCCTATTTTGAGCATTATCAATTAATGTGCCTATTGTCATATTTGTTATGTAATTTAGAGGTAATGTACAAGCTTGTTTGGTAATGATTGGATTAATGATGTAGGGATGCAAGCCAATCCCAATGGAAATAGGAGGCACCTCCACCAACATTACTCCAAGTTCTTCAAGAAATCCAAGCCCACCATCTTCTCATTTTGCCAGTCCCATTCCTTCATACCAACCAAGCCCGTCGTCCTCGTCCTTCCCCAGCCGATCACGTGTTGATGGCAATGCTTCGTCACACCCATTCGCCTTCCTCCTCAACTCGTTCCCTTCTTCTCTGCCTCCTCTCCGGATATCCAACAGTGCCCCCGTTACCCCACCTCTCTCTTCCCCAACAAGAGTTCCCAAGCAAATTTTCAATTTGGAGACTCTTGCAAAAGAATCCATGTCTGCCTTGAATATACCCTTCTTCGCTGCCTCTGCCCCGGCCAGCCCAACTCGTATCCAACGCTTCACCCCAGCTACCATTCCAGAATGTGATGAGTCCGACACCTCCACCGTTGATTCTGGCCGTTGGATGAACTTCCAAGCCTATACAAACGCTGCCAACATGGTACCTACCTCTCCTACCTTCAATCTTGTGAAACCTGTGGCTCAATCCGTTCCTTCTTCCAAGGATGCTATGCTGGATAAGGGCAAGGGCACAGAATTCGACTTTGAGAATATGGCAGTGAAGCCGTGGGAAGGTGAGAGGATTCACGAGGTGGGAATGGATGATCTTGAGCTCACCCTAGGAAGTGGCAACACTCGCGTTTAGGGTATTGATCCAAAGGGTTTATAGATTTGAGGTTCATTCGTAGCATCCTTGCTCTTGTTGCAAGCTTAAGGAGTGCATGGCCTGATTCGGAGACGAACGTTGGTCCATAAAGTTCGAATCGGTTTGTCTTTAGGTTGGATTATTCATTCATGTTGTTTCTCTCTGGCCTTTTATCTGATCTTTTACGCTTTTAGCTATTATTGACCCCATTTTAAGTTGCTTGTGGTCTATTACATGTAGATATTTTTCCCCTCATTTTTTCGATTGTGGTCAAAAGATTATTATAGACTAGCAGGGATATTAATTCCTCCATGTGTGAACTATTTGATGTTTCTTCTTAATCAAAGATTAGTTTCTGCAATGTTTTTGAGCAGTATGCAACTACTCAATTTTGTTCAACGAAGTATTTCTGGTCTTACGTTAATCGTTTCGAAAATGTGATGCAAGATTTGGTTGCATTCGATTGCTTATTTTATGAAAATTGATTTACTCAAATGACATAGATTAGATTGAAGTATATGTGGTGAATGGCCCCAGACAACCTGGTCTTGGAAATAATACAACGTATATAATGCTCCATCGTTCCATTATTATTACTGCTTTCCTTTTTTACCGTCCCATTCTTGTTGACCCGTTCTAAAAAGGAAATAATTTTACACTAAAAAGTTCCTCGAATTTCATGCAACACACTACTTTACGTATAAAACATAACTCTATTTAATTTACATACAAAAATAAAGGAGTCAATAATGTTGGGATGGAGAGTATAAGTTAGCTATGAAATGAAATAACAAATTCAAGAATTCAAAGATTGGATTTGTACTAGAAATCATGTCATTTATTTGAGAGGGTGTGGATGATGTTAGGGAAATGTATATATTTGGTTTTGTTGTTATTAGAGCGTAATTTGTGGGCTTTGTCACATGTCGTGCTTGATCAATGATTATCATGTTGGTCTACTTGTCAAGAAAAGAAATGGATGCGTTATGATCTCATGCTCATGTTTTATGCCTCTGGTCAACCAATGATAAGATAAGTCACCACATTTATCCGCACAAAACGGAGTAAAATGAAGCAAAAGTGATTAAATGTGATCGTGCTCGGGATTAGGATCATCCAAAGTGCGATGATGTGTGGGTTGATTTTGTCTTTTGGTGGCCAATCAACATTAGCTAAGACTATCACTCGTAGTCGTAGAGCATTTTTATTTGACAAGGGAGACCCACCCGCCGCCTCTTTTGGAGGTTCTCCCACGTAAACAGAGGTGACAAAAGATTGAGTCGGGCTGACTCGGCTCAATCCTTTAGAGGTGTTTGGTGAGAACATAAGTTAAAAGCAAACATAAGTCGCTTTTAAAGCTGTTTTAAGTTTTGGGGTGCTTATAAGCTCAGCCAAACACCCTCTTAGTCTTTTCTTAAAACTGAGATCGTGTTGGACAAACTCGAAAATTTATTGATCCGAATATACTAAAATCCAACTAGACTCGTAATACTGTCATGTTCGAGCTTGTCGGGTAATACTTGATTCGAAATTCCATTAGGTCAAAAAAATTTGGGCACAACTTGACCCTCGAGACAACATGTTGTGTCAGGTTTGTTATGTCAGCTCTATCAGCAAACCAAATAAAACAACTTATGAAGTATTCCACCACCTGCCGACTTAGCCTCCACGTCGCTCAGTGGAGTAGTAACAAAATTACCAGTGAATAAGATTGATACTATGTGTTTATATAAAAAATTTCCTCTCTTTATTATTTATTATTCGTATGTTTTGTTTTTAAGACCCATCAAAAGAACTTGGTAAATTAATAAGAGCAAGAAGAAAACATATCGAAAAGACAAAAAAACCTGTAATTGTCATGAGCAGGCCTGGTATTTTTCCAGCTCGGATGTTGGATTTGTATCATCACTGACATGGCTGCATACATTGTATCTCACTGTTTTTAGCGATTATCATTTATTGTATGTCGCAAACAATTCAATAAACCAATACACAAAAAAAATTGGACATACGCAACCGAAACCTCTCTGCATTATTACATCTCTGCAGTTATAAAGTCCATAATAATGTCCACTTCAATATATATGTCAAGATAGATCTGGCAAATATCACATACTATATATATAGAGTATAAGGATTACATATAACATAATAATATCACTGCGTTTACTTCACAGAATTATTCTTTGTTAGTCATTTCAATATACTGAAAATAATAAGGTAATAAGCAAAACAAATAAAAGTATATTTATGAACCAACTAGTGTACAACATAGAATAGTAATGAAAAAAGAAAAAGAAATGAAGAGAACAGCTAGTACAACATTTTTGTTAGGCATGATGAAAATAAGTGTAGAGTACAAATTCATCATAAATTTGTACTAATATACAGTTAAGATCATTTTGGCGAAAATGTATATTTACCTGTACATTTATTTTTATTTTGATATTTTATTTACAGTTTATTTTTATCTTCAGTTTCAATCAGTCATCTTGTTGTTATGATACTTTTGGACTAAAATTTCTACCATGGGAGGCATGTTATGATATTATATACGCCATTTAACTTATACTATGTTCCTAATTTCATAAAGAGTAAATAAGATCTAATTAATTAGAAATAAGAAGATAAATATAAATAATTAGAGAATATGGAAAATATATAAAACACAAAATTAGAGCTATAAATGAGTCGATGTACGCGCATTAGGGATTTTTAAGCTCCATTTAGTACTTTAACTTCTTGACATATAACATCTTTTATTACATAAAGGAGTCTCCTCAAAATGATACTTCTAATCATTTCAATAAATTCATAGTTTGAGTGATTAATATATTTTATTTTAAATTTAATACAGTAATATTCTTTGCTGGAAGCCAAACATTTACTATGTACAATATTATTAAACACAAACTCCAATGCAGCACGCACTTTGTAATTTTAAAAACCAACGTTGGTTTTTTGATATACACACCATGTGCGCATGCGTACAGATTACAAGCTTACTAAAACCGTCAACACACATATCTTTTGCAGCCATTAGTAGCATATGGAATTCTCTATCCTGTTTTTAGTGTGGCCAATACACTAATCTAATCCACTAATAATTAATCTTGTTTTTATGTCTTACCCAATAAATAACTATTTACAAAAACATACCATTTGAATTGAATTTATATTCGAATCTGACCCCTTTTTTCAACTTCCTGGTGGTGAATTTTTGACCCAAGCTAGCTCTGGGAAAAAAATCAATTCATCGTGTATATTTGTAAATAACTATTTATTGAATGTGCAAAATCATGCAAATTTAATTATTATTATAGAAAAACTAATCATTAATTATAAAATAATCAATCTCAATTAAGATTTATTAATAAAATCGAACTAAGGATTGTGAATGCGAGTTATGAAATTATCAAGTAATAACTGACCAAATTTGTAGACCTCGAAAAAACTAACAAAATTTATAAATTGCAATTATGAAATTATCATATTTGATCATTAAATAATAAATTTTAAATATTATTATAAAATCATATATATAATATATATATAATATATTCAACACTAATTAGTAATCATCAAATAAAAGATAAATACACAAATCTAACCCAATCGTAGCCCATTTTCCAAATCTAACTTAATAAATAAAGATTAATTATAATTTATGGCATTAACTTTCAGTATTTTCAGCTTTTACCTCAACTTTCAAAACTTTTAAATATCATGAACTTTGAAAAATATACCAACTTATGACCCAAAAGTTTCGACATCGAACTCGACTAGGACGACAACTAATTCGAGATGAATTTTTTATTGTCCACCTAAACTTGAAACGACGTTGTTTTAGTCCCACTGGACAAGCCTTGTCACAGATTTAATACTTTTTTTCTTTTTTCTTTTTTCGTCCCACTGGTCAAGCCTTGTCGCCGATTTAGAGGGTGCTATAAGCTCTTCAAAACAGCTTATAAGCTATTTAGGAGCTTATAAGTTCATGGAAAGTGTTTGGCAAAATAAGCTCCTAAATAGCTTATAAGTTGTGAAAATAAGCTTCAACAGCTTATAAACTCCCTTAAAAATAAGTAGTTCAACCCCAAATTATTTTTTCATAAGCTTACAAGTAACAGTGAATTTACCAAAATAACTTTACTATGACTCGTTATAATCTATATATATACTATTGACTTCACTTCTCGTCAATTTTATCTCTTTAACTATGATTTTCTCTCTCTAACTCACGATTCGTTCTCTAGCTTATAAACTAAATTACCCAAACACTTTGACAACTTATAAGCTCTTCAAACATTTTATAAGCTCTTTAAAATAAGCTTAACCAAACACCTCTTAGTATTTTTTTTCCTTTTTTCTTTCCATTTGATTGTCATACTAATAATCATGGGGATGACACACGATAGCGGTGACACCCCAAGATCAAAGTCTTTCCAACCGGGCTAAATGTGGCAGCGAAGCCCTGTGACTACTGCAAGTTTGCAACGACACTACTCTTCTGCCGCACAGAGTTAGCGAGGTTTGCAAGCAATCCCATGCCTTCGTCACCTGCAAGGCTGATGCAGCGGCCCTCTGCGACCAAGACATCCACTCAGTCAACCCCCTCGCTAGCTGCCACGACTGTGGCCCTTCTACGACATGACGGTTTGTTGTCATCAACCAACCTCCTCGTCCCCGTCGTCGAATTCGATGCCAACAACAGCCATGATTAGAAATTTAACGCCGACAACGCATATATTCTCGAAATTCAACGCCGACAACGTATATATTCTCAACTCTTGGATGTCGACGAGCCCAATCGTCCTTGGTTTGAAGGGCTAGGCTACCTAGTTTCTTTGGGAAGAGGACTGAAGAGAGAAAATAATAAAGGAGGCTACCTAGTTTTCTAGGAAGAGAGAGAGAGAGAGAGTGGGGAGACGTGGAGAGAATGAAGTTTTCAATTTTTTTAATAATTAAAATTAGTAAATTAACGCAACGTCGTTTTATGACTAGGTGTAAAATAAAAGATTCACATTAAATTAATTGTTGTTCTAGTCAGAGTTCTAATGTCAGAAATTTTTTTCAGGCCATAAATTGATATATTTCCAAAGTTTAGGATATTTTAAAAGATTTTGAAAATTGAGGCCATAAATTGAAAACCACTAAAAGTTGAAGCTATAATTATAATAACCCAATAAATAACTATTACCAAAAAAAAAAAGTACCCAATGAATTGAAATTGTTCAATTTTTTGTTTTCAAATATATCTACCTCCTTCATATACATTACCATCCCCTGCCTGCACGAAATACATTGATATATTTCAAGGGTAAAATGATGATGCCATAACAACAATATCTGGGCAGACTACAACTCATCGTGACAAAAGGTCATAACCAAAACCCTATCATAACATAATCCTCAGTTTGATATACACTGATTGACACTTAGAAAGACTGTTAGCTGATCAAACTAAGATTCTATAACAGTTGAAAACCTTCAAATCCGGCCACCTAGTCGAGTAGAAGAATCAAAGAATGAGTTTTTTCCGGCTATATGCAAATCGCCTCTAATATACGTAGCAAGAATGAAACAAATAATGGATATTTCGCATTCTAAGACGAAGGCTAAATAAATATACAGAAGTAATAGCCCCATGTCCCCGGCCGTCTTCTACGGTTGAGCTTTCCATGATCAAATTCTTAAGTAATGCTGCCTAATATATGAAACAAAGAGAGCATAGAGATTCAAACCCCACCAAAGCTGCAGCAGTAAATAACATGTCTGGAGAGTATTTAGAGAGATCATATAGACGAGACGACCATTGATTTCTTCTATCAGCATTAGTTTTCACTTTTATGGGGTCAAAAAAATACATTCATTATATGAATATATACACGTCGGACTTGGGTTATCTTTCACATAATAAACCTGCAGGAACAACCAAAGAGATCCATTCAGATTAGCCACATTTTTAACCAAAGCCTTCCAGGGTGATCAATTGTTATAAATGAAGGGTTATTAAAATGGGGACGAGAAAACAAGGATGGAAAAGCATTATAACATCTCATTCGGACCATCATTTTGTGTATAAAATAGTTACAGCGCTTAACATAATTCTAGTAGATTCTGGCTCCAGGTAAGTCTCTGGCAGCCTAAATTTTATTTATTAGCATATCAATCGACTAGCTAAACATTCACAGCAAGGCGATGAATTTATCAATCGCCTTTCTGATGCAAAACAGTAGGCATACTAATATTACCATTAAGAGCAGCATGATAAACTCGTTTCTCTGCCAATCCAATATCTGAAAGAATCAGATTGCCCTGCAACATAAGAGCAACGGGAAATCCCTTTCAGATATATGTAGTAAACGGAAACCACAGTATCACAAAAGCTGTGCCTCGATATTCAGTTTATAAGCTTCTGCCTATTAAGTAATAGCATTTTCAATTACGTATGGTCAATAGATTACTAAACATTGTCCAGGAAAAATTGGACGCCTGATTCGTGAATGCTGACAATTGAGAGATACAAGACACATGACAGACTGGTCTCGAGAAAAGGAATTTTATGTGATTCCACATAAGCAGCCAATTGATGATAATTTTGACACTTAATAATTATAGCTAAAAGAGAAGTTCAGAAAGTAGGTACCTCATGAGCCATCAGCCGTCTCACATTTTCTGCATAAAGCTTCGGATCCTCCTTTTCTTGTTCCGAGGGGTGATAAACTGGTAACTTCTTCACTTCAATGTAATTCACAAACTGGCATAGAAGAAGAATCACATGGCGCACCTCAAGAAATATATAAACTTTATCAGCAAATTTACAGGATTATTTGAATCGTGCACACAAGTAAGAGGAATTCCTCAGATATTAGTAGCAGCTACTAAGGTTCAGTACAAAAACCAATCTTTGTGATTTTCAGAATCAAAGTTATGATTGTAGTGTAACCAATGAGTACATAAGACAGCTATAAAAAATGATGTACGATCTGTAGTAGTTTTATAAAAAGAAGGTGAATTAACTCAAGATAGTCTGGCAAAATAACATATCAGTCTCATACAGATTGAGAGAATTAAAACATTAATACATTAACCCCACTAACCCAAATTGACCAGAAGAACTTTCACCAACAAAATTGACTTTATACCAAAACAAATACTAGAGAACATATAGCTAAGATAATCACACTGACAGAACTAAACAATGAATTTTAAAAGAGCTCAAAAAAACAACTTACCCCAGATATAGAGTCCCATGCAGGACTAAATCTCTGGTAGGGATATCTCAAAATTACAGGAACTACCGGAGCCTTTGCCAAAAATGCACCAGTCTTGAATGGGAGGAGGTAGTCGCCATTTGTGGTTGTGCCTTCTGTTAAAAGACAAAAACTAGTAAGACAAACTAGAGACTCTCTTGTACCTATAACATTTAAGTTAGAGAAAATCATCTACTAAGGGGATAAGCAAATTTCAATACTACTGCCAATTTTACGACAGCAGAAAATAATGCTTTGTATTAACAGAAAATCACATAGAACTGTTTTGTCAGAAAATTTATATCTACTTCTCAGTAGCAACACATTCTTTAGAGGCATGGTTCAGAGCTATTAACGAGCTAACAGATAATAGTCTGGGAAGGATAAGTTATAAATGTCATCACAAAGACAACCTGGGAAAAGCAGCATCTTTGGAGCAAAGTTATTTTGATGAGCTTCTTGAACTCTTTCAGTGATAACACCTGCAAAAGGCAAAGACTCATTTAGTAGAAAATAGTTGGATCCAATCTAGTAAGGCAGAGAGAGCATGCCCTGTATACACCAGGTTTTCGCGCGTTCACATAAACAATAGTTAAGTTTCTGTATTTGAGTAAACTATCCTTTACGGGAATTAGATTAGCCTTTCTTGACTTGAATTGAGTTAATTCATTGAACAACTTTTACTCTTAAGGGTTGAATCTAATAATAAAGAATTTTGTATGGTTTACATTGGTTTCTTTTTATTTTGATAGACAGATAATGCTAACAAACTAAAATAGCAATTTATCTCACAAATTGATTTTTGTTCCGATTTTCAGCCATCTCAGGATGACCTCCTTTAGATTATCATCTATAGCCAAACTATTCACTTTGTGCAGTGAAAGAAGATGTACCTGAAACCCCTTTGAAGTCTGATGACTTCAATTCACGCTGCACATAGACACAACCAAGACACTTGCTGTAATAAGAAAATAATAAGGTAAATACTCTGTGATATGCATCTTGGAATAAAATAAGGGTCCATACATGAGAAAAGAATGTTGGTAAGCAAGATCTAAGCTTGTTTAAATAAACTCATCCTGCTACATTACGATGTCAAGAGTAAAAAATGTTGCATTTTTGCAATGGAGACATCAGTGTTAATATGCAAGTTACATTTTGGAAAAGACAAAAATAACAATAGGAGTACTCCAAATAGAAAATTCCGAGGAAAATAATTTAAAAGTGATACAAAAGGCACTTACTGGTTCCTAGTGGGTTGAAAAACGATTATTCATGCAGAAATCATAAAGATCCCATAAATTACTATATCTTAAACCCAAAATATTGAAACTCCAAAATTTACCTTCTCTAAAATAAAATAACGTGATCAGATTCACAAATTTGAACTGAAACATGTCACAATAAACAGCAAACTTAAAATGTTGTCCTTGGATTCTCATTGTATTTTTGAAATAACTACGTTCTGGAGAAGCAGACAAAAGGTTTTTCTATGATGTTTGGAAATATAAGAACCCACCTTATGAGACCAACAATAGGAAGTTTAGCCACAGATCTCTTCAGCAGCAAATCAACATAATCAACAAAGAAGACAATAGACATGTTAGCATTGCACCGAGTAGAAAAAGCTTCTGAAAGGCATACATATTACGTCAACAGTAAGGGTTAACTCACCTTGGCAACAAAGCTTGGGAAAGAGGAAGACATGTGATATAATATATCTAAGTAAGATACATGGTTTGATACAATAGCTCCATATCCTTCCAACTCTTCAGATTCATTCCTATCTGCAGACTGAAAAGATTGAAAAAGCACGAGGCGGATGAAGTATATCACATAATTAGGCATATTCTTTGAATCTTCAGGAAGCAAATTTTATTAGAAAATATTATTTGTACAAATTTAATCGTAGTATCATATATATATATATATATATATATATATATATATATATAAAGTTGCCACAGCTGTAAGTATTGAAAATCCCACACAAACAGCCTTTTCAAGAGTGTGCTACTTATTTCAGACACCTCGTCACCAGATATGTCAGTGAAATGCTAAATCATACTAAATCTTAACCCCCTTTGATTCAATAATATATGGACAAAGTAGGCAGAGTCTCCATAAACTGAAAATCAAATGACATCTTTATCCTACATTCAACTAGCCATTAGCTGACTATGCTGCCTCAGTACATCACTCTTTTATTTATGTTTGCCTCATAAACAGAAGTTAGTATTTTAGTGAAGTTTAGATATCAATTAGCTTTTCTAGTTGCGGGAGAGGTTAAAAATTCTATATCTAAAGCGTGTAATGTAATGTATTCAATGCCATTTCACTCATTTCATTCACCAATTCATTAAACTCAGTGTCGTTTTCGCTATCAAATATAGCTAATTGTACCTCTAGCCACAAATCCTATGTGAAGCAGGCAAACACAAGCAATCGAGCACTCGACTCATGCTTTCTCAGATGCATCAAAACACTTCAGGCAATACCCAAATTCATCAAAACAAATAATATTATAGTAATTCAATCTAAGCAATACCATACTACTCGATCTAACTAAACAAAACACCAACAATCAAACGAAAACATTAATTGCAATCTAAATAAAGAAAAATCAAGCCACTAAACAGCAGCAAAGGAAACGTATGAAGTACCTCAGTGTTCACCTCTCCATCAACCTCACCACCCCACTCTTATCAGAAATCCAATAGAACCCGAAAACTAAGAGCATAACCCTCGACAAAACCTACCGCTTCGCACAATCACCGCCCTCCGCCAGCCGCCCATGTGGGCGTAATCCTCCTGCTCATCCTCCCTATTCGGAGCTAGAAACGCCGTGCAGAAACGACAGATCACGTAATACATCACCAAAATCGCCGTCCCCGCCGCCACTCACCGGCAACAGAAGCATCAGGGCGAATCCGAGTAGGAACTTCTCCGGCCACGGCAGCTCTCCGCGCCCCATTGGCCCGTACACATCGTTCCGGACATAGGGGCGTAATTTTCTCCAGCTCCTCGATGCTGCTGCTCTGACTGGACGCCGGGTTCTCGGTTTCTGGTTTGAGGAGCGGGCGGACATCGGATTCGGGTTGCGGGGCGGCCTGTGGATGAGCATTAAGCTCCTTGAGCTCGGATTCCATCATCTTTATCAGTCGTAATCAAGAAAGAAATAATTTTCTTTCTTTTAGTGTGCAATTGGTTTAGGGTTTTCAGCGGGCAGCCATTGTTGTGATGTGAAGAAGAGAAATTCTGCGGTGATTCAGTTCGGATTTGGGGCAAAGGATTTGGCGCGTGGAGTCGAGCATGCGGAGCGCTGCGTGGGGATTTTATAGTAGTTGCGTTCTGGAGTTTGAGTTGTGCGAGGACACGTGCGCTACTTCATGTTACGGCGAAGTGGGCCCGGAGTCCTTTGTTCTTGTTTTGGTTTTATTCGTTTAACTTTTCCTATTTTCTTTCTAAAGCCCCGATCCTAATTAGCTATATTTATAAACAATCAATCTAATCACCCAATTTATCTAATATTTAATAAAAAAATTCTTCCCTATCATCAATGACCTAATTACACATATTAATATGATAGTTTATCAATGATCATTTCACTATCCAACCACAATATTATTCATAATCAATTTATATTACTTTTAATTAAAATATAATTAATTATAATAAAATAAATTAAAATTATAACAGAAATGTATAAAATATAAAAACTAGAAATTAATAAAATAGAAAATATGAAAAAAATTGATATATTTTTTAATATATAATATTTAAAAATCAAATATAAAAATTTATCATAAATTCTACAAACCAATGTCTCAAAATGAATGGTTATTTGTAAAGGTTGGCGGCTATCTTTGGCAGCCCAGATTGGTTGAATTGAATGAAGCTAATTGCATTTTTAAATTTTTTTATTTTATTTTTATGAAGTGGCGGTTGACCATGTTCCATTTGGTCTCCACTAAACATGATCTTAAAATCAAATCGTAACTAAATAATTTTAATTGAAATTCGTTAATTTTAATTGAAAATTTACTAAATTTTAACTGAGGATAATAAACTCTACATAAACTTAATAGGAGTAAATGCACCGCATATTGGAATACATATAATTTTTGTCTTATTTTTAAAATAAATTTTGGTAGTTACTTTGGTTAAAGGGTTCCATCAAATGGAGAAATTGTAGTTTTTGATAAATAATGATTGGTTATGAAGTTGAATAATAAGAGTTGAGTGTAGAGTAATGTCCCAAAAAAAAGTGACACACTCTTTATGGACATTGAATAAGACAATTATGACACTCTTTTGATGGACGGATGAAGTATTTGGACACGAAATGTATATATTTTAGCAATTCCAGCAGATATTTTGAAAATCTAGATATATTATATATACCAATTCAAATGTTTACAAGGAAAACCTACACTTCAAGAAGAAGACAAAAAAAGGAAAAGGAATCAATGGAAACCATTTACTACGCAAAACCAAGCAAACGTGTACTACACATGTGATATTTGTTATAATTATTTTTACATTTCCTCTTGTTCCAAATCACTAATTTTAACCAATCGAAATTACACCATGTGCAACATTTCCTCTTGTCTCGTTATAAGATAGAGAGAGGTAGATATTCTGCATTGTGTTGGAATGATAACATGCCATCTCATCGATCTTTCCTTCTCAATACTCTCTACAATGGTTAAACTGGAGCAAGATTGTTGAAATGGTCCCATGCCTCCTGCATCAAAATTAACACAAATCTTCACATGTATTCGTCATTCAATCACATGATCTCTCTCACTCTTCAACAACTCTATTTTTCGAGCCCAATTACAATGTATCTATTACTATTATATAAATTTTTCATTTTACATGAGACGTGCAGTGTACATAAAAAGTAGAATACCTGAAGAATATCAAAAACTTTGAGTGCAATGTAGTTGTGATGCGAGGCAGCGCCTCTCTGCTGAAGTAATCTGGATGTAGCCGCAGCAAAGCTTTCTGATAAGCTCGCTTCACCAGATTCTCTTCTACTAAATCAACCAGCACTATTGGCTGCCATTCGCTTCCATCCCAAAGAACCTTCCTCATGTTCAACAAGTGTCACAAAAACATGCATGGATTAATTAATATGTTGCTTCTTAGTTGAAGAGTTTTAGCAGATGAAAGAACTCACATATTGCAGAGTCGACAGCAGAGAACGAATGTTCCCTTCCTTCCCTGATGACCATTCTCGAATTTTTGCATCAGCCTGCAACAAATTTTGATGAATAAATGTTGCATTCTCATTGAATCATCAATATTCAAGACAAGGAAAGATGTGTAAAATTATAGGTTGGCTAGTACTTGCAGAATTAGAGAATAAAGACCTAGAAAACACCATAAATTATCTCATTTCTCAGTGTTAGGATTGGCAGAAAAATACTGAAAGCACTTACAATGTGATTCGACTACATTTGGAGGCGCTGCCATATATGTCAAACTTTCACTAGAGGATTTTATGAATATCTAACGTTTAAAATTATAATGGGACAGTTATTTATATCAATGGAGGCTTTAACTTGTTCCAAAAGGTGAAGCTCACAAGGAGGTCCCACACCCCAACCCCCATGAGAATGTGACAAGATCAATCACGGTAACTCAATTGTTAAGAAGCTAGGAGGACCACAATGAGTCATTCTAAAGAGGGTGAAACTCTCATATTGCAGTTGTTAGGACTCGATCCTTAATTCTTGTCCCAAATCTACTAGATCTTAACCAAAATACTCTAACAAAATTTGGATAGTTCTATCAGTCACAATAATCCAACACTCAGCTGTTAATTACACTTCCCCGAACACCTATATCTCTAGATCAAATTATTACATTAATCTCTCTGTATAATTATCTTGCCTCTTGAACATTTCACAATCCTAACTAAATAGATTAAGACAGTGAAAAACTTGGTAACATATCACTTACTTTAGTGTCCTCACAAGCTTCGCTACGTGGTGTAGCTTTTTCAAGATCATCGTGCAACTCTTGGAACTGTTAAAACCAACATCCCATGATTAAAATCTAGAAACCTTGACAATTTAAGACTTCACATAAAACATACACGATCTGTAGACCAAGAAATATTTTCGAATTTAACAAAGAAGCTAGGCATGGATGCATTTTGGTGAACAATCAAGAACCAGTGTACCTCGAAGAAGTCTTCAAAAGGGTCGTCCAAAATATCCCCTAATATCTTAGAATCCGAGCGTGGTGACTCTAAAAGTGAGCATTCAAAATGATCAGTCAGAATTGATGGTAAAAGTTAGATTAGTTCATATAAGTTACTGACTTACACCAACCTGATGAAAACGCCGCAGTCTTCTTACTGGTACGAGCATCGACACTTGCATAACTTGGGGTATTCTCTGGAGGGCAATGTTCTGGTTCGACCTTTCTTAAACTCTCATTCACCTATAAAAAGAATAACTTGACATGAACTCTACCCCCATAACCAATATTGAAGATCAAAGCTCGAATACATATATTCCCTTTCCCGTTTAACTTCAAGGAGATGAATAAAAGAATAAATCCCACGTTGATTTTTATATAAGTTGTCAATCGGTGATCTCAATAATAAATTTTAAGTTATTACAATGAAAAGCAATATTTAAAAGAAAAAAGTAATGACGTGAATTAAATGGCAGCGGTTCTCACAAATGGTGAGTAGCATATCAGTCATCTTTCTCTACAAAAGAATTCTTATCTTCTGTCAAAATAAATAAAATTTGAACCATATACATATTTAGGGAGTGATTATGTAAAAACTCCTCTTATAATATAAACTACTAACTAATGAATTCGTCTGAATTTTCCGTAAAAATGTTTGAATTCGCCTTAAAAATTGATGAATTTAAGTTTCTCATTGAATTCGAATCCAACTGTATTTAATTCATCCAACAAAGTGATGAATTCATCGTAGATTCATGATCTAAAGATTGAAAATGATTCATATTTCATATCTTAAAGATTAGTTCATATTTGATCTAATTCCACATATCTATATATACATATACTATTAAATTACTAATTAAAGTATCCTTAAAATTTAAAATAAATAAGCGATATTAAAATTAAAAAAATCATAAGAATATACACAATTTATAGTGGGAATAGATATTGCAAGTTCATATTTTTGCTGAAATTGGAATCACCTTATCATTTTCCTTGAGCTTGATTCCTGCAGCCGTACTCAACCTGCAACTCTGACTTTGCATCTTTACATAAGTTTTTGGCCTTAAATCTTTTTCCTTGTTGAATATCTTGGCAAAGTCTCCCTTGGCATTATCAGCAATGAAATGATGCCTATTGCTACTACTAGCAATACTTTTCAACTCCTTTTCCAACTTTGGTGGATCCTCGCAGCTTAGATATGTATTCTTCTTGCTGCTCTTATCCATCTTATACTCCACATGATCAGTTCGAGATGAAAATGTTGGAAACTCCACTACTAATTTGGTCGATTTGGCTGGAAAACTGCAACATATAAACCCTTTTAAAATATATGAGATTAGATGACAAAACACAATTCAGTTGGTAAGACGTTTTTCCTCCAACCAATACATCGGAGATTCAAGTCACGTGGAGGGATGAATACGTACGGATTAGATTTATGAGGCACGCTTACATTCGGATTCACAGTACGTTTATCTTATATTAAATTTTAATCATGATCAACAAATCCTAATCAAAAATTGATGACCCAGAATAGATGTATACCCTAAATCCGAATACACAACGGTGAGTAATACGAACTCGTCCTCCCTTTCTCTCTCTTACACACACTGAGTAAGAAAACACAAAGTTGAAAGTTTTACAGTACCTAAACCGATGACGACGAGTCCCTGATGGTGAACTATATGACTCATCGCCTCTAAATATGTCATCAAAGAAATCATCACCGTGAAGATGTCGCCTTCTCGCCGCACTTTTCCCTCGGAAAACCGGCTCCGCCGCCGCCGCTGCCTCACTGAACCCTCGCATCAAAAATTGACTCGGTGGGCCCCCGAAAACATCACCGAAGTCCAAGTCCCTTGAGTCTGTGTAGCAGAATCCTCTGCGATCATACTGACTTAAACCATCTTCACCTTTCATGAATACCTGCATGGAGATGTCCACCAACAAACTTCAACTTCTCTCTTGATAAAGTATTGGAGATTCTTGAAATATAGAACATGCATGAGCTGGTTTTCATTTTCAACTGTCTCTTGCATGAAAGCAACTGATCAGAAATTATCAGTTGGAAATTAATCTGGACTGATTGAAAAAGACAGAAGAACAGGGGTTGAGATTTGAGGGTGATAGAGATACATTTCTGTGAGAAGTTTGAAGCCACATGATGGATCAAATGTCATGTTTCAATGAATCAAGATTCGGATAAGAGAGGCGAAAACACTGCTAAAAGACAAGTGAAGGGGGGATTCTCTCATTATTTCGATTGGTCTCCGATATTAATTTCAATTTTGGTGTCACGAAAATAATTTGGAAATATCCGTGGATATCAAGTTGGTTAAAGGATGAGGATCATCGTCATAGTTTAATTTGCAGCTTAGAGGTCAAATGGCTTGTTATTTAATTTGGAAGGGAAAATACAATTCTAGGGAGACGGATGAATGCCGGGTGTGACGGGGTGTCAATGAAAATTTATAGAAATAGTAAGAATTTGCATGTACGAAAAATAAGTCATAACTTTCACAAAAATAATTGGTCAGATTTATAAATTTATTGATTCGTACATCGTTACAAGATTTCATGAAATTATGTAACAATGCATTTTAACTATTACATTATTTCGTTATCCAAACTTCTTGTTATTCGCATTCAGAATGGTATTTTAGTGACAATTGTATATTTTTAAAAGAATAACTACTTAATTTTTATTTTTACTATTTTTCTCGAATTGTCTTAGCATCCAAATGCGTATAAATGTTTACCTAGTAAAAGCCTTGATCACTAAATTGAAAGATTAGTTACGAAATGCCCAAACACAATACAATGATTATATTTGGTTGAGAGATTGCAAGATATACAACTATCCTACATTACGTTTCGTATGTTTTCAATGTGATTTTCTTTTCCTGTTCTACATAAGATTGAAAAACTGTTGGTACCTTATAGATATGGGTGGTCTCCAGTGCCTGCCGCACGCTAATTAATTTTTTGATTAATGAATTATTAGTTGATATTAATAAATTTTAATTATATTGAATAAACCTTAATTGTGAATTAATAAATCATGATTGTCAATAAATAGATCCTAATTTTAAATTAATACTCTAATTTTGAACTAATAAAGTTTAATTATAAATTAGTAAATCCTAATTATGAATTTAAAAATCTAATGAATTAATAAAACCTAATTATAAATTAATAAATCTTAATTTTAACTAATAAACTCAAATTAAATTTAATAAATTATAATTATTCTTAATTATTTTAAGTAATATATAATCACTTTAATTAACACAATATACATAAGTGAGCTTAAAGCTCACCCAAATTTTTGTCTTTAGATATATAGATGTTATCCTGTATTTTTGAAGTTGTAAAAGCCTCTCCGACAATATTTCTAGAATAACAGATTGTTTTGGACATGCTTTGCTTCAGAGCATCTCCAATGCAAGGAGGCATTGGGGATGCATCCTCAATACTTACCGTTGGGGGGGAGGGGAGTGAGAAGGTAGTGAGAGGAGAGATGAGAGAGAAAATGTGGAACCACCTCCCGGAAGGCAAGTCAAAATGTGGGCATTATATAAAATACAATAACTTGAATGTATATATGTAATAATATGTACGATATAAAATAGAAAGATAAAAATTTAAATCAATATGAAAAGTATAAAAATAAAGTATTTTTTTATAGAATGAAATATAAAATTGACTACTAAAAATTAAATTGACATTATTCTACACATAAAATGTAGAATAAACGTTTGAAAATTTATATAGATATTATTCTATATTTTATTATACAATAATATAGAGTGTAGAATAAACGTTTGAGGATGCTTTACGCTCCTCTCTTCAACTACTTACAAATTTAAAATTCTTTATCTTTTATTTCTTTTAATAAAGTAAGGAAGAGCCCTGTGTGGCGATTCCATTTAAATTTGGTACAATGTTTAGTGAAACTATAAAGATTTGAAAATAGATATGAGTGATATTTATATTTTAATTAAATATGACAGCTATCAAGTGAATAAAAAGAAATGAATAAAATTAACATGAGAAAAAGAAAAGAGAGAAAATAGGATTATGGCTCTTGCAAGGAAATCAAATATGGCTCATTTATCACATTTAACCAGTCTCGATCCTGATATTTTATGGACCCTAGGCAAAATAAAAAATATAGGCCCCCCTTATATTATACTTATAAAATAAAAATAATACAATATCATAATAAACGATTTCTTCGAACATTTACAGATGTAAAATTATTAATAAGAAATACAAGCCCCCTTATATAATACTTATGTATGATTTTCTTATTTAACATATTATGGATAATATTTACTCTATTAGTGTCTGTAGTAGATATTTTATTAGTATATAAATTGCATGATGATTTATTTCTTATCTAAAGATTATACGAGGATTATTTTGAATGAATTCATCCTTCTAATTGATTATACGAAAGAAAAAAAAGTAGTAAGATTACTATTCTAATTCTTATAATCATCACTTTTTATATAATATCATTTAATCATTATTTGCAACTTTTATCAATTTAATAGAAAAATTTAAAGATCAGCACATACTTAATTCAAACAAATTCACTACTACATACTGTTGTTTGGTAGCAATTTATACATGAATTCGTGTTTGGCATAAATTTACAACTACACAAACAAATCTAAGATTTAACTGATAGAGCTAAAAACTTAAAACTGATTTTAGGGCAAATGAACATAAATCTGATAAAAAATTAATCTTTTGAAACTGAATGGATATATATATATATATATATATATATATATATATATATATATATATAATTGGAACCCTGAAATAATGGCCCAGGCGTTGCCCATGGTGAACCACCCTAGGGTGGACCTGCATTTAATTTATACTATTGAGTTTCCAAAGTTAATAAAGTTTGGCAGATATTAAATGCCAATCACATCATGAAAATCCTGAGAGTCTGCATCTCGCTACAATAAATGCTTGATTCTAATTGATTTTGGCTCATTAACGAGATAATGGCTAGGGGTGAGAAACGGTTCGGGTTCGATTAATCGCACCGATTTTTTCGGTTAACCGAATCGAAATTTTTATAAATTTAATAATCGAAATCGAACCGTTTATTAAGTTCGGTTAACCAAAAACCACATCGGTTAGTGCGGTTCGGTTTTCGGTTAACAGAAAAATCGAAAAATTATTTGGAGATTACGTGAATTTATAAACGATACGTCATAAGATACAACTTTGCAATCGATGTGTAAACTTTTCAAATTTTAATATCCATAAAAATTCATCCAATATCCATCAATAATTCAAAATAAATCAAAGCAATCAACATCAATCTATCAACAAACTATTATGTTCATGCAATGATAATTTGATACATTAGAGTAATTTGATAATTTGATACATTAGAATAATTTGATAATTTGATACATTAGAGTAATAGGGTTTAACTTTAATTAATATTAGTAATTAGTTTTTACATATTTATAAAAAATTAAAATAATTAATAAAATAGAAAAGATTTTCGATTTTTCGGTTAATAACCGTTCGGTTATCGGTTAACCAAAACCGAAAAAATTTAAAATATTATATCAAGAAACCAACCGTAAACCGAATATGCGGTATACGGTTAATCGAATATGGCATAGTTTCGGTTCGGTTCGGTAGATAACTGATAACCAAAACCGTTTCCCAAATTTCTAATAATGGCCATCATTTCTAATACTTAACATTAAATTCAACTTTATTTTACAAGAATTATCACATCAAATAATAATTATCACATCAAATAATAATTCATCTCTAATATATAAACTCAAATTCTAATTCAAAAAATATTCTATATATTTATTCTCATACCACTTTTATACTTTTACAAAATAAACCTTTATATTTTCAATATTACACATTAAATCTATTAAAAATTCAATCAATAATTTAATATGAAATGAACTAGTATTAAATAAATTAGTTATTAATAAATAAATAAAGATAACTAAATTACTTATTCATTAAATAAGAGAAAATTACATAACTTGATTTAAATCATACATATAAACTTTAAAAAATGAAAAAGATTGCCATTCAATTATGTCTTTATTAAATGTCCTAATATGTCTTGTATTATTGTGTAATATGTATGAGTTAATGTTGTTGTTTTTAGTGTACACCTATCATTTAGTTATTATATACACATTTCAAAATTTATAAATTGTAATAAATCAATAATTAATATTATTATTTATTATCTATGAGTTAATAGTTACTATATGAATATTTTAAAATTACAAATTAGAATAAGTTAAATAATTAAAGTTTAATCTTTTTAGAATAAAAATCAAACAAGATTATAAGAATATTAAAAAAATAAACAATACTATTAACATTTTAATATAGCATAATTAAAAAAGAAACAACAGCAATCCAACATGAATTACCATGTAATGGGCTACTCCAATTAATGGGCTTTACTTAAACAACAATTTAATATATGCAATGTCTATGAAGCCCAAGAAAAACTCAAACTAATTAATATAAAATTATCCTAATTATTATTAATTGTCTTCTTCATTTTGTTTCCTGCGACTGCCTGCTACATTTTGTTATTTCTTCTCTACAATTTTTTTTATACACAAAATAAATTATCAATATGTAGAAGAATTATTTTACAATATCAACATAAAAAAGTGATTTAAATTTAGCTACAGTGTAAACACAAAAATAAGTTTTAAGGAAAAATAAACTTCATCGAAACTCATTTTGAGTTTAGATTTACAGATATGTTGGAGATGAATATTAACTGCAAAATAGATTTTACAATTGGGTCGGAGATAACCTAACGTGTCATTTCCGCCCCTGCTTTTAGTGCGCTAAATAATTTCGATAAAAATTTACAGATCATAGAACAATTAATATGCTAACTCAATGATCTACAAACTTATTTTCAAAATCATAATAATAAATCTACTAACCGGAACATGTTATTACACTATAATTTCTAATAATTTGATAGCATGATAACAATTTGGTTACCGATAGGATAATATATAAAGAAAAAATTTAATTGTGCATTTATATCTATCAATAAAAATTAAAATATTTAACTATTTTATAATATTTCATATCGCAACCTTTCGTGTCAACATGAAAAGTAGAGACAAATATCTATGCTCTCTGTTCGTGTAAACACACACAAATTATGTTCAACACTCGTGTAAAGATAAATATTTATAATACCGAATTTGTTCGCAACTCTTTGCATCGACATAAAATACAAAGAAATGGGAAGAGCTAGAATTGAGGTACAAAGCAGAGGCAGCCCCAATGGAAGCATATAATTTTAGCAACTGTAGTTGAATAATAAAACAGACCTGCAGTTGAAGCGCATATGCACCTTATTTCACACTGATTGCAGAAGCCACACTCGACCAAACCAGCAACCATGTTTCTCCATACACAGGAAATAAACAACAAATACACATCCACTCAACAGATCGACAAGGCCGTAAAACATAGCAATCAATCCTACACATCCAAGAAAAGTAGTAGACATCATAAATAAGAAATAGATGCAACCAAACCAGTTGAAAAGAAGGGCTTACAGTTACAGATATAAAGAAATATGAACTCGAGAAACTTACAGTATGGGACGATCTTCCAGCGTTGATTTCCATCCTTCTTCCACTCCCAGAGCACAATTCTAGTGCCATCGTGGACACCTCCATGGTTCTTATCACCGTTGAACGCATCCACGTTCAGTTGAATGTTGCTGACCATCCTGATTGCGCGATAGCCATCACCTAAATCCTTGCTCTCTGTCCACAAAATGGATTCATCAAGTTTGTTGGAATTGTAAGGTGTCAACTCCACCTGTTAGGGAAAAATATATGATCAGAAACTGTATCACTTAACAATGATATTCATTTATCAATAATGAATCTTGGCAATAGGTTTAAGCACCAAAATTAACAAGAAAAATGAGTCTCACTTGGAGGGAGAAACTTCTCTAGGACATTGGATTAAGAGATACGAATGTCTATGTTTGCAGGGACAGATTGTCTTTCACAACTTGGAATTCTACATATTAGGCTTGAAAATTACACAACTTGTGTATGTATATTTAGTATAATAAACCAAACTTAACAGCCACATTTGTGGTACAACAACAGCTAGCATAATAAGTTGAGGGGTTTTCATCCACACTTATCTGCAGTAAAAATAGAACTCATAAATCTAAGTATATTTGAACTAGATTGACTGATTGAGACCATATTTTGATTCTAACTTTAGATGGAAGTCTCCAGTTTGAAATCAGTTTAACAACCATGACTTTTTCCCTAGTATTAGTCTTTCATCTTAGATGAGTTGTGTTCAATCAAGAAGCTAACAATCCAATATCTAATAGAAATAAATCTAAGATAGAATTTAATTTGCAGTTTTGGCACCCAAATGCGAGGATTCAAGCAATCACCTTCACATAAAAACAATCACTTAAGTAAAATTCAATATTCTAATACCAAAAAATAAAGATTAAGATTTATACACAGGAAGTAGAGGACTTTATACGACAATTGGCAAACGTTTCAAGAACTTTGCACATTAAGGCTCTAACTTAACAACCATCAACACTCGGCATAAAATAAAAATCAATGAACCAATAACATTTGTCAAAAAATAGGATTTCTGAAGAAAGAGGAAATACAGGTTGAGTGGCGCCAACAGAGTGCTTCATGGCCTGTCCAGTGGCTTTGTTAACCAAAGCAAAACTTGGGAAGCCCTCTTTGTCCTTCACTCTCGTGCTGAACTTCTCATCCTTTATCCAGTGCTGAAATTCAATTTCCAATCCGTTTTCATTAATTCGAAGAAACATACAATATTGGAGATCATAACTGAATTTCAGAAAAAAATTATTGAAGCCCACCTGCAAAGGATCGGCCGAATTGGAGGGCGCGAGAATAACCTTGCCATCACGAATTGTCAAGGAGAAATTCGGCTCAGCCTTGCAATACATCCTAACAGAAGGTTTATTAGCCAGCTCGTTGTTCTTCCCATGGGTATTGTGGCTGGAGGCCGCTGGAGCATGAGGCTGGTGGTGGGTCGCCGCCGCGGCGGGGGCTGGCGGAGAGTGGCTCGGGACGTGTGGTGGCGGCGGAGAATATGAGGTATGGGAGGTGTGATGAACTTGCGGCGGCGGAGAATATGAGGTATGAGAGGTGTGATGAACTTGCGGCGGCGAAGGATTGGGGGCGTTCACGGTGTAAACTGGCGGTGCGTTATGAGCCGCCCCGGTGTGGGACGTATGATGTAATTGCGGCGGCGGCGGCGGTGGCGCGTGGTTGTGTTCCTCTTCTATGCGGTCGTGGTGGCGGGTGTTGTGGTGGTGACCATCCATGTTTGCCTTTCAAGTCTTGATCAGATAAACTGGGATATATATAATAATTCATAGAATCGGATTCTTGATTAAGAAAGGGGAAGAAGGTCGGCAGCGTGAGTCGTGTGATGTTGTAAGTGGCCGACAGAAGACAGATAGCGAAGCGTTAGGTAGCATCTCTGCAAATTAATACTGGAATCGTCCAATTCTCACTGGTTGTACCCAAATTTCAAGAAAGCTAACAGTCAAGGATACAAATTCTTTTTAATCCTACCCAATAAATCAGATAAATTTATATTTATAATTTCATTAATTATTATAATAAATAAATTTATATAATTAATTATCAAATTTAAAATATATTAAATAAAGATAAATAAGAAATATCATAATTTTTTACTCTCAAATTACAAATTAAAACATTTATTAAAAAAATTAATAGAATAATTAAAAAAGACCCCGAAGGAATACTTCTTATCTAAACCTTATAGATTAACACCTATTATATAATTATACCCAACAATTTTATTATGACATATATACTATTATACGAAAATGACCTACACTAATACTATCAATTTTTTAAATTTGGCATCCATTAATTTGTTAAGACAAAATTGTTAGAATTGGCGGCCTCAGCAAAAATTTGTTAACGTGGCCTACATGTAACATATGATATACATTTAAATAAGATCCAATATAATGTCATTTTGCTTCATTAAAAATGAAAATGATTTTGGTTTGCTTGCGCCGCTCATCTAACTAGCTCAATGTGTTTGAATGATTTAAGATGTAAGTACCTATTAAATTTGTAGAATTACCTATTAAACTTATGGAAAGTTAAACATTATTAATAGAACATAAAAAATGAAACTAACTAACTCAATGTGTTTGAATGATTTAAAATGTAAATCTATATTCACATTAAATATTTTCTTGTTTGACATTGAAGGTTGGAGAAAATTTGTTCTTCTACTTATAGTTTTAAATATGATTTTGTCCAATGTCTAATCATCATCACTTGTGATCTCAATATAATCGTTATACTTTTGCTTGTGGTTCTTCTTTTTCTCTATAGTTGCATTTCAGTTTGACTTCAACTCTAACTCTATAATTGATTTTTTAATTCCTTGCGCTTTAGTTGGTTTTAGCTTTTTAATTGCTCTTTTCTCTTCTCCTACCTGAGCGCCTTCACTTTTTTAATTGAATTTTTTTGTCTTCTCCTTAAGGTTGTGTTGTTGTCTTCAATTGATGCATCAATTCGTGATTTAATTTCCTCATCCATCAAGTTGCATTGCATCTTTTGTATCGCATTGAGGTTTCCCTTGTCATCGGTTTTTGCATACTTGACTATCTGTCATAAAACATATGCAAGATGAATTTTGTATGTAGAGGTGGTCTCCTGTGCGCCAAGACAGTGAGACCACCTTAATTAATTAATTAGTTAATTAATTTAATTAATTAATTAAATTAATTCTAATTAAAATTAATTAATTTAATAAATTTTAATTGTAAATTAATAAATATAATTTTAAATTAATATAACTTAATTTTGAATTAATAAACTCTAGTTTTGAATAATAAAGCCTAATTATAAATTAATAAACCCTAATTTTGAATTAATAAATCCTAATTTTGAATTAATAAACCCTATTTGGAATTAATAAACCCTAATTTTGAATTAATAAACCCTAATTGAAAATACTAAACCCTAATTTTGGAATTAATAAACCCTAATTTTGAATTAATAAACCCTAATTTTAAATTAATAAACCCTATTTAGAATTAATAAACCCTAATTGAAAATAATAAACCCCAATTTTGAATAATAAACCCTAATTATAAATTAATAAACCCTAACTTTGAATTAATAAACCCTAATTATAAATTAATAAACCCTAATCATGAATTAATAAACTCTAACTTTGAATTAATAAACCTTAATTATAAATTAATAAACCCTAATCATAAATTAATAAATAAAATATAAAATAATAAAATAACACATTAAAACAACAAGATAAAGATAACAAAATAAAAAACACTTACAAAATACATAAAACTTAGCGCGCGCACAGTGGGGACGCGCGTTCACAAGTTTTGGTCTTGTATGTATGCACATTGTTCTCGCCATTATGGATATCAATCATGTCAATTCGTTTGGGTTGGGGTCAATCCATTCAGACTATCGGGCTATTCGAATTGGTATTTTTTTCGAGTTAGAAATGTTCAACACTAACGCTAAATTCTCAGGTTTCGGGTTAACTTATTGAGTCAATCGGACTAGAAAACTTAAGGGAAAAAAATAAACTATACATATTGTTTCTTGATAATGATATATTTTTAACAAATATTTTATATTAACTATTAGAGTAAAAAGATAAAGAATTAAAATAATAAGTATAACTTTCGAATATTAAATCAAAATACATTTCACAAGTATATATATATATATATAATCTTATTATACTAACTTTCAATGGCAAATAATAAAGTTTGAAGACCATGTAATGTAAAAAAATTCAGTTAATGGGGGAAATTACTCGATTTTCAAGTCAGCCTATTCAGATTCAGTCTACTTTTAGCCCAACTCACTTAGGTTGTTGGGTTATTCGATATAATTTTTTTAGGATAAAAAATTATTAACACTAATCGTATCAAATTGTTGATCTATTCGGGTCAATCCATGAATTTCATGCTATATTGACATCATTAGTTACCATGATTAAATGAGCTTGTTAAATTTTAGATTATTTTTAATTAATTGTACGTTGATAGCGTAAAGTAACAATTATTTATTAATATACATATATATATATATATAGTTATATATATATATAGTTGTATTTATATCTGACTGATTGATTGAAATATACTCATCCACCAAATATTCTACATACACTGCTGCAACTTCATTAAAACATTGTAACTCATGCGTTATAATCCTCTCGTATAATATTCAGGGTTATCTTTACCTCCAATTGTAGTAAATAAAATTTAATACATATATCCATATATAAATTTTTATGCATATATACTTGAATCATTACCACAAAGTTATAGTAACTTGAAATATGCAAAAACAAAAATTATAAAAATTATAATTTAAAAAATATAAATATGGTAATTGGAAATTTTATTTGACACCAATTAAGTTTAGTTATCTACATGATAATATAATTAGATTATCTTATTTTCAAAATAAAAATAATTCAAAATATATTAAGAAATCTCTTACAATTAAAGTCCATGAGGACATCATAAAATGGAATACAAAATAAAAATAATAAGGGGTGGTCTCATGCGGCCGCACAGTGAGACCCACCCTTATTAGTTATTAGTTAATTAAGTTTAATTAAGCTTAATTAATTAATTTTAATTAATTAATTGATTCTAATAAAAATTAATTAGTTTAATAGGCTTTAATTATAAATTAATAAATAATAATTTTGAATTAATAAACTCTAATTGTGAATTAATAATCCCTAATTTTGAATAATAAACTCTAATATGAGTTAATAAACCCTAATTTTGAATTAATAAACCCTATTTAGAATTAATAAACCCTAATTTTGAATAATAAACCCTAATTGGGAATTAATAAACCCTAATTGGAAATAATAAACCCTAATTTTGAATAATAAACCCTAATTATGGATTAATAAACCCTAACTTTGAATTAATAAACCCTAAGTATGAATTAATAAAGCCTAATTATGAATTAATAAATCTCAATTATGAATTAATAAACCATAATTATGAATTAATAAATTCTAATTGAAATTAATAAATCCTAATTAGAATTAGTAAACTTTAATTTTGAATTAATAAATATCAATTTTGAATTAATAAAACCCAATTGAAAATAATAAATTTTAACTAAAATAATAATTATAATTGATAATTAATACATCTTAATTAATAATTAATAAACTAAATTATCCTTAATTATCTAATTAATATTATATTAAAGCATTTTAACGTGAGGCATGGTGAGCGCGCGCTCACGGGAGTTCTTGTCAAATAATAATTGAAGTATGAATATATAATTACAATAAGAACTATCAAAATAGTCGTCGAACATCAAAGGGCAAAAGAATAAGAATAAATAGATTGTAAAGCAATGCAAAGTTTTGTGTGGTAGATGAAAAAAGGAATATCTTGAAAAAAGGGGAAATGAAAGTCGCTTGCCATTAAATTATCTTAACCCCATATATTTAAGGTATGTTTGGACAACTTTCTTGAAGTTATTTTGTTAATCTTTTATATTTGAAACACAATCAAATTATATATTCGACTCTCTTAATTATTTTTTTCTATAAGACTAGCTATAACATATCACAATATCACTCGTTTTAATATATGTTATTCAAAACACCGATTAAATTACATCACATTCCCTAAAACATAGCTACAATAATATTTAATAGGAGCATGCTGTGCTTAAGGGATTCGGATCCACTGAATTGTTCAAAACATTTTTCTCGATCATTTAAAGCTCACAAATTCAACAACCCTAATAATCCAAGCATGCCCTCTCTCTCTCTCTCACACACACACAGACAGAGAACACGCACAAGGGCATACGAAATAGCACCATCACAATGCAGAGATAACCTCATTTGCACGAACAAGCACTTTAAATAATAATGGAGTCCACGAAAATGGGACTGGTACAAGAAAAGTGGAAATTTGGACTCTTGACAATGAAGCTGGTCGTAGAGATACTAACCGGAAGCCTCTTCTACGTAGAGGTGGGAGAGGAGGCCACCGTGGGCGACCTCAAGAAAGCAATCGAGAAGCAAGAAAACCTATCCGGGGATCGCCTCATTCTGCTACTCAATGCTGAGGAGCATTACTCGTTGGACAAAGACGAAGCTTCTCTCAAAGATTATGGGGTTGAAGATAGCTCCCACATCTACATCGTCTTTGGACCCCAGGACAACATTGCTGCTTCCTCTGCTTCTCCTTCGACTGCGAAGGAATCTGCCCCCGTTGAGCCTTCACACTCCATGGATTCCACGGGTGGTCTTACAAATGTGGATAATACAGACGAGGTTAATGAAGACGAAGCTCCACACCACGAGAATGCTTCAGATGGGGCTAATGAGCCTTCTGCCGCAGTTGATCAAGAAGAATGAATATTCAATTTTTGACAGAAGATAATCTTAATAACTAGTAGTCGACTCTAATGTTTTTCACTGTTTCGTCAATGAATGATTCTTAATAATCTTTAGCCTTAGTCTGAACACGTATGTTCTTATAATATTCTAACTCTTTATAATGAGAAACATTCAAGAGAGTAAACATTAAACAAGCAAGAATGGAATTTGGAGCAAAGGAGTGAAAACTTTGATATGTAGAATTTATATATTCAAAAAACTACATTACATAAAACTAACAGCCGAAAATGGAGAAGATAAAACTGGTGTACCATAAAAGAAAACAAAGTTTGGAAGGGAAATATGAGATGTTTCAAATGACATTTCGCAGAGCAAATTGCTCCAAGAAGACAAACTCTGCTGAGATGATCTGTGTAAGGTAAAACAAGCACAAGAGAGGCGACCTATCGCTATTTTGACTCTTCACTGAGATCCATCAGGAAAGGGGTCCAGAGCATCCTGTTTGCCATTCAAATAGAACTCAACAACAGCTTGCATTCTTGGATATTTATCAGGGTGGTAATTCACGTGAACGATAACAGGCTTGATTTTCTTCAGAGTCGCATCTTTCCTCACTGTCTTGAAAAGGACCTTGCTGTTCATAAACAGATAGAAATCCAAAGTTCTCTTGGAAGCATGGAGCCCAATATAACCCGGGTGAGAAGGGAAGAAGAGCTCTTCATTGAACACGGCTTGATCCCAAACATTTGCCTCCCTAGCAAGCCTCCCAGCCACGCGATCCAGCAGCTCAATAGAAGGAATAGTCGGCCTTATGTAGAAGAAACCAGAATTATAGACCCATATCCTCATTGTGTGAGCATATCGTGCCCAACCCATAGCAGGCTCATCAAAGACATCGTTGAACCCATAAGCAGTCATATTATTGTGACCATCCGACATAGACTCCACATCACAGTCTCTATGCAAATGATCGAACGGATTCTGCAAGAATACTATGTCTACATCTGAAAGAAGAACACTATAGCCCAGCTGCAGAAATTCCCTCAGTATCCGAAATTTCAGACCTGATACGGCATGATTGCCACCACCTTTTCCAATAGCGTCAACAGATTCATCCCGATCCCTCTGGTACACAGGGACGTCATTCGCCTTGCAGAACTCTAGAATCTCGTCATCTAACGCCACCACTAGGTAATTAGGAATCCCCACCTTCTTAATGTAAGTGAACCAAAGTTCAAGCATTGCTTTTACATTCGAATTGGCAAGAGCAACTATGATCTCTTTCCTAACAGCAACCTCAGCCAAGATCTTAGCAAGTCTAGGGTTTACAGTGTCATCAGGAATGACAGTTGGGTTTGTCCTTAGGCTCTTAACCGTACCAAAGCGTCCGGCCTTATGTGGTTCGCTCAGTACCACGACTTGCTCGTGCGCATGTTGGTTCCCCTGCTCAGCCAACCGCATTTTCTCATTCAACTCCCTCACTTGTCTCTTCAACTCAGCATTCTTATCGGATAACCTCCTAATATCCGACTTCAGAAGATCTATTTTTTCAGTCGATTCACATGATGCCGGATCAACCTATGCATCAATCCACACCATAAATAGAATTCTGATAAATCCTTATGAGCCATAAACTCACTGATATACCAAGCATCAACAACAGCAGAAAATCAATTATCTTTCACTACAGTAATACACAATCATTTTGCTTGTTAATAACTCAATACCATGATTCACAGCCCTCTACACTAATATATTTTGGTCCAATTTAGCTAAAAATTGCTGAAGATTTAACAAACAAACAAATTAAAAGAATCAGCAGAAACTATCAAAATGAAGAAACCTCAATTTGATCTAATGAAAAAGCAAATGTAGAGAAAGTCAACTTCTCCCAGTAGTGAAATATCAAAATCACAAGATAAAATAAGTTGTAAACAAAACCCAAAATCGAGCTCATTATCAAATCCAAGCATGCATTTCCAGAAATCACGAACATAGAACTTGTTACCCATGTCACAACTTAGCTAAAGTCCACTCTAAGGCAAATCAATCGCAACAAAAGAATTCAAAAAATAAAATAAAATAATAAAAATCTATTGCCGCACCTCCAGATTAGAATCGGAAACACGGCGAACTTGAGTGGGATGAATTGTGGAGAAGAATCCATGGGGGAACAAAAATGCGAAAACGCATCCGACGGCTATTCCGATCCCAATCGCCGCAATAATCCGTGATCCGCGGATTGATGGCTGCGAATTCTTCTCTCTCCGCAACAGCGCCATCCCAAACTATCTCGAATTTCCAGGAATTTTCAAAACAGCATCACGTGAATTACACTCAAAGCTTTAAAGAAAAAAACATAATTACTGTCGCCGCAACATGATTTTTGTCCGAATTTTGTCTCTGTTACTGAAAATCGAGATTTGGGATTTTGGCGTGAGTTTTTGACTCTCCTCAATGCTTGGTATAACCCGGGTTTTTTTTCAGTAGAACGCGGTCGTGGTTCTGGAGAATTTTAGAGAGAGAATGATTGTATGTTTCGCGTCGTGTTTCTCCGATAGTGTGATTCTGCGCTGGCATGATGATATTGGTTTAGGATACATATTTGAGAGTTGACTGTACGACTAGATCCGATCCAGCTCTACCAAATTCCATTGACTAACTCCAGTAGGTGTTTGTACATAATTATGATTTATTATTTGCATAATAGACTATAATTAGGCTTTACCACTTCTGCGTTCTGAGCCTGTAACAGTACTAATAATAAACGAGTACATATGGAAGTCTCATCGCTAGTTGAAATTTCATTTATTTAAATAATGAAAATTGTGAAAAGTTCTTCTGTGGATGTTATTTCTGAATAAACATATTAACTAACAATGGATAAATTTGTTTACGTCATTACTAGTAGGTATTTTATAATTTTATAATTTAACTAACAATGGATAAATTTATAATTTTATTTTAACTAAAAAATAAAATTCATCATTCCATTTTTCATCCAATTAGAATTAGAATTTAGAAATTAGAGTCAGAATCAAATAAAATTGATATTATATATAATTCTTTATTCAATTTTTAAAATATCGATTTGAAAAAATTCAAAAAAATCGATATTTGAACGAAAAATCTACACTGTGAATTCAAAAAAAAAAATATAAATTCATTATTTCAGTATGATTTGGTTCAACTATTCAAACTTCAGGTATTTTGTTCACCTCTAAATCAAGAAAGTCACAAAATTAATCTCCTCAATTTTCCCCTCTGACAACAGACGAAAGGAAAGGAGAAACAAAAGATTTACTCTCACGAACTTAGTTCAATTAATTAAGAATTAGTAGATTTGAGATAATAAAAAAAAACTCTAAGATCAATCCCAAACTAAAATAGCATGAAAGAATTGGATCATGGGCTTCCAAAGACAAAATAATTGGACTAGAATGAATTGGACCTTGAGAGCACTCAATATCACTTTAATCTTATATTTGTGAGTTGTCTCGCTCCCCTTCCCAAAGAAAAATAAATCGCAAACTGTCCCCCAGTGACGGTACAATAATTAGGTGGGTTCGCGTGGTAGGAGGCCACAAGTTCAACCCCACCAAACGCCTCTATGGGTTTGAGCGCACACCTGGTTTCAAGTGTGGTTTACATGTCTGTGTGGTTTGCGGTTATCAGCAGAACGTGGGGTTTCTAGTCTTCTTGTGCAAGGTGGCGGGCATGGCTCCCCATGATACCAAAAAAATAAAAATAAAATAAAAAAATCGCAAACTATCACATCTGGTTTTTCAAGTGTGGTTTACCCGTCATGTGTGGTTTGCAGGCTATTGCATAGGAACGTGAGGTTTACCCAGTGTGCAAGCGGCTGCGGTTTTCTCATGATATCAAAAAAAAAAAAATCGCAAACTGTCAATATATAATCACAAAAAATCTTAAATGTGCAAATATAATTATCTATACACAGTGATTAAGTAAGAAAAATAGTCTTGCATCAATTTGATCCATTCACTACGAACTGCAACGCTTAATTATTATTTCGAAAAGAACAAGCTTTACAGCTTAATTCTTCATTATGAACATTAATGAAGAAGGTAGAACTAATTAAGCATTTCAACAATCATGCTGACAGAGGCAAACACGACCCGGAAATCCAGGGTATTCATCGCAATAACCATACGGATTAGAGCCAGAATAGTAATTGTTACACAGCTTCTTACAACAATCCTCACCACAGCGTTCTATGCTGCATGGACCCAACCCAACTAAACACCTCTTTGCATTCTTTATTGCATTTGCACCCTCTTCTTGCATGACATCACTACCGATCTTTTCGTCTCCGGCCATCATCTCGTCTCCGGCCATCATCTTCGTCTCACTCATACCTGTCGTCATTACTGTAAGTATAGAAAAAATAGTTAACATAATTAGGATCTATTAGCGTGTACGCATACGTTCTTACCCGCAGTTTCTAGAGACTCGAGTAAACAAAAAAATTGAGACCCCTAAAAAATTGACGAATATTTTGTATAAGAATTTTGATTTAGATCATATAATAAAACACATGCATATGTACGTATCTCTAACCATATACTAAGGGGATGTTTGGCTGAGCTTATAAGCTGTTTAAGAGCTTATAAGCTCAATCAATGTGTTTGGCAAATTAAGTTGTTAGAGAGATTATAAGTTTTCAAAATAAGCTCTAAGAGCTTATAAGCTCTACTAAAAAAAGCTCTAAATCCCAACTTATTTTTTAATGATCTTATAAATTACAACAAAACTATAAAAATAACCCTAATATATTTTCTTATTTTCATGTTTACCCTTGTTATCCAAATACTTTAGCATCTTATAAGTTCTTAATACACCATATCTTATAAGCTCTTAAAACAACTTATAAAGTTGTTGGAGCTTATAAGCTTTCTAAAATAAGCTTAGCCAAACACCCTCTAAGTTCCGTTACATAAGAGACTATACTTAAAAATCAATTCTAAATAATTTTCAATGTAAAGAAGTTGGATAAAAAAGTTATAGAAACTAGATGTACTTGAAGTGAAAAGAAGGGCGATGATGAAGAAAGATGTTGGGAGAAAGCAGGCCATTTTCTTCTGAACAAGATGATACAAATTTGATAGATTGGTTTCAACGAATTATATACATTCTTATTTTTATACACAAAACACTATATAGAACAAGATATTAAACAAATTGTCTCAAGTTGGGATTTTCTGAGATAAGTAAAGATTACTGATTTATATAACAGAATGATACAACATTGAAATTATGTACACTACAGTTAAATACTACTATATACTAGCTTACAACATGGCAATTTCATTAAATTATATGGCCAATAGAAAGAAAAGCCAGCATTTCAAGTTTTATGAATTTTAGCCATTTATTTTGGCGATACTTTCGTCGATTGAGTAATTAAGATTGTGGTATATAATCATTATTTCAGTCAAAATCAGGTTACTAATTATTACCCCGCCTACAGTTTCCTAATATTATATTTGGAGTATAACTTCATCAAAACAAAATACGTCTCATTTTACTATTACTTTATTTTATTTCTTGTATTTTGTATACTTTGATCCTTGTCTATTCACCTCTTTGATGTTTAGTTTAATTTATTCTTATATTTTCTATATTTTGCCTCGAAAATTGTAAATATTGCTTGATCCTTATATATTCACTTCTTGTATTTTCTATATCTTGCCTCAAAATAGGGCCGGGATAAAAGTTTATTTAGCAAGTATGAGGGAGACAGTCCAAAGACATGAAAGTACAATTGTAAAGTAAATAAAATAGGGGTTCCAATTCCCTCAGAGAAGCAAAAAATTAAATTTACAGAAGTTGTAACATGTCCCAAGTACTGTGATACTGTCGAGGAATCTGTCAAGCACTCGTTGAGAAATTGTCCAGTAGCTTTGGAAACTTAATGTCATTATACCAGAAGATTTGGAGAGTTTTCATAGCTTATTCAAAATTCAGTTTTCTAACCCTGCTAGTTGGCAAGCAACCTTTGTAGTTGTTTGTTGGTTCATCTGGAAGTCTCGAAATTCCAAGTACTCTGAAGAAAATCATATTCGACAAAGAGGGTTTTGTTTCAGGTAAAACAATTATGTCACTTTCGAACCAACAACATAAGCAATTTGGCGCATAATATTATACCTCAACATTGGGAAAACTTCATGAGAAGGACTAAGTCAAACTTAACGTTGATGGAAGCCTAAAATAGATATACGGCGAGGTGCCATAAGCGGACTACTGAGAGATGAAATGGCTTCTTGGATTTGGGGGTTTTCCGTGCCAATTGCTAATTCTACTGTTGATGAACAGAAATTCTTGCGGCCCTCAAAGAGCTAGAGCTAACTTGGGACAGACATATACCAAAGCTAATAGTTTAAACTGATAATCGGTATTCAAATGAGTGATGAGCAACTACAAAATCTCCTTCACGAGTTCATCAATGAATAACGACATTTACTTCATCATCCTTGGGACATCAAAGTTAGTTACATCACTTATTCTGCTAATAACTGTGTTGACAGATTAGTTAAGTTAGCTATGAAACAGATGGTGGGTCGTCAGAGTTATGGGATCCCCTTTCACTAACGATCAGAGAACTGCTTCAAGCAAATCTAGCTTAGATTTTTTTTTTCCATTTTTCTGATGTATTAAAAAAATAGGGGCTAAAAGTTTATAAAATTGCAATAGACAAACTAGGAAATAAAGTACATGGAATTATATATTCAAAAATAGTAATTATATAAATTAAACTATAAAAAAGTTAAAAAAATAAATTAAATTAAATTAACATGCATGTTTGGTTAAGTTGCACTCAAATTATACTATGTTGATGAAATGTTTATTAGCTGCTCCCAAAATTCGAGGAAGGCCACCATCTTGAGCCAGAGCAAAGTAAAATATCATGAAAGATTCGGATCATGGGCTTGCAAAGACAAAATAATTGGGCTAGAAAGAATTGAATCCTCTAGATATAAACATTGGGTCCAAATAGATTATTTGAAGAAAAAAATTATTATTATTATTATAAGGGCAATTTCTACCTCCACCTCTCTATTTTTCTTCCAAGTTTTCCGGTGGAAACGTCGTCCAACTTAGCCGAATGGCAAGAAGCAATTAAGTACCACTGTGTATATATAATACATCATTTCGACTTCACCTAAGTGTTTCCTCTTCTAAGAACTATTAGATTAAATATATATTTAAAATACGGTAACGTATTTAAACTTATTTAAATACATCGGTAATCATAAAATAATTTTTTTTTTTAAATCTAACATAAGATTTGATACAGTGCTTATTACAGTAAATTCGAGGGGTAAACATCTTTTTTTTAATCAAAAGTAAAACTAAAAATTTCCGAAGTATTAAAGTAAACCTTTTGGCTTTAGTAGTCTTCCTTGAGTTGGCAAGTTAGTAGATAACACACAACTTTTCCTGAAAAAGAAAAGGTTAATAGATAATATAGATAATGTGAAAGATGTTAAAATATAATAATAGTCCTCGCGCCAAAATAATATTATGGCATCGTAGATTCCTATTCCCATTCAAATTCAGGTTTAGGAATTACATTCCGACTCAACTTCAATCTAGTGGAATATCTATATAAATTCTCGTAATCTCGCAAGTTTCAAACATTAGCCAACAATTCCCCCTATACACAATCTTCAACCATGACCGAATCCAAATTTTGGGAATGGCTCCGTTTCGCAAACCCGCTGGGATGCTGTCTTCCTAGCCCATCTCCCCACTTTAATTACGACGAAGCCGTTAAGCAAGAATTACTCCAAACATCATCTCCCACAAAAACCTCTGATCTGTGCTCCTCCGAATCCTACGCCACTGATGTCGGAGTTCAAGAACTAATCGATGACAATCAATTAGGGTTTCTTGGGAGGGAGAAGATGAGGCCAAAGACGGCGCAAGTCGATCCGAGATCGCGGGCGCAGTGCATCGATTGCCTCATCGACGTGGCCGAGAAGCTATACTGCGCGCCCAGCACGCTGCACCTGGCCGTCAACTATCTCGACCGCTACTTATCCACAAACCCATTCGACTACCTCGGCCGATATCTATCCGGACACGCAGTCGAAATCGAGGATCTACGCTTCGTTGGGCTCACGTGCTTGATGATCGCCTCCAAATACGACGGAGTTCGAGAGCAGTTCCAGTTCGACGCGTACCTAGGCCTTTGCAGGAGCGCGGTCAGCCGACACGATCTGATTAGGATGGAGAATCGTATACTGAACTGCTTGGGATACGAGATGACGGCCGCCACCACGTGGAGCTTCTTGGAGCAGTTTGTTGCTAAAAGTGGAAGAAGAGATGTTTCGTTGGCGAGCTATTTTGCGGAGGTTTCGCTGCTTTCGGCTAGCATGCTCCCTTTCTTGCCTTCTCTGGTTGCTGCGTCTTCCGTTTTCTTGGCGCAGTACGTTCTGGAACCTTCTAAGCAGCCGTGGAGTGAGGATCTAAGGCGTCGCACGATGTATCAGCGCTCTGATTTACTCGATTGTGTGTTAACGTTGCATGATTGCTGCTATGGGAGTAGAAGCTACTATTTGCCGGCGATCACGTTCAAGTACAGCAAGAAGAAGTACGAGTACGTGGCGTTGATAAACTCCCCTCCATATATACCTCTACATATTTTTCAAGACTAAGATTTTTTTTTTTTTGGAGTTCATGGGAACCTACCTGTAAACCACACTAGGTCGTCCCAAATGGGCTTTGTTTTTCTTCTTCTTCTTCTATTAATTCATTCAAGAATAAGTTAATTGTTTCGATCTGATTGAGTTTCCGACTACTGCGTTAAATCGAGTTAATTGTACTACGTGGATATATAGATGAGATGATCCTTTGTCACTCTCTATGAACAATAGGAAAGGCTAATGCCTCACATGCATTAGCTAAGTTTGAGAATTACAACTTCAGATAGCCCCTCAATATGGATAAGGGTAGATAGTTGGTCTTCATGGATAATGGATATAACCCAAATCAATTAATGAATTATGGTCATTTTTTTATATTATGAGAATTCACAGTCGTTACCTTTTATGCGTATTGGATGACCCCACGTTCCTGTTTAATGCAAACTAACATGAATTATGATCATTTATGTATCTAAAATAAGAGGCTAAATATAAACATATCCGAGCTATCATATCCTACTACAAACATATGAGAGTATTAGCGTGAACTATGATGCGGTGTCATAATATAGTGTGATAATATACTTTCCGAGCAACCAAATCTATTAGCACGAACCGGTAGCTAGTTAAGCCAAGTAATTCATAAGAACTAACTCCTTCAAAAGCAGGGGATCAACCCAAAATCGTCCTTATTAGGTCAACTATAGAAACTATGTTTTACGATAAAACCTCACATATAATTTGGAACAATAAATTTGAGATCTTAGATTAGAGATATTCTAATTAGTCTCGATATCCTAGATCTAAACATTACGAAAAACTTTAAGTCTTCTCAAGCAATTGTTATATGACGAATGAACACGTTATTAATTTAGTGGTACTTGTAAAAATAAAATTGATTATTCGTACCCACATTATAATTGTTGCATCACAATCTTTGACTAATTTTGACTTCGCACTCTTGATCTCTTTCTTAATGATGTCATAGAGAAAGAAAATTGATGTCAATTGATCTCTTTCTTAATGATGTCATAGAGAAAGAAAATTAGGAATGCATATGACGTCGTGAGTATATTAATTTTATCATGCATGGTAAAAAAAAATTTGTTCGAGAGCTATATAAACATTACTTAGAGATATCAATGAGTGAGTTTTACCCGGACCGATCTGGAACCGTTCAAAACCCATTAAATTTTAAAGAAGTGGTTCTGGTTTATGTTTCGATTCCAGATCCACTTTAGATCCAGACCGTTTATATCCATAGTTTGATGGTCCGGTCCGGTCCGGTCCGGATCTAGTTCTGATTCCAGAACCAGAACCAATACTTATTTATTGGTTCTGGTTTGAGTAAAACTCGTTTATTGACAAGCTTAAGTTTAAATAGTCTTGTCAATGAGCTAATTTTATCCATATCGATTCAAAATCTAGGTATGATTCTTATCCAGTTCTGGCTCCAGACCTGCTCAGATCCGGACCGCTTAAGACTCATAGTTGATGGTCTGGGTCGATCCGGATCCAATGTCTAATGGGTCGATTCCAGAACCATTACTTATTTATTGGTTATGGTCTGAATAAAACGCACTCATTGACATCCCTACATACACTAACCCTTTTAGGTTACTCAATTCTCAACCTACTATCTTTAAGGGGAAGCTGTCTTACTATCTAATTTGCTTTGGGAAGCTGTCTTACTATCTAATTTGCTTTCGTAATCTGACGAATATTTCTTAGAAATTTAATTGTATTCAGATCCAAACAAATATGCATCACTAACTAATTTTAAGACTTAGATTTAGTTATACTATACTCCTAACTAATAACGGATTCCTAGAAAGCCATCCTAATTGTCTTCTTAGCAGAACCTTTCTATTAATATTATCATTTTGATTAGAAAAGTTCTAAACACTGAGATCAGTCTTTTCCTTTAATTTCCTGTAGCAGCTGTGTATAAATTTGCAGGGCTAAAACTTTTTTGCTGCAAAATAATATAATTCAGTAATTTAGTAAAATGACTAGAACAAGTTTGAAGAAGAGAGCCCGTGACTCTCCAGCCCCAAAGGCAGATGAATGTAGATACAAATAGTCCAATGAAAGTATTACTAGGAAATGGCCTCTTAGCTCTACGAGCTTAGCTAAGTTGGTTAAAAGTTAATAGATTTAAGACAAGGACCAAGAACAGCTGCAGTGTTGAAGTTTCACCATCTTTAGGGTGACTCCTTATAGGCACTATACAAATGTCATCCTAGCTTCTTAATCGTCGAGTTACCGTGATTTACCATCTCATATTCTTATGAGACCGGGGTGTGAGAGCTCCCAGAGGAGAGCTTCCCCTTTTCGGGACAAGAAAATGGCCTCTTAATATAAATTTTATATTTATTTGGATTAATTGTCAATTAGTGCACAAACTTTTATTTGTCTTATAATTTAATGCAATTTTTACTACCTTCAATTTGTTGCAATATTGACACCTCTAAATTTTGTCGCCGTCGTGTGCCGATCCCGCCGAGCGCCGAACGCCGAGCTGCGTGCTCGTGCGTGTGGCGCGCGAGTTCGTGCACTAAGGCTGCCCACTCGCCGTGCCCCGTCGCCTCGACGTCCGCCCGCACCGCCGAGGTGTGCCGAGGCATCTGCGCGAGAAACGCACGCCCCACACGCCCAACTGTCGACGTTGTTCCGCACGTCAAGACCCGTACGCGATCTTTCGACGGTTCTGCACGCATCGTGCGCCCCGTGCATTGATGCTGCGCCACGTCATGCCTTGTCGTGCGTTGGTTTCCGGTGCGCCTCCCATCGCATCGTGCAACGAGACTCCATCATCTCGTCTCGTTATTCGTGTTCTTTGTCTTCATTCTTCGTTTTTACAGATTTGATTTACAAAAAATAAATCTTAATCTAACTACGGATTTTCTCGTGGTGAAAAACGAATCCGACGAAAAAACCAAAAATTCAAGCCACGTTGAACGACAGATCTACAATTAATTATTGCGCACGTAATAATCAAACATTAATTAATCCAACAGAGCCAATATACTGATCTCAGGCTCTGATACCAGTTGTATGGAAATCTTATTTTACCCTCTCCCGAGAATCTATCTTGGATGTTTAATTCACCATATATACATTGATTATATATCTAGCATGCACCTATATAATTAATTGTAACACGTTGGTGTTTACTAGTGTTTATCTGTGAATTTCTCAGATAAAGAATGATCAAGACTCGTGCTTTGATCTTCTGGATTGTATCCCGTTTGCCAAAACTTCAATGCTGAGTGAGAGCAATCTATGGAGACTACTACAAAAACTCGTCTTTTTCCTCAACTTGTAATTTTCGAAATCACAATGAATTCATATGCACTGATTTTCTCTCACCTTGTATTTATAATGCAACCCTTGAATCCCATTAGGATGTGATCTCTGCATATCTAATAAATACAATCATATATTTTCAAATAAATCATATCTAGAATAATATCCTTTGATATCTAATGATATCAGATATAATCTATCTAGGTATAGGAGAATCAGAACAGAGCCCAAGTGAGACTCTACTTAGTGAGGGATGAATTTATCCAGCAGTCCAAGCCTTGATGGCCAGCCCAAGGATCAAATACAAGGAATAAAAATGGCCTAAAATGAATTAATTATCTTATGTTCAGTCTAAAACATAAATTAATTCATAAACATTTATCCATGTCACTAGAGAATAAATGATGACTTACCCTTTTATTATCGAAGTTGAGTCGTGTTTGCACTTAGACTTCACGAATCCTCGTATTTAAGATATCGTACGTCCATTAATTATTTATAGCTCTATGACTACTTAAAATAATTAATCTCTTTAATTCCTTAAGTAGTACCACTCAACCTTATTATTGTACTTGAGCCAACTCAACCTAAAGGGTTTAGTACAATAAACCTTTTGAGCTCTTTAAGGGAACGTCATCATCCTAAACGGATACGGTGACTCGATACAGGTAACTAGCATGACATACAAGCACTGTCATCATCCAAGATACGAAGAATATTGAGTTATCTCATGTAACCCTCACCCATAACAAGTCAAAGTGATGGTCAACAACTCATACTCACATAAAACCTTATCGAGATTTAGATCAACGTAAAGTCACCGAGATCTAGGTTCTTCACAATGGTCAGATAGAAGAACTCATCTCACTATGATCCATCAATACGTTAGAGACGTACCAGCCTAGATAAGCAACCAAGTCAAGTCACTTCTTATCAATACTGCAGCCTATACCGATAACTCGTCATCAAGTTATCTCAATTGTGATCCTTTTTATATCTCATTAAGATTAACCAACCATACAGACTTCTATGATCTTCTACACACTGTATGATCTAACTTATATATGAGATAAAGGGATATACATATGCAATCAAGTAAACAATTCAGATAGGAGATTGTAATAGTGGTAACAGGAAACATTGTATACAAGTTCAACCAATCTGCTTCTAGTATATAAATCCAATAGATAAATCTTAAGTTCGAGCCCAACTTATCGGTTCTATTAATTTGCCTCTGTAAAATGGTGTACGCTATCAATTTTGAGGAGTCATTGACTATTCCAATTATGTATACAAAATAAATTTTCAGCATTGATGTGGCCTGTAAAACTTATGGATCCATTCCAAAAAGTAATCAATTACTCCCTCCGTCCCGCTTAAAGTGTCCAATTTCTTTTGGGCACGGGTATTTAGGAGAAAGGTATAAAGTAGTTAAAGTGTTAAAAAGTGGGTAAGGCCCACACTTTTTGAAGGGATAATTATTTCCTAAAATGGAATGAGACATTTGTAATGAGACAACCCAAAAATGAAAGTGAAACATTTTAAATGGGACAAATGGAGTATCATTTTTCATGAGAAATTGGCTCACTTTCTTGATTACTTGTTATTGCACCTCGCTAAGGTTATGGACAAAAATAAGATATAATTTGGGATGTATTTATAATTTTTAATTTATCAAAAGGTTAAAATTTTAATTTATTGTTTAATCTAGTGTATCAAACAAGTAATTTATACTCCCTCCGTCCCCAAAATTCCTTCCTAGTTTTTCTTTTTGGAACGTCCCTCAATTTCCTTCCTATATATTTATGGAAACTATATTTCCAACTTTACCCTCAATAATATTCTTTATTTACACCTTTTTTCACCCATGGCTCATTACTATTTCTCTTTCTTACCCCCAACAACCTATTTATTTACATCTTTTTATCACATATGGTCCACCACTAACTAATTTAATATTACATTAATATGAGATCCTTATTCCACTCACAATACACTAAACAACTTTCATTAAAATCTGCACCCAAGATTCTAGGAATGAATTTTGGGGACGAAGGGAGTATAATCTATGTTTTATATCTTATTTACCAAACAACAAGATATGATGTCAATCTCACATAATCTACAATACATAACTTATTTCCTATCTACGTCTATCAAATGAGTAGGGTGCTTATTGGATCGGTTTTGATACCGAAACCGATTGGTTAACTTGTTAATCGATCGGTTAATCGGTTCGGTTATTGGATATCCAAAATTATCCAATTCAGAAAAGAAAAAAAACCACCATATGTATTTAATATAATATTAAATTAACTTGTGTATTACACAAAAATCTAATATAAAAATGCAAAGAGCATAATATTAAACAAAAATCTAATATAAAAATGCAAAGAACTATCAACTTGTGTATTTAAGTTAATAATAATAATAAAATAATAAATTAATAATTATTTAATTTCGGTTATTCAGGTATACTCATTCGGTTATCGGTATACCCGATAACCGAAATTAACATGAATTCATTATCCAATACCGAACCAAATATCCAATTTTTCGGTTATTGAATACCGATAACCGATGGATATCGGTTCGGTTCGGTAATACTCATTATCCACTTATCCAATAAGCAGCCCTACAAATGAGGCCTAAATATATCTTAATAATTTATCTACTGAATACTATTATATCTTATCTAATGTACGCATTATTAATTTCTTCGAACTTCATTTATATTAACTATGTATATGAGCATTTTCAAGAATTGGGAAAAAAATGTTAGTAGGCAGTGTTATGCTTCAATCAAGAGGGAAATACACACTCTATCATATTTGCTACAGAAAAGGAAAAATTATCTACTATTAAAAGAATAGTCATTTTTTTTGTGTGTAGAAAAACCAATATATCATAAATATATATTAATTTTTTAAACCCAACCCAACCCTTCCCTTTGCAAACCCCCACACCCCCCCCTCTGCAGAACATCAACTCCCCGCATCCCGTAGAGATACTCACGGTTGAGTGCGGAGCGCAGGAGTGCGAGAGCCGGAGTGAAGGAGTGTGAAGTACTGAGCTACGGTTATGCATGGAATGCATGGAAGATGCCACGTGGAAAGACACGTGGATTGTTTGTTAGCTGACAGCTTTATAGATTGTTAGTTTGTTATGATGCGGTTAAGATGAAAAACATATTTTCCATTTCTGCAGACAGATATAAATAAGCTAGTCATACAGCTTGTGATGTAACTTTGAGTTCAATAAAATTTCCTTTCCTCTCTCCTATCGTCAGTGTCTATATTTCTCATTTTCATCACGGTATCAGAGCTCTCTATGAATGTCCATAGAGAATTATGAGAAATCGAAGAGTAAACTAGAATATCCTAGCCGAAGAAAAAGAAGGATTTGGAGAAGAGGAGGAAGAAGGAATTGAAGAAAGAGTTCCATACATTCAAACCAACGAAGAAATGGATGCAAATTCGATGAATGATAATCAAATTGGAGAAATACTGCAGCTACACAATGGAGACCATACTGGTATGCAACTAGTGTCATTTCAATTGAATGGAAACAACTTTTTAAATTGGAGTAGATCTGTTAGACAAGCGTTGGGAGCTAAGAGTAAGCTTGAATTTTTGGATGGAAGCCTACAAAAACCGCCGGCTAACTCTCCACATCATAAGGCTTGGGTAAAAGCATATTACATGATTTCATCATGGATAATCAATTCGATATCTAAAGAGTTGATAGATGCGTTTGTTCACATCGACAGCACTAAGAACCTGTGGGATGCATTAAATCATAGGTTTGGAAAGAGTAATGGCCCTAAGATTGCGAGGTTGCAGCGAGAGATTAGTGCTTATAGCCAAGGGAATCAAAGTGTATTGGCTTACTTCAACAAGCTTGTTACTATGTGGAGTGAACTTGATATGGTTCTACCTCCAGTCACGTGCAGATGCGATGCACGACAGACGATAACACAGCGAGAAGAGAATCAAAAATTGATGTAATTTTTGAATGGATTGAATGATGGTTACGAAAACACCAGAAATCAGATATTGTTCTTGGATCCCCTTCCCAGTGTAGACAGGGCCTACTCGATGATCTTGCAGATGGAAGAGCAAAGATTTCCATTGAAAGCTATGGAAATAACAGTAATAACATAGCTATGAATGTTGGATATCAGTATGGAAATAAAGGGAGCAACAATGGAAGAGCTTACCAATTCAAAGGAAGAAAGAGTAGAGAAGAATCATGAACTTATATTGTACTCACTGTAACAAAGCAGGACATGATGAAAAGGAATGCTTTAAATTGCATGGATTTCCTGAGTGGTTTAAGAAGTTGAGGGAAATCAAAGCAAAACAAAAGGTGAATTATGTCGAGAGCTCATTTGGAGCAAATAAAGAAATGGACGAAAGTGGAACAAGCATACTGGAATCTAATCGAAACATAGGCAAGATGGTACATGAGGAGCTTGCGATATATATGGGAAAGATGATGACAGAAAATCAAGATGAGTCTAAGAAGAACAGTTACAATGCTAACATGGTTCAAAATGCTACAGACTGCTACAAGGATTATAATGGTCACTACGTTTTTGGAATTATGGATGGAATGGGGAAGGAGAATTGGATAATTGATTCCGGAGCTAGCACGCATATTTGTTGCAACCCTGAACTGATGAAGAACAAAGTAAAGCTAGAAATCCGGCAAGATATTCACCTCCCAGACGGCAGCATAAAGAGGGTCATATTCAAAGGAGATGTTGACATCAATGACCAAATCAAGTTGGAGAATGTTTTGCTCTCGCCGACATTCACTCATAATTTGATTTCAGTTGCACAACTCTTCAAGGAGAATTCTGCCAGATGCGCATTCTTTGGAACACATTGTTTGATTTAAAAGGTTAATTCAGACCACGTGCTGGGCATGGGAGAAAGTGTGGGAAATCTGTATATTATCGAAGGAATGAACAAATGCAATGCTATGACAGTGAGCACTACATCTGAAGTCAAGGATTGGCATATAAAACTTGGACATCCATCCACTCAAACTATGACTCACATGCAGTGTATCAAGAGAATGATGACAACTGCAGCCATCAAAGAGTTAAAGGAATGCGAGGTATGTGCTCGATCTAAGCAAACTCGTTTGAATTTTTCTGTTTTGCATAGAAGGACATCTTCGTTATTTGAAATTGTGCACATAGATGTATGGGGTCCATATAGTGCTGAATGCATCGACAATGCTCGATATATGGTGACTGTGGTAGAAGATTACAGTAGAGTCACTTGGACCTACTTGATAAGCACTAAAGATCAAGTATTTGCTATGGTGAGGCAGTTTATTAGTATGGTTAAAACGCATTTTGACAAATCCATTAAACATATACGGACGAACAATGGTTCTGAGTTCGTCAATATGAATATGAAGGATCTTATGAGTAGCTTTGGAATCATACATCAAAGGTCATGTGTTTATTCACCCCAACAAAATGGGATAGTGGAACGTAGGCATAGGAGTCTATTACAGATAGCTCGTGCTTTGATGTTCGAAAGTAAGCTACCCTCCAAGTTTTGGTCATATGCATTACTCATGGCTACGTGGTTATTAAATAGGTTGCCTAGCCAGGTGTTGGAGTGGAAAAGTCCGTTTTCTCTACTGTATGGGAAAGAACCACCAATGGAAACAGTACATCCGTTTGGATGTTTAGCGTATGCCTATAATACATCTCCTCATAAGTCCAAGTTTGATAGTCGTTGCTTAAAATGTATATTTCTGGGCTATGCAGCTTTTCACAAAGGTTTCTTGTTATTCGATATGGATAACTCCCAAGTCATCATTGGCAGAGATGTTAAATTTGTCGCCCATAGCTATCCAATGCAGAAATCAGTTGAGACATCTCCTGAGATAGTGGATAATCCTATTAGTTCATCTGTTGAATATCCCTACATATGTTGTGAAAATGCTGAGAACTCTCTGCACCTCCTTTATGCGTACCTGATCTTGTTCAAAAATGATGAATCTACACTTAACATTGAAGAGTCATCTGTTGTCTCGCAGAGAACAAGGACCAGGAAAGTGAAACCTCCAGTATGGCTAAATGATTATGTTCATGGAAGTGAATTTGTTGCCTCACATGTCACTACTTTCAGCTCATCATTAACTCCTCCTACATTCCCTTATCATATATCTCTATGTCTTACACCTCGGTATACAGCGTTCCTTGTCAAGATAGACAATGTTCAGGAACCGACTTCATATAAAATTGCTAGTCTAAATGCAGATTGGGTTGATGCAATGGAGAAGGAAATAGCTGGTTTAGAGGATAATGAAACATGGATCGTGGTTGAATTACATGATGGGAAGAGACCAATTGGGTGCAAATGGGTATATAAGATCAAGCTTCATGCCGATGGAAGTATTGAGAGATTTAAGGCTCGGCTCGTTGCTAAGGGCTACAATCAGGAATTTGGGATTGACTACACCGAAGTATTCTCTCCTGTTGCGAAGCTTGTCACTGTAAGATTCCTCCTCGCTATTGCCACTATTAGAGGTGGCAAAGTAGCGGGCCAAGCCGGGCCGACCCCGGGCTCGTCGGGCTTTCAAATTTTTCGGGCCGGTCGGGTCCGAAATTTTTCAGGCCTAAAATATGAAGCCCAAACCAACCCCGAGCGGATTTTCTGGACGGGCGGGCTTTTTTATATAATCTTTTAAATTTTTTTAATATATAAAATTAATATTTTAAATTAAAAAAATAATTATTTAATTAAGATCTCATAACTCCTTAACTTAAATAAAGAATCAGTGATGAGAACATTTTGATCTTACTTATTCTTATGATAATGCTTCTTGTATATCTTAACCTATTTATGTATTCATGTGATGATATTATAATGCAGTATGATTTTAATTCTTTAATTTAAGGAGAAAAATTAGTAATTACAAATCAAAGATAAATGATATTATTAAACGTCAATCCGACTTATACTCATAAAATAATAGAATAAAATAAATTAATTATATCAGATATATTTAAGATCAATGATTCAAAATAGATTTTACATACTATAAGATCATTAATCATCAATGTATATATTTTGGATATCATTTCTCTTAGGAAAATTTTGAATGATTTATGAGGTTATTATTTTTCCGAATTTATTTTTCGACCAAGATGTGAATTAGTAAGAAAATTGTTACTATAAAAATAAATAATTATATAAAATATAATTAATATTATTAAAAATATAGATATGTATATTAAATAATATTATAAATATATATATTTAATAAAATCGGTGGGCTTTTTAGCCCAAAACCCGGCTTTTTGGCCCAAAGTCTTAGAGGTCTGGGTTTTTGAGGCGGGCTTTTAGGCCGGTTTTTCGGCCTTTAATTTTGAAGCCCAAACCAGCCCAAACCCCGGGTACCCCGGGCGGGCTTTTCGGGCTGGTCTCATTTTGCCAGCTCTAGCCACTATGTGTCATTGGGTCGTTCATCAAGTCGATGTAAACAACGCATTTCTGCACGAATTTCTTCATGAAGAAATATACATGACTCCTCCTCCTGGATACACAAAAGCAAAGCCAGGACAAGTATGCAAATTGACTAAAAGTTTATATGGATTAAAGCAGGCCTCCAAGGAGTGGAATGTTGAATTCTGTTCGAAATTATTCAGCTTTGGTTTTCATCAGTCACCACATGATCATTGTCTATATATTAAGGGATCGGGTGATTCGTTTATTTGCCTATTGGTTTATGTTGATGACATCTTGATTACAAGCTCTAATTAAGATCATATTGCTGAAGTGAAATCATATTTGGATAAAGCCTTTTCTATTAAGGATCTTGAGCTAGCACAGTATTTCTTAGGAATGGAGATTGCTCGTGGAACTTCGGGTACAGTGTTGAATCAACGACGGTATATCATTGACCTTATTGATTCTGGTGTCTTCTCGGTTGTAACATCGCGCCACTCCTTTCCCTACTGGACTTATTCTGTCCAAGATAACCTCACCACCTCTTGATAATGCTGATTCATACAGAAGGCTAGTAGGTAAGCTACTTTATTTGAATCTCATCAGGCCTGATATCAGCTACGCTGTGCAGCAATTGAGTCAGTTTGTGACTTCACCTTGTCAGCATCATTGGGATGCAGCTGTTCATGTTCTTAAGTATTTGAAGGGTTGTCCATCTCTTGGACTTTTCTTCCCTTCATCCAGCACTTTCGAATTAAAAGGATTTTGTGATGCTGATTGGGCTTTTTGCTCCACTACTCGCCGATCCTTAACCGGCTATTGTATGTTTCTTGGCTCTTGTCTAATTTCTTGGCGATGCAAGAAGCAAACTAAAATGTCAGTGTCCTCAGCTGAGACTGAGTATAGGGCATTAAGGACAACAGTTCGTGAGATGTTATGGATTTCATATCTCTGCACTGATTTCTCAATCTCTATTCCACGTCCTGTCAAGCTTTATTGTGACAATCAGGCCGCCATCCACATAACCAAGAATCAGGTTTTCTATGAGCGCACCAAACACCTCGACATTGATTGCCATCTAGTTCGTGACTATTACAAGGAGGGCTTCGTTATTCCTCTTTATATACCTACTGGGGTTCAGCTTGCTGATTTCTTTACCAAAGCCTTATCTGGACCACGTTTTCGTTTCCTTCTGCTCAAGCTTGGGATGGTGGATATCCACCATGCCCAGCTTGTAGGGGGGTGTAGAGATACTCACGGTTGAGTGCAGGAGCGCAGGAGTGCAAGAGCTGGAGTGAAGGAGTGTGAAGTACAGAGCTACGGTTATGCATGGAATGCATGGAAGATGCCACGTGGAAAGACACGTGGATTGTTTGTTAGCTGACAGCTTTATAGATTGTTAGTTTGTTATGATGCGGTTAAGATGAAAAATATATTTTCCATTTCTGCAGATAGATATAAATAAGCTAGTCATACAGCTTGTTATGTAACTTTGAGTTCAATAAAATTTCCTTTCCTCTCTCCTATCGTCACTGTCTATATTTCTCATTTTCATCACATCCCCTCCCCAGATCCGGCAGATAACCGCCGGCACCCTCAACCTCCTCCTCCACCGCTAATGGTGGTGGTGGTGGTCTCTCTCCCTCTCTCTCTCTCTGCGATTTGAAGATCCACTGCAGTCACTGCCATCCGCCAACCATCGCCTCTCTCTCTCTCTCTCTCTCGGCGTGTTGAGGATCCACCGCAGTCGCTGCCATCCGCTACCCATCGCCTCTCTTTCTCTCTGCACGCGTTGAAGATCCATCTCACGCCGCTGCTGTTGCAGATCCGATGAATAACATATGTGTTCTATCTTGCATAATTTACACATGCATGTTTATATAATTTTTTTTTTTTGTCAAAATCGAGTACGAGTTCAAAATTAATGTCACACAATTTTGCGTTTTCCTTAAACTCTTAACATTGTTATACGATTACATGAAAATTTAAACATGCATGATATAGTGTTTATAATATTGTTACATGATTGAATCTCAAATTGTGTAATTATTAGGTGCGTGTGCGGTCTAGTGGTAGAATGGTTAATACCCGATACCAAATGTCTCGAGTTCAAGTCAACCGTGACTCGACCTTTAAATTCTCTATTTAATTGAAAAAAAAAAGTATAATTATGTAAAATAGTTCAAATTGAATATGTAACCTGATTAATAATATTATATTAAGTATGACTATTTAAAAGTAGAATTTTTTTTCCTTAGCTATATCAAATAGGCTATATATGGAATTGCCTCTTCAAGCAATGACTTGTTAAACACATTTGATAGTCTTTGATGGCATAGCACGATATCTCAATAAGTTATTGACTGAATCATAGATTTTAAGTGATAGGTGTGTCGGATGGGGGTAAGCAGCCTAGCCTAAACCCACCAGGCCAAGTCATGAAACTTGGACCCAATTGAAATTCTTCAAACTAATTTATGGAAATACAAACTCGTCCACAAATTAAGCTTTTAGATTGGCCTATTGGGTTACATTAGAAAACGACGGGCCCATTGTGCCATTTACATTTTTTGGTGCACACCATTTTTTTGAAGTTATTAATTTTTATATTTTATTTATCAATGCGAGAGTACACAGCTTGTCCAAAATCGAATTGGATCGAGATTGGCTCATCGGGCCGGGCCTAGCTTGACAGGTCTACTATGTTAGTTTGCTGATGTTATGTGTAATGTTCCAACATACACTCATTCGATTGAGATAACATTTTTTTTTCAGTATCTTGTAGTCGCAATCCATGATATTCATGGATGTCCCATTAAGATTTATAACTTTTTCTGTTGAGTCTGTCATTTAGGTATTGTTATGAATTTTACAACAAACAAAAAGATAGTGATATTATTGTAAAGTTTCAAAAGTTAGGTTAAAATTGTAAAATTGGTGAAAGTTCATACATTAATTGGCCATCGACCCTAAATTTTAGATTCAAGTAGTAAACTTTATATAAGTTCAACTATTAATTTTATGGCAACTGTGAAACATATTTAACTTTCAGATCTAATTCAATAATTCATATGTTGCCTTTGTAAGGAGCTATAAATCTTGATAATCTAAATCTTTCATTATATCGAATATACCCCCAAAAAAAAAAAATCCCAAATCCCATAAAATCAAAATCCTATATCATAGTTGCAATAATAAAATGAGCCTGATTATTATATATTGTACAACGGGCATGAACATGGCTACTACCTAATTTATAGAGTTGAAACTCGAGTAGGGCCAGCAGCCTAGCAACCTAATCTTATCCTTTCTTTATTTTTGGCAATTTTTACATTTTAGAAAGAAAAAAAAAAGACGTGCGACAACAAAATTTTCTTTTCCAGCCGACCACTTTAATTAAAGCTAATTCAACGTCTTTTTAAATCAAGTTTTCTTCCCTCTTATATTTAGCCAATGATAACTATCAAGTTCCGTAAAAACCTAAAAAAACCTTACATGCATAAGGTTAAAAATGCACGTCTCATTTATGGCTCAGGGGACGTTTGGCTAAGTTTATTTTAGAGAACTTATAAGCTCCAAGAGCTTATAAGATGTTTCAAGAGCTTATAAGAGGTAATGTCTCAAGTCTTATAAGTTGTTAAAGTGTTTGGATAATTGATCATATGTTTAGAAAGAATCGTGAGTTAGAGAGAAAATCATAGTTAGAGATAAAATTGACGAGATGTGAAGTTGATAGTGTATGTGTAGGAAATAACTAACTATAATAAGGTTATTTTGATAAATTCATGGTTGCTTATAAGTTTATGAAAAAATAAGTAGGGTTGACCAACTTATTTTTAGGAGAACTTATAAGCTGTTGGAGCTTATTTTGTCAAACACTTTGTAACAGTTTATAAGCTAGCTTATAAGCTATTTTAAAGAGCTTATAAGCTCAAGCAAACACCCTCTCGATTAATGTGTGATCTCATTGCTTGATGAATATTCGAAATATGTGATGTTTGGCAGCATTTCACCAATGAATAATTTGATCATATATGCTAGGATGTCAATCGGGCCAACCCGCTCGGGTTCGGGTCAACCCACTCGGGTTATCGGGCTATTCGGGTTGACATTTTTTCGGGTTAGAAATGTTCAACCCTAACCCTAAACTCTCGGGTTTCGGGCTAACCCATCGGGTCAATCGGGCCAGAAAGTTTAAGGGAAAAAAAAACTATATATATATTATAACAATAATATTTATAAAAAATATTTTATATTAAGCGTTGGAGTAAAAAACAAATAAGTGAAAAATAAATATAATACATTCCACAAGTTCTTTTTTTTAATCTTATTATACTAACTTTGAAGAGCAAACAATGAAAATTAAAAATATTTCTCATGACTAAATTCATTTCTTCTAATATGCTTTAATATTCGCATTCCATGTAACTAAATGATCTCTAAATAATATAATACAATTATAGCGAAGTTAAAACTTATATCTAGAAAAAATTAATTAGTTAATTCAATATAATAGTACTATTTAAATTATATTACAATATCAAAAATAAAAAATAATGCTCATAACTAAATTATTTTTTAATATATCTGAATATTCATATTCCATAATAGCTAATTTAATATTTAATAAATATTTTATAAGTTAATTCACTATAATACCAATTAAAATTCTAATTTGAAAAAAAAAATTTACTATAAATAACTAAATAAACAATCAATCTATAATAGCTACAAAAGTTAAGATAATTAAACATGAAAAGTAAATTTTTGAAATCAAGAATTTTGAATTTCTAACTATTAGATAAAGGGAAAAAAATGAGTTGAGTTTTTTTTTTTTATGCCGGCCCGATGGGCTGACCCGTGACCCGACCGGGCCAACACGATTAACCGGTCAACCCGAATGGGCTGGCCCGAATAGCCCGATTTTATATTCGGGTTATGATTTTATAGCCCAATCCATTAATTTTATCGGGTTATTCGGGTCAACCCGTGGGTTTCGACCCGTATTGACATCCCTACTAGAACTAAATTGGAAGAGACAACTGGATGCAAACAAAAAATTACTATAAAAATGGAGTTGTTCATTCCCATTCAATGATGTATTATATTCCATTCTTGTTTAGTCGGAAATTTGTATGATGATTCGAATTCTACATGAATTCAGTCAACATATGTTTTGGTTCATTACTAGGGAGTACATATAACATCTCATTTAACATAATAAATTTAAAACTGTATATATTATATAATATTACATAATTATCTTTACAGTAATTATACTCATACTATTATTAATGTTGTTTGTAGGCGTTAGTGCGGAGTTATATTAGGTACTGAGGGCCCCCCAACTTTTTTCAAAATGTAGGTATATATTTGATATGTTATAATATTTTAAAAATTTTCTTTTAGCCGGATGGTTAGGACCCTTCTTGTTTGAGAGGGTCCTGAGTTCGAATCCTCTGCAATGCTTCTTCTACCCTTTTCTTTTCTTCCCTTCTTTTTTCTTTTTGTCCGTTTCTTTCATTTTCTTTTGTTTTTCTCTTCTCTCTCCCTTTTTCCTCTTTCTTTCTTTCCTTTTTTTTTCTCTTCTATTTCTTTCCTTTGGTTTATACCTTTTTTTTATTTTCATCTCTCATTGAGATCTTAGTTCGATACCTCTTCGCTACATATTTTTCTTTTTCTATACTTATTTTCCTTTATCTTTCTTTCATTTTTCTTTTTTCTATAATTTGTTTTATGTTGATAAAATGTCATTTCTTTTCTTTTTCTATAATTTATTTTATATTGAAAAAACAAAATATATATACAAATAATAAAGTTTTATATGTGAATTAATATTCTCAATCAAATTTCTAAAAGGATTATAATAAACTCATTATATTATTTAAATTATGATTATTTTATAATTTTATTTTATTATTTTTTAAAATTATTATTAATTGGACCCCCAGAAAATATTTCCTGGCTCCGCCACTGTTTGTAGGGGTCAAGAATGAGGATGTGAGTGTATGGGGAAGGATGAGGGAGAAAAATACACTGACTGGAATTTTTTCATTTTTCTTTGCCTTATCGAGTGTAATTGAGTCTGATGCTGATCTCGTTGATGGCAAGGATTATCAGTCACCAGAATCAGTGAAAACTCAGTGTGTATGCAAAATGTAATGAAACATAAAGACAAATTCGTTCGGACAGTTGGGCCATGAAGAGGGAATTGAGGATGTAATTGTGAAAAAAAAACAAGACTGGGAATTGTTTGCCAGAGGATCAGTCAAAGCTTGAGGTAGAGATCTTGCCAATACACGTATCATAATTGGAAGGAAGCAGGAAAAAAAGTGAAAATTGCACTAAAGACTAACGTTATTATTATTATATTTTATGAAATTATGTTACTTTCAGTAGCTTTGCTTTTCCCGTGTAAGGGATCATTATGTTGGTTCACCTTTTTTTTTATTATTGGAAACCCGCAACTACTATCTACAGTATGCACTGGATAAATCTCACATTCATGTGCAATAACTTACAAATCACACAGGACAGGTAAATCACATTTAGAAAACCAAGTATAACAGGCTCAATCGAACCTGTGACCTCTCGGCATTTGTAAAGTAAGAACTAGGCAAGCAATGAAATACCTTCTCCACCTACTTACATTTTTCTACCTTCTTTCTATCTCTAATTCTCCATGTCTATCGCATTTTGTTTCCTAATTCTATTGTTCCATTACAATATTTGCAAAATTAATCAGTACACACGTTCGATCTTTTGTTAAATTTTTTATTTTTTTCTGACTTTATCTTTAGGTAATTTAGTCTACAACAAGGTTGCAATTGACTTTGGATCTTTTGAGAGAGTATTTGAGTCATTCAGCTTATCTGATCTTCTGATGTTTTTCTGACTCAGACATGTCTGATGCCACATTAGTCATAGTTCCCCTGACGATCAAGCTTCCTGAATTCTTTCATTAAACTTAGTTTTTCGGATGATAGATCTTTCGACATTGAATTCTTCTTCTGATAATTGACTTGATTTAGCTTTAAACGCGCTGTATGTTGCTTTTGACTTCATCGACTCGGTTTGCTACTTTTGAGAGCTTGAGGCTTTGGATTGGATGAATCTATCAAGTCAAGAAAAATATATCCTCAGATGAATCAACAGATTCTTGTCTGACTTGATTATTGATTAAACGTCTTCAGTTTAGTTTTCCCTTCAAAAAAATGATATGTCTAAGCTAAGTTCAGCTCACTAACATAAAGCCTCAGTGGTTGTCATCAAGTAGATATCTTTTGAATATCTTTTTAATTGATTTTAGGATCTAATCAAAACCTGTCTTAATCCCAAATTTCCAACATTGTTAATATTTCTACATTATCCGAAAAAAAGATAATTTTCTTCTTTTGGAATGTAAATTCCGATTATCAATCGTTGATATTGAAACCACAATCGGAATTCCCTTAACCTGAACTTCAACTATAAAAATCCTTAAACTAATTTTTCGATCTAAGATCAATTTGGTGCTAGAGTTTCTCCTCAAATAGTCATGAATCATAATTCCTTTGTGTCAACTCGATTCCAGATTGGAAAATTAGTTTGGGGGGTTTTATAGTTCAAAGTCAATGGGGTTTCGGTCATGGGATCAATTCCAGCGACTCATGGTCGGATCGGATCGGTCGAATTTGACACCGCAGTAAAAGAAAGTTTTTTTTTTTAATGGTAGGATAGATTTGTTAATTAATACAAATTTTAATTTGTAATTTCGCATATGTTGGGGTTCCCTTGTAAAAGAGATCAAATAGTAGGGTATAAATTGATATTTTTCTTTAAATATATAAAAGGAATATAATATACAAATCAAATTTTGTAAAGAAAACTACTTCTATTAGATTAGTAATAGATATAAGATATACAAAATTACAAATCCATTTATTGCCATTGATCTACGCATAGCATGATGATAACAAGCGATCCAGTAGCAATTAATCACTAGTTACAACAATTGCACATCACTCCACATGTATAAAGCATATGCAAAACCTTATTGTACTAATTACATGCCTCCACGAAGACCAACCAACGCCAAAGACACACATAAAATTCAACAATGAAAAACAAACCAAAAACCCAGGATTAATGCATCAAGGGCAAAAGATGACGTTATAGCTGGTCCCCGGCGGGCACACGAAGGTGCTGGTGGGATCATCCTCCGGGTAGGTGAAGAGGTCTTTGCAGCGGATCTTGAAGAAGCGCGAGAGATCGGTGGGGCGGCACGCCCCCGAGTGGCAGCAATACTCCGTCGTTTTGTAGACCGTGCACGGGTTCTGGCAGCCCCCCGGCACCTTGAGCCCAGCGGGGCACTGCCCGACGATGTCCGCCGTGCAGCGGACGGGTCGGGTGCATCCGTTGTTGTTGGGGCGGAACTCCATAGGCACGTTGAAGCCCTCCATGACGGAGACGTCGTAGTAGTCCTTGTGGTTGAAGGAGTTGAGGCCGTACTCGGCGAGGGTGTGGGGCGGGGAGCCGTGGGTCTGGCAGTTGAGCAGCCCGTTGCAGTCGCCGGTCAGGCAGCTGCCGCGGCCGTTGGCGTCGAAGGTGCAGTTGGTGCGGGCCCAGATCTTGACGAGGTGGGGCCCGTTGGGAAGGCCGACTGTCCACGTCTGCCCGGAGTCCAGGCGGCGGCCCCCGCCCGGAATGGAGGCCGGCCAGAGGGTGTAGGGGCACTTGTTCTGGATGGTGAAGGTGATTGCATGGGTTTGGAGGAGGAGCAGAGAGAGGAGAGAGAGAGTGATGATGGGTTTTGGGAAACTCATTTTCGAAACTTGATTTGTGAATTGTGTGAGGGTGTGTTTATTATACAAGATGTGTTTTTGTAGTTGGGGATTCTCTTTTCCACGTCTAATAAAATAAAATCATGGTAATTTTATTAGATCTCTAGTGTTTTTATCATAATTATGTTTGGTTGTTTTCAAACCTTTTTTTCACTTTGTTGTTTAGTCAAGAATTGGGGACGATTCCATTATCCAAATTTTTTATCCTTTTTCGATGGTTAAAGAAAAAGTGAAAGTCGTTGTCAAAATGTAGTTGTTAGAAGGGTACTGGTAGACTGTAGCCACATGGAAAATATGTGACGACAAATTATGTTATTCGTTGTTTGGTTATTTAATTTAATTCCATAGAATAGCCCATGGTATTTATGTTCCACATATAAATATAAATAAATATATTAACCAATCTTATATATATTATTTATAAATATATTACATATCTTCATTATATTACTGGGAATTACTTGTTTGTAAATACACAAATTATTATCCCTTTTCGACTCTTCACAAGATAAAAAAAAGTTGATAGGAATAAAATACACACTTTAAAATGTTTGAATTTAATATGAATTCAAATCCTGGTCAAATTGAGACCCATGTGCCATTTAAATTATCTACACGTACTACATTATTGGAATTGAGACCATGGTAGGACTTTCCTCAGCATGTACTACTAAACCCCAAATCATATTTCTCACAATTCATCATCAAATTGATGGTGGAATTCCAACTCAATTGTCACACATCCTAATTCCATCCACAAATTTTCTGACTCAATTATTTTACCGACAGATATCCGATGAAGAAATTGAAAACATGTATAATCCAAACAATGAACTTCAAAAGCCTTCAAACACATTTCAATTTCGACGTGAATAAGAAAAGGAATTCGACTCTAAACCTGTTCTAAAACTCGCATGCATGGCTCCGCGCACACAGCATTCACCGATCAAATAAATAAAATCCAAAATAATGTTTAATTCAATGTTGATCATAGTGAGTTTGTTTCGTGGGAAAGGATTATTCGATTGCAGCTGCCCGCGGGTTGTGATTTTAATATTTAATTTGTCTACCTAACGAATTTTATTAATTGAATGCCTAATTACATCTGAAAAGGCCATGATGTCTTTGACTACATTATTAGATCGAGATGCCAAATTTATATTATGATATTGAATTTAAGTTAAGCCTCATGAATTTTATTTTATCTATTTAACAGCTATTAAGTTAATTCTAAACTATTGTATATGAAATGCAATAATTTTATCTCATTTTCATTTTCTAAATATCATAATGTGGAAGCAAACATAACACAGTGATAATCATATTTAATTATTGGTAATGTCTGTATAATTTTGGACATGGGAGAGGAAACGACAAGAATTAACTACTACAGTAACAATAATAATGATAATATAAGAAATTGAGTAAACCAGACAAGTTTAAACAACTAATTAAATAAGTAATATATAAGGGATATATAATATCTTATTATATTGACATAATGAAGTCCAAAAATTTGACTTGTTAGTTGGAATTCGTAAAGTAAAAGTTGACTGGATATCTATATATTGAATATGATTGACAACCAGCAGCCCTAGTTGTGTAAGCCGCCGGGTCCACAGAATATAATTATTTTCTTTCCAGAATAAAAATACCAGTAAAAGGGTCCTCGTTATATTTTAATATAATTCTTGCTTACTTTATTGCAAATAGAAAGCATAGGCTTCCTTTTCACGTTTCCTAATTATATTTGTCGGATAACTAATTCATTCTTCTCTTTGTACGTTACTGATATATTGTTTTAATTTCATCATAAATCCCAACCTTTTAACACAAAAATTCCTGTTAAGACACGTATGTAGATGTGGATATTCATTAAGAAGTGTTAATCATTCTAAAGAATAGTATCAAGAATCATTTATTTTATACTTTTCAATTGCAAAGTATTAATTATTTTCTTAGAAATATCATTTACGCGTAAATATCAAAATCCAAACTTAAGAATATACTCATAAGAGCTCACCTCACATTTTAATAACTTTGAACTAAAGATTTACGAGCAAAAGTCAAGTGTATTTCTTTTGTAACGCAAGTAATATACAGCCGACTACACGAGATATACACCACTGAATAAACTCATGCTCATGATGCTCAACAGTTATTTAATTTGTTCATTCGAATTACCGAGTAGTTTTGAGATCTTGAGTTCCTACTATATATGAAGAAACCGTGTACACTATTTTAGCCAATAAGTTGAAGCCTCTCGGGTGTATTCGTGCTCGTATGATTCGGATATGGGACAATTGTATTTATATATAAATGTGACAAATATATGCACATCCAAATGTGTGGTACATGAGCAGCATGGAATATTTTCTCCCCTATATAAGGTTATTTGTCTGATTTATTTAATTTATCGATTAAATTTCATCACAATTTGTATTATACTCACGATTTCTCGGACAAATATACTGTTGCTAAGGGATGCTTGTACTAATTGAAGAAATTGTTTTTTCATTCAAACTAGGCCTTTATATATTAAATGTTCGAGATCTTTTCTTTTTTTCCCGAGAGGATGTTGGAGATCGTTTCAAATCACAAAACATGATTGCATTATTTGTGCCTCGGATATTTGTCATCTAACACGACTGCCGTTCGCGTGGCACAATTTGTGCATCTTTTTTTTTTCTTCTGATTATGACGTTGATCTTGGACGAACTGTATCTACATCTGTCGGTTTATTAAGGTCGGTAACAACCCAATATCTCGTGTTTGGTATAAAAGATAGTAAAACACGTGTCATTAATTAGTCAAAAATATTGAAGTGGCATATATGAATTGAATTGCTTGCCTTAAAAACTGATAATTTATACCATTCTGCAATTACAACATAACTTTGTGTCGATTTATTTACGACAACACTATAAAAATTGTCAATTACAACACATCCAATTTTATCTGATGAACTGCGTTTAAAAGTTATTGAATAGTTTGAAGCATGCACTCCACATGTATAACATTGACCATGTTGCAAATAGAAAATACGATGAGAATTCCCGTCAAATTATTCTTGGAAATTTATATTAAACGATGTAATCTCAAGTGTGTACACGTAAAAAATTTGGTCGAACACAATTACCAATTAAATCGAACATTTTTGTTAATCCACGCTTATCTATCATTATTACCAAAACAAACAAAGTCGACATCTCATGCACTGCAACGAAACAGTAGTTTCTTAGAAGGGTAAACCTGAAGAGGAGAACTCACTACATACAGCAACAACTACAATTCCAAAACTGTCGATCATCTCACTCTCTTCCACTATTTGCTTCGTAGATCCGTTCATAAAAGTGAAATTACCATATACCAATACATAATTGTATTATGTACAACACGAGCTGCCTACACATTCACTATAAAACCAACATAACTGGTTCAAGATTGCAAAGCATTTCCCCACGAGACATTTAGATCAATCTGGCCTTCCAAAATTGTAGAAAACCAAAACAAACTATTTCTCTAGTCAGAGCTTTTGCTTGAGAGTTTTTCCTGCAATAAGATTTTCAATAACGTATTATACAAAGCATGAAACGGGAAGTCCAGTTTCAAGTCGAGCCACATGTAAAAAGAAAAAGGAAGGCCTTAGGTGAAATGGCAGCGGAGGTTTTTATGACACGAGACAAGAAGATTAGAAAGCTCAAACTATGGAAGAAATCAAGTACTCTCCCAAGACATGAAGATGCATACGATCACCAAAATATATGGAACAAGGGACTTCAAGAGTGGTTGAGCATGCATGAAACGAGCATATAATACTTATAAGTTTGTAACGCACATCTAAAAGTTAAGAACTACTCAAATGTTTGCTTATTCTGGAATCTGGATGAATGGGGCAACAAGTATCTAAAAACTGGCATCCTCTTAAAGAAGTGCCACAATTGGTGGTTAATTACTTATTTCTTCAACTGCATGGTTGTCCAACACAACGTGAGATGGGCTTTCACGAGTCGGCTATGTGCAGTTGTGAACTTATCAAGTAACAGACACTGATGATGGGCCTCACCAGCAAGGAGAATTTGTTGCATGAGTTCTTATTTTAGTGCATTCTCAAAGAGAACCAAAGTATCGAGACAAAGGATCAAAGATATGAGTGGAACAACGACAAGCAGCTTAGATGAATAACAAATTAGCTTAGCTTCCTTAGAGTTCAATTCTATGGGCATATTGATTCTCATCACAGCAACTTACTCTACAAACAGACTATACGAGAAATGGTCCATTTGTGTTATTGGGTTATATAAAGCACAGATATTAGCTTTACTGCTGAAGATAAAGCCTCCTGGTATTAGCGCACTGCTGAAGAAGCATCCAGATAGATCTCTCTGAAGATATTTGGAATAATGGAACTATAGGTAATGAATGCAGGAACAAAGATAAAATGCCAGCATGTATGTTTCTGAGTTCATATCAGAGAGAGAGTTAGGCCAATACCTTGTGGTCACTTGCAATATAAGAAACAACTACAGTGATATCATCAAGCTTCCCACCATAATAACGGAAACCAGCTTCTTGTGCTGCAGCAGAGAAAGGAGTCTGCCTGTTTTTGTCCTGTGCTCGTTGCCGTGCCAATGCTGCTATTTTCTGTGCCGTCACCTGAGGTACTAAACCAGCTCTCGTAGCATGAACCACAATAGCAGTGATGTCATTATTATATAAATTGTCGAAAAGCCCATCAGTCCCAGCTATTATCACATCTCCTGGAGCAACAGGTATTGTAAACACCTGCACCACACAACCGACCCATTTAGTTTCATGGAATTCATACAGAGCTTCAGACTAAACCAGAACTGCCGAAAAATTATAAGAAACTATGGATGTTGTTCAGCCTTCTCAATTAAACTTCACCAATGTTAAAATTTCTAGTTAACTTGATGGATGTAGAAGCAAAACCCATCTATAAATAAATAAACAGCCACATATTATGCGTTACAGATACGATAAGGCCAAGGTTTAAATATACGTTTTAAGCACCGAGGCGTTTTCCAATAGTACCACGAGGCGTAAGCCTCGAGGCGGTCCGAGGCGTAAGACCGAGGCGTAAATCACAAAAACACATAAAAATTATAACTAATATAAAAGAACACATAAAAACATAACAAATATATTACAAGACATAAAAAAACATAAGTTTATAATTAAGTACTTATGAGTTTAAACTCAAGTACAATAATTATTCACCATAATCAAAAGTATAAGAAGCGAGACTATGTAGACAACTTCAACCACAGATTGTGATAACCAAATACATAAGTAATTAAAAATTACTGAGCTGACTAAAATAATAAAGCCGAACTGCAAATAAAGGTAGAACCGAAAAGACAGTTTGAAATCAGAGAGAGGAGAAGAGAGACCGTCGAGAGAGAGCGAGAGAGGAGAAGAGAGAGCGGTGAAGAGCTGAAAAAGCGAGAGAAGAGAAGAGAGAGATAGAGTGCATGAGAAATTAGGTCTTAATTCAATCAATTAAGGCTATTTTTCTTAACCCATTAGAAATTATCAAAAAATAATAAAAGCCATGCAAAAACATAATAAAATACAAAAAAACAGAATAAAAAAAATGAAATTTGGATAATAAAGTGAGGCATCCGCCTCAGACCGCCTCGATCTGCCTCGCCGCCTCGGTGCGCCTCGAGCTGGTTGAGGCGTCCTCCTCTTGGACAACAGGTGAGGCGCCGCCTCAAAGGCGATTTCTGATCGCCTCGAGGCGAGCCTCACTAGCGCCTTTTTAAACCATGGATAAGGCAATCATGATAGGCAACAAATCACATGCAAAATGCGACAGGATATTAGGTAGCTTGATACTGCCTTCCTGATACGTCAAACAAGATTGAAAACCCTATTAAAAAATGTGTCGGGATAGTGAGCAAGCCATAATAAGATGATCACTAAGTTTTTTTGACTCAGCAAGCCATTGATAGCTCTCATATATAAGGGCAGAGAATGACAAAAGAAATAATGGTAAAACACTATTTAAGGGAGAAAAAGTAAATTATAAGAAACCATTCATTGCCGACTCTCACTGAAATATAAAATTATGCGTACTATGCTAAAATGTATAACGATCGACAAGTAACACCATTCAAGGCTAAGTCAGGAGGAAAAGCAAAATTTCAAGCTGCCTGGACAGCTTTGATGATCCAGTTACTAAAAATCAATTAAATAAATTGCTTGTTCTTCTTGAAATATATAGCACGAAAACAGGCAGAGTAAACATCAAAAAACAATGAGCTAAACCACCTGTCCAGAGCTAGGCAAATCGCCAGCACTCCCACACTCCAGCTGATAAGTAAAATTGAAATCGTGCTGCTGAACAGGGGATCTGAAAACTGTACATCCATCTCTAACCACCATAAACCCACTATCTCCTAAATTAATGGCTTGGAGACCCTACACAAGAAAGAAACTTGAATTATCCAATCACATGAACTTTGAAGCAATACATTCATCCAAATGTCTTTGGGAAAACAGAGACCTATTGAAGCTTCAAAATACTCGAAATTGCCTGGTCCAGAACAGTGTGATGATTTGATGTTTTATGTTTCTAAACAGTGTGTTTATCAAATTATACAGTGAATGAACATACCTCACCATTGAGAGCAATAATACAAGCAGTTGAGGACCCTTTTGCTCGTGTGCTAGTGTAGGCTTTCTCTAGGACTCTGGCAGGGTCGACAGAACCTTTTGGTTCTTCTTGAATTGCATTCACTGAATGAGACATAAGCTCACGTGCATACAGACCTGCATCGACACCCAGATCAGCCCATCCACCGACACCATCAGCTACACCAATGGCTTGTTCATCTAAGCAAATGAAATGAGCATCCTCCCCGCCAGTTTCTTCTTTATCGGGATGGGGCAGGTAACAAGATCCTGAATTCAGCTTCAAAGCTCTGGTGATTGGACTGTTCCTGCAACAAACCCCAAAATGGGATCAATAAAAGCATACCATAATGATTTCATAATGATGGGAAACTTTTGTTGGAGATTTAATGAAATTCTAGGCTTTATATTGACAAGTCCAGCATGGCTGAAATGCCGATTGTTGGTTTTACAAGGATCACATGGTTATCGCTTCTTAAAAATAAATTAGATAGTCACCAATGGAAGGTAACATCTATATATACATGCATATTTACATATATATATATATGCATGTACTTCCATATCTATTTATATATTTTCTTCTCTTAATCCTAAAACTTTATTAAAGTGAATAGAACTATCAGCACAAAAGTACTTCAAGAAATTCTTGAAGGAAGAAATTCTAACCAAAGCATGAAAGATGAGAACAAAAAAAATTGTGTAAAACTTTTTACTTGGAAGGAGATCAAAATTGGATTTCTTATTTGAAACGGTGTCACATGGGGATTGGCAATGGGGGCAAAGAGAGTAGGGGGGGAGGGATATGGGAGGCTCTCACCAGCAACCACAGCTAAAGGCACTGAGTGTACATAAGAAAATGGCAGAAAGGCAAAACATTGTTACTGAACTTCTAACCAAGCATTTAAGGCAAAAAAAGGACAAGATGACAAAGGGTTTAAAAACTCAAAACCATAACGCATGCATAAGTCAGTCTATGCACTACAAAATCCAAAACCAAGTTAGTTACAACATACAAATATATGAGTAATCACTACTCAGACCCATCAGAAGAGTGATGCAATAATATAGTCGAAATAGTTGCTCTATAAATCATTTCTAAACTATTTTTCTTATAAAAATAAGATCTGCAGATTGCAAGGAACATACAGCTCAGACGAATCTGCAGAGGTTGAGCGCTGGTCTTCCTTGATGGAGTTGTCAAAAGATACATCTGGCGCAGTGCCAGCAGATGAAAATGCAGGTGATGATAGATATGAACCCTCAAATCCAAATCCAAGGAATGGAATGCTACTCCCCTTTCTCTTCGCGACATTGTATATGAAATAACCATACAACAAGAAGTTATTGGGCTGCTCTTTATTTCTCAAACTCATGGTAGCGTTTCTACAATATTCAACGCTACTTCTTCTATACGCACAAGAAGAATGATACGCAGCAGCACCATGTTTAACATGTCTATGAGACAAATTTCCAATAGAGCACTCAGTGAGAGCCGATCGAGACCCACAACCAGCCATAAGTGATTTCTGAGAGCTGATCCCAGAGACCTTACAAGGCCCTGATAGCAAACTATCAATATGATACCCACAGACCTGAAATGAAGGCCCGGAAACAGATGGTATGGAAATTGCACGAGAAAACGCTCCAACAACTGAAAGATTCTTTCTTCGGTTGGCTAAATGTAGATCCGCTTGAGCAGCAGCAAGAGTACCAGACCGAACAAATACATGCAGGTCACTATTTGTTTCAGAGGGTACAAAATGTAACAGCCGAGAGCGACCAACCAACAACCTCCCCTGGCCAATCAAATCATCTATCTGACTTTGGATACCAGCTTCTTGCCCATATATTGATCTCCAGAACCCTTGCCAGATTGCACCACGAAATCTTGAGCAATTATTAGATGGCATTTCCCTGACTCAGTTGAAGTAAATCTGGTAGCCTTTTGAAACAGAGGATACAACCACAACTACCACCGAGAAAAGATAATCTCATACTCCCAATATATATATCTTAATCAGAATAAAAGTAGCACCGCCCTCTCTAAAACATGTTACATGAATGAACCTGACAAACAAAAGCACATACCATGAGGGAAAACATAGTGACAAAAACAGACAAAATCGTAATATCATAAAATCTCCTCCTTCTCCACACACACATACACACAAAACAGAAAGAGCTCATCTAATTCTTTTTCCTAAAATAATCACTAATATGCAGTCCCAAAGCACCAAGTACAAATTGAGTACCAACCTTCTATACAAGTTAAAATCAACTAGAAAAGAACATTTTTATGCATGATCCCCATATATCAAGACCATTACATAACAGTTTTCATCACGATAAGACAAATATTGGAATTTGAATAGTAACTAAGCAACTTAAACGCCAAATTATCATTGAATGCAAAATTACCATTGAGCCTATTCTGAATGGGAAAATTTAGAATTGCATTGGTTAGGAAATTTATATTAGCGATCTGGACATTTGCACTTCCTTTATTTTTGAATTGAACAATACAGCCTAATCTCTCTGCTTTCTTGTTTTACATCAAAAGCAAATGCACAAACAAATGGAGGGATCTCAAAAGAAGGAAAAAGGTCACACCAAGTCACCAGTTTCATATATTGATTTGTAATTATCCCTTAATGGAATCAACGAACCCTAAACCCTCGTGATATACAATCAACAACTTCAACCCGGAGCAAATCCTTGCGCAAAACACCATATCTTCCACAAGTTAACCAAACAGGGATTGAATACAGCTTGTTCTCATCCTAATATTTGCCGCATCGGCAGTATTTCTAGTCTACCAAATACTAATTCTAGAAAAAACTGACAACACCAGTAGACCAGAAAACATCAACAATCAAAAGTCAAAACCAACAATTAAAGAAGGGAAAAAAATATAGGGCACAAGAAAGGAAAATTAAGACAAATCTTTCAAGCAGAAACACTCAGATCGAGCCTTCGATCAAACAAAAGCTGCAGGAGTTAAAAAATTGCACCTTTACTATTCTCAAGGATCTCTCGAGCGGCCCAGTATAACCGTAAACGGTCCGCCCACAAAACAAAAACGCCAATAAAGGTAAGAGAGAAATGGTTTGGTGGTTTACCTTCATCGAATTTGATTCACAAATAAATTCGGGGGTTCTGTTGGAGGTGTGGCTGTTGGGTTGACTGAGACGGCAAGTCCAGAAGCTTCCTGTTAGGAGCTTGTATTTGGAGAAAAATATATTACAATTACTATTTGGAATATTACTCAAACTGTACCCCTAAATTATCCCTATATATTATCAATGATATTTTAATAATAATAAAAATCAATAATATTTTAATAATACTAATACTTTTTTAGTTTTCATCATAATATAGTTTTCACTAGGTTTTGATTGGCGGAGCCGTAAGTCTTTCCTCACTCATCGAATAGGTCGACGTGACCTTTATGCGGATAAATTGCAAATTGTTTAAAATGACACAAACTATAAGCATTTGTTTAAAGATTTTGGAAAATCGCAATAATTGGAATGCCAGTAGCATAATGGTTCAATGTGAGTAGGGCTGGTGCGTGTCGGGACACGACACGAAATCATATCTAACACGGACGTTAAAGATTTAACACGAATATGACACAATTTTTTCGAATATGACACGATTTTTTCGTGATAACGACACGACACGAAACAATAAATTTAAATCAAAATTAGAAAATAAATAAATAAATAAAATAAAAATATATAAAATATTATTAAATATATATAAATATTATCGAATTATTATCGAACGATCCGAAACGAACTCGAATGCAACACGAAAACGAATCGGGTTACACGAAAACGACACGGATCCGACACGAACACGATCTGAAATTATCGTGTCCTTATCATGTCGACGCGATAAGGATACGAACACGATAAGGCTGAACACTACCCCGTTAATTTCGTGCTCGTTCGGTTCGTGTTTCATATCGTGTCGGAAATTGTCAGCTCTAGTTTTCATTAGGTTTTGATTGGCGGAGCCGTAAGTCTTTTGCTCACTCATCGAATAGGTCGACGTGACCTTTATGCGGATAAATTGCAAATTATTTAAAATAACACAAACTATAAGCATTTGTTTAAAGATTTTGGAAAATCGCAATAATTGGAATGAGGAATCATGAAATCGAAATGATTGACCAATTACTTATCAAATTAATGTGGACGAATAAGAAGATATCAACACTATAAAGATCTAGCAGTTAAAATTGATAATCATAAAATATAGCCTATAAAACATCTATAAATACATAAGATCTTACATTCAAACAAATTACAGAAATTCAAGTACTCACAAGCATTCAAGCAAAAAGACATTAAATGAAGTTCTTCCAAACACTAGATTCTATAAGAGTCTCCCAAGTATTTCTATAGTTAGAGATCGTAATTGAGCGATTTTTATAAAAAAATGAGCTTATAGCCAAACTCAGATGAGCGAATATAGCCTTTATATTGTTCTTATTATAAAGACACTCATAGTTTGGAACCAAACACAATTCTACCCTCAATCGAGGAAAATGATAGAGTAGTATGGAGGGGATGCAATTGAGCTAATGTACGCATCAAGAAGAAGAAGTAGTCTGATCCCGCTTTTGGCATAGTGGCCCCCCAGTGGAAGGCTCGCACGACAGGCTACTAGCTCAGTGGTAGAGCGTGCCCCTGGTAATTGCGTCGTTATGCCTAAGCTGTGAGGGCTCTTAGCCACATGGATAGTTCAATGTGTGATGCTAACCACGAGATGTGGAGGTCCTACTCCTATTCAATTAGGTTAGAGGTGTTGGATTTTTGGTCAATAGTGAACCTCACTGAGGGAGCATGCATGTTCTTGATATTTTATGATCCCTAAGCATATAAGGATATAATATCACTTATATTATACTTATAACATAAATTGAATTTGAAAATTTATATAAAATTCAAATGATCTACAAATATAAATAAATAATCAAAAATTGTTAAAAACATATATAACTTACTTGTCATCTTCTTTATATTTCTACATCTATAACAAAATACAAACAATACAATATCATAAGAAATAATTTTTTTGAATATTTACAGATGCAAAATATTAATAATTACATCAACATCAATAGTTTCTAATATATTTTGGACCTAAATGAAGATATATATCTATAAACAAAATGTCAAAAGAATTAATAATTTAGACCTTTAAAGAGAGATACTTTATTTAAATGGTATAATATTTTTGTATCAATGGTTGAGATTTAATTTCGGTTGTGTTATAAAACCATATATCTATAAGAATGAAAAGCAATATTTTAGATCCATATATATATATATATAATTATTTGGTCCCTAAATATGAAAGGTCCATATTTAGACGAGTTTTCGCCATAAATGGGGTAGTCGATCCTCGATGGACGGGGACTCATAGAGGAGTTTGGAGTCTCTTAACCACTTTAAAAGTAAGTATGTTCTTATTGTTTTATTTACAATTATCTGGCATACAAACTACACAACTTCAAAATTGCTTAAGTGTTTATAGTCAATTAGTTTGGGTTCCACCGAACTAATATTGCACTAACTTGGTGCATGAGCATGAGCATGAACAACGAGTTCACTTAATAATTTAAAAGTGTATATTAACAATTGAAGTAATCCCTTTGTCCCAATATTCACTGCGTAGATTAAGGAGTAAATGTGACATGAAATTCGAAGACTTTTTAGTATAAATTAAACTTAATGGGACAACTCAAAAAGGAAAACGAGCCAATAATAATAGGACGGATGAAGTATAAACTTTACCACGCACAACTTCAGCACTTAACTAGTCTGAATAGCTTAGCCAACTGATAAGGTTGAAAGATCTCAGTAGATATATTATATGAACAAGAATCAGATTCACTTTGAGCAAGTCTGAGAGCTTATTTGAAACCGATACTAAGCTGTTAGGTTTATCCATAAGTGAAAGTAACTCATCAAACACAAGCCAGAAAGAATTTGATACAGATGTATTCCCTTCCCTATACATTTTTAAGATTTGTAGTGGGACCAACAATTATAATAATGTATCTTTTGATGACAATCTTAGATCATACAAAGATTAATAATCTACATTAAAGGAAAAGTTTATGTATGATCTTGCTTATCATGAGAACGTGAGAACATTAAACTAAAAAGATAAAATGTATACACTATTTCAATAATAATTATATATGTTTAGTACATGAATTTTATATATTCAATAATACAATAATTTTATACGTTCAATTTCAAACATAATATATTTGAATTTATTATTTATATTGGCTTTGCTAGGTGCTCGACAAAATTAGAGAACCTATTCTATCAAATTCAAATGAATGGGATTCTCAAAAAATGCAAATGGAGGAATCGAAGAATATTAGTAACTATAATATTCTATTGTCATTTTCAACTAAATGTTGAATTGTTATCATTTACGACAAAAACACCTGGACGCCCATGAAATATGAAAGGGGCTCTTTAATTTATTTTTATTTTTTGCTGGAGTCTTATCCAAATAAATTTTCTTAGTTCGGTCCACCAATATCACAGTTTGCAGTGGTTGTCTTATCTGCCTCATGCCCTTTTGTTATCCTCTTGTTCTTATGAATTTATTTTTTCTTTTGTTTGTCAAGGGTTCTAATAGAAAATCTCATTCGTTTGTGATAGAGTTATCCCTTCCCACTCCTCAGTCTTTCCGTAATGTAGTCTAAGTTGTTTTCCCTCGGATATGTTCGAGTAATTTAATAAAAAGTTTACGTTTGATTTGTTAAATTTATTTACCCATAAAAAGAGGGTTAAACAAATCAAAAAAAGAGGAAAGAAAATAGTCGTGCAAATTGATGATGGGAAATCTCGGATTAAGGTTTTATACCTCTCACCAATAATGCCATCTCCAAATTGTAAGTCTCTAAAGTGTTGGAAAGAAGATCAAAAACTGATTTAATCGAAATTTTGAAAATACGAACACTATATCCTTCGAAAGAACATGTGGCCAAATAAAAAGTGACCACACGTCTCATTAACAACTTTTATGATGAAAAGCCAAACCTATTTTATTTGCTCTTTTTTTTCCAATTAAATACAAAATTTATTATCGAACATATATGCCAACTTTTGGCTAACACACTCACACAAATTTTATTTTATTTTTTTTGTTTGCTTTTTTGTGTCGTTTGTGGTCTATAGTATGCCAACTTTTGGTGATTCTAGTTTATAACAATCCTATATTAATCAAATCAAATGATTATAATAGGAAGCGCTACAAAAATCAAAATCCAACTGATTGAACAAACTAAAACCAACTCTTTGAACGTTCTAAATAACTAGAAATAAGTAGGAATAGTTCAAAAAAATGTAATAATGTCTTTGATTAGAAAAGATAAGCCTCAAACTGCAGTGATCATAAGAAATCCAAATAATGAACAACATATAAATATAGGAATTTCTTCAAGCATGGCTACTGTGGGATCCTGCTGAAAAGAAGTTGGACTCCGTGTTGTGGCTGCAACGTCAACGACTGCATCGGAGCATGTAGATATGAGGGCGAAACCACGAAAGAGTAATGTTGCAGGATCATGGCCAAGACTAGTTTAGCCTCAACAATGGCTAGATTCTGCCCAACACATATTCTGGGGCCTAAACCAAAAGGGAAAAACGACGCTGGGTGCTTTCGGGGCTCAGAAAATCTCAAAGGGTTGAACTCATTCGCATCGTCTCCCCATATTTCAGTATCATGATGGACAGCAGTCATGGCGATGTACATCTCTGTGCCAGCAGGAATGTCTAGGCTTCCCAGTTTGACATTCTCCGATGTTTGCCTAAGTAGCGCGACTGCTGGAGGGTAGAGTCGAAGGGTCTCGTTCAATATCATGCTCAACTGTAGTAAAGACAACAATTTTGATCAATAGATTGAAGAAAAGTAATCTTGTTGATAAAAGAACTAATATCTTTTTATCCTATTCAATGTGGCATGAAGACGAAGATGTCATGTTACAATGTGGCTTCATGTGAAGAAATGACTAATATCTTTCTCTCCTATATTCAATATATAGCATTTATGGAAAAGGGTTGTGAAAACTCACATTATGTCTTACACAAAAACTTGATCAAGAACAATAAGGAATAATTTAAAATGGTTAATATCACTTTCTATGCCAATCTTTAAAATTTATCAATTCTAACATTTTCAATGCATATAAGTTCTATCGTCATAACAATGGAATGACTTTTGGAACTCAAAGTTGATCGAGGATTTCTGAAGCTCATGGTTTGGACTGTCTGCCCATGTTTCCATTTTATCGCCGGACATCTTTTCCTCCACTGAGTCAATTTCCCGGATTAATTATTCCATCACCGGATGTCCGACGACAAGATTGAAAACATGGACAAACAACTCTGACCATGAGCTTCAAAAGCAATCAATCGATTATGAGTTCCACAAGTCCTACCATTGCTTTGATGATAGAATTTATACAATTGAAAAGATCGAGATAAAATTGATAAGTTTCAAATGTTGGAAAAATTGAACAAGACAGCATACTGTTGGAATAAAAAGTGAAATTAACCCAATTAGAAATTAAATAACTGCAGATGACAACTTACTAGTTTGAATTCGGATATATTTTCTGCGGTGGGGTAGCCGTTGCCCCTGCACGTAGCAACGACTTCGTTTCGTGCCCGTGTCTGCCACTCTTGATGAGATGCAAGAAGCAGAAGCACCCACGTTAGAAGATTGGCTGTTGTTTCCTTTCCAGCAAAGTAAAATGTTTTGCATTCATCTATGATCTCCTCAGTATCCAGTTTCTCCTCTACACCATCCTCATTCTTATACGAAGACATCAATAGTGTGAGCAATGACTTCGAGTTTTCTTTGCTGTTGGCATGCTTCTCAACCGATTTTCTGATTGACTGCCGAGTTTCCTGGTCAAGTCTCCATCTCATTTTATTCTTCTTCGTCGGGAGAAACCTGCATACTCTCATTCATATTGTGCAAAACATTCACCACACACAATTTCTCTATAAACTTCATCGAGAAAAAAATAAGAGATGCGAATTAAGTACCTGAATCCAGGGATATAGAGACTTCGGAGTGCTTGCAAGACTAGGCCAACTTGCTGTTCTTGAAGCTGAAAAATGCGATTCCCTTCTTCGTAGCTACTACCGAATGCCGTTCGAGATATGATGTCTGCTGAGAGCAGTTGAAGTTCTTTGTGTACATCCATTTCTAATTCACTCTTCTCTGCTCTTTTTGCCTCCCACTTCTTCAGCATGTCATGTATGCTAGCTGCCATTTCAGGAATCCAACCCTGTCAACATCACCAAGTTCATATTTTATAACGCAAGATCAGTTTCAAAATTTTAAGAGAATATAAACCAACTTTAATATAAAGACTCAGTTTTTCTCCGACAAAATCTCATACTAACACATTCTAAGCCATGACCAAGATCCATTTCAATTTGTTACTTTTTTTTACTTATTTCAAATGACATTTCATATCATATGGGGAAGAAATTAAAATACTCCTATCTCATAAGGTATTTATGGAAGTACACAAGTTAGATAAAAACATGTAAAGGTAGATTTATATTGTATGGACAAATATACCATTAGATGTTGACAAAGTTGTCTTTGTTTTTAGTGTTAAGAATGATAGTTAGTCAATTTTTTTGCAGACAAATTTGGTGAAGACACATTAAAGAAAGATAGAATCTGATGCCGAGTAAAAATCCGAAAGAAATTTAGATCGGAATCAACCACGTTCGACCGAATTTGCTTCAACAAATACCGATCGGATTCGACCGGATTGATCGGTTTCAAATGGCTTTCGGATTTTTTCTTAACACACACTACCGGACAGTTTCCAGTCGGACGGGGAATCTGGTTGTTGTGTTGTCGACCAGATTCCACCGGTTTTGTGTTAACATGATTTTGTTTGTTTTCTTCCTATTTCTAAAATGCATGAATTGTCTCTCAATTGAGGCTCTCAATTTATTTCTACTATTTACATGAATTGTCTCTCAATTATTGTACCACCTACAATAAATTCACTCAGTAAAATCAATTTATTCACGTGAAACTGAATTTAAATGTACCTGAATCATCTATTGTAACATCAATCTTGTACCTGAATCACATATTGTACATTGATTTCATACAATAAGTAATCCGAATCATCTTTTCAATAAAATGAGCTGAGCATTCACGTGAATGCTTCCAGAACAATCATCACTTTGTTGTTCTCGTATATAAAATTGTTCATTTGAAATAAACCTAATACATATTTCAATTGAAGCGGAGCTCCTTGAAGGAAAACCACAAAGAAAACATATATAGGTAATTTGATTCATTGAGATGATTTGAAATTCTATTTTGTTTGAGAATTTTATTTTAATTTCTTTCTTTCATTCCTTACGTAGATGTACAATTGGAAACTCATCATTGTGAATTATAATGGAAGTTTAATAGTGATTGTATGTATGTTGGCGAGTATCAACAAATTATCCAAATTCAGATAATTTCTTTGCATCTTCATTTATTACATCAATCACGTATTGCAGTCTAATGAATTGAGCACAAATAATCAATTATTTTATTTATTCACATCTCGATATGATCGGATAATAAAATCATTATTAACCGATAATGAAGTGTTTGTTCGGTTGTGTATGTCTGAAAAATATCCACGCGTTTATGTAGTTAACAACACTACAAAGGTTGCAAATGGATCATACCAGGGAGAGCTCAATGTCCATTCGATCCACACGAAGACATAGAGAGAGTTGTTTCAAGATATTCAGAGTATTATTTCTGGTGATTGGTTTTCTAAATCTCAAATACTCGCTACGGAGCATGGTACCGATACTGGGACAACGAGGACAACAACTCTTATTCATAATGATGATGTCGATGGAGAAGATGATGAAGAAGAATATGCACTTGAGGCCGAAAATCTTAAAGACACCGACTCAGATGCCTCCGACGACAATCCCAAACAATAAATTTGAAATACATTTATTGATTTTGCAAGATGAATCCAAAAGAATGCGAACTTCCCAAACTATTATCGTTGATCAATCCAAGTACTTATCTTGAAGATGTCATCCTACCCGATACTGAAGAATTAAGTAATTTGTTAGTTCCGGTGATTCCGCTTAACACTACCGCCTCATTTATGGCTCGTTAAATAGATCCGACGAGGATGAAGAATTGAGTAATAATTCATATTACTATAGCAAAGACGATCTTTATCTTGTTGTTGGTATGTGGCATATGGAGTAGGAGACGAAATACATTGTTGGACTACGGCACTCCTGAGATCATCCCCAATGTACCCGAATCAGACATCCCTATAGTCATATCTCACAATCTGAATAGAACATATTATTTGAGTTAAAAATATGATACATTTAAATAAACAAAAAATATTTAAATAAGTTAATTAAATTGAACTTGTCCAAAATAAAATGTCAAACATATCGTCCGTATTGAACCCAATTTGAGTATCAGCATAGAAGTATGAGGTGGCTCCTGATAGGACGACATGACCTCAATCCTCCCAAGCTCGTGCATAGAATGTTGAGCTGTCATATCGTGCCTCGGGATGATGAGTACAACAATCGAATAACGAATATACCGGTATACGTCGTGAATTGTCATAACGGACGACGTCAATCAAATCCTCAAACTATCTTCAACCTCGTCGTCATCCGTACCTCCTCGACAGATCAGCCACCCTTTGAGCATGCCTCTCCGATATGTCCTCTAAGAACTGGTGATCTCTATGTCTTAGGAGGTGATCGTCGCTGCTCGTCGAAAAAGTGAGAGGGTGGGCCCGCTTCTTTTTCTCTGTACGACGAAATACGGACCGTACTCTTCGATCGGAGCCTTCAGTATCATTGTGCTATGACTCCTCAACAATCTGTCACCTCGTATTATGTCTTGGACGTGAAGTATCCACAGAGGCATGAGAATTCTCTTATTACAACCACTAATGACCGATGCTCGTCGGGGAACTGTCCCCCATTCCTCAACGAATTTTGGGGGACTATATACTGCACACCAAGCACCTCTCTGTGTCCGAGAGACATCCAGTAAGATGTGATGCTTTCTTCATCTGTCGGCATGATCTGGATATGATGATTGATCTATATACAATTAGGCGTGCACGGCTTTCCGAACCGCCGGGCGACCTAGCCCGCCCTAAAGTCAACGGTTCGGGCCGGACCGGCGGTCAGCGGGCTGAACCGGAACCGTGAGCTAGGGCTAGGGCGGGCTCGGTTCACAAAAATCGCCCGAACCGACGGTTAACCGCCGGTCCGAACAATGGCTTTGCATGGAACCGCCGGTCCGGTTATAGCCGTTGGAACCGGCGGGCCTAGGGTCGAACCGGCGGGCATGGGCCGGGCCGAACCGGCGGGCTTTAGAGCCGTTGAACCGCGGTCCGCCCCAAACCGGCGGTTCCAACGGCTAAAAACGGCTAGAAAGCGGCTATATTCTAATTTCACCCCAAAATCACTCCTATAAATATATCCATCATCCTAACTCTATCCTCACTTCAATCTCTCATTTTCTCAACCTTAATTCACTCATTTACATCTAATTTTCAAGCTTTCAAGCTCTCATTCTCACTCTCAAACTCAATCTCTCAAGTTCTCAAGCTCTCTCAATCTCTCATTCTTATTCTAAACTCTCAAACTTTCTCACTTCATCAATCATCATGTCTTTCTTTAAACGATTAAACAAGGGAAAGGGAAAGGCCCGATGAAGGAGCTCCAGTGAGGAGAAACATTCCAACTCAACGTTCACGAAGGGCCTTAGCGGCGGAGGAAATCTCAGGCAAGTTGCCGAAGGTTACAAGAAGAAGATGCTCGATTTTATGAAATGGTGCATCGAATGGAAAGAAGTCCCAATTTCGGTGACGAGGCTCGAACGACCAAGACGACGATGAAGAAGGCAACGAAGAAGGCGGCGAAGAATATGACGACTTTGACCGAGATCGCCGCCACAACCACCAAAATCGAAGGAACTTAAGTCCGACGTTTTGTGAAGCACTTTAGGTACGTAAATTTTACGTTTCTTACAAATTAGTTTCACAATTTTAATTTCATGTTCATAGTTCTTACAATATCTTGTTATATTTTCTTTAGAAAAGTGGAAGTCTTAGCGAAGCACCTCTTCCCGACGGCCGAAAGAGATCGTTGCTTATTGCAACTATTGCACGAAAACCTACAAATGGATCGAGAAAGGAGGTTACGGAACGCTCAATAGGCACATGGAGGTTCTCATCCTCATGAGTATGGAATATCAACGAACCAAGCTCAAATTAAAACCCTTCTCAATATTCTACAACGGAGTGCGTCCACTTTATTTAAATTTGATAAGGAAAATATGAAGATGCGATGGCTAGATATTGTGCTATGGAAAACTCCCTTTAATTATGCCGATAGAGTTACGTATGAAGAATGTTATAAAGAGGACTTGGTCCTAATGCATGCAAAGTTAGTAGAAATATTATGCTTAAGAAGATTAGGAGACAATGCATGGAAAAAACATGATTTAAAGAAATATTTGGTTCGTTTAGGTCATAAAGTTTCTATTTGTGCCGACGTTTGGACGGATGCTTATAATAAGAATTCTTATATGGGTATTACTTGTCATTGGATTGATTCGAAATGGGTTATGCAAAAACGTTTAATTGCTTTTAGAGAGTTTGAAGAGCCTCATAATGCTTTAGGTATTGCTAATATTATAATTGGTGTGTTAAATGAGTATTCTTTGATTAATAAAATTTTTCCGTTGGTTTTGATAATGCTTGCAAACACCGCTAGTATTCCTCAACTTATTGAAGCATGCGCACCTTCTTTTGAAGGAAAATACTTTCATTCTAGATGCATTTGTCATATTTTAAATCTATGTGTTCAAGATGCACTTAGTATTTTTCAAGAATCCGTTAGTCCTATTAGAGATGCTATCAAATGTTTGCATGCTTCAAAACTTATGGGAAGAAATGGCAAAAATATTGTCGTATAAAAATATTGCTTATACATGTTTCAAATTGGATGTTTTCATCGTTGGAATTCTACTTATGAAATGCTTAATAGTACTATTTCATATAAGGGTCATTTATGTGATTTTTTTAGAAAAGAGTTTACATCTATTCAATTACATCTTAATGAGTCTCATTGGGATGCTTGCATGGATTTATATCGATTGTTAAAGGTATTTCATGGTGCAACGAAACAATTATCGGGAGTTTATTATTGCACTTCCGTTATGGTTTTAGAACATTGCATGCATATTGCCATGTCTTTTCGTAGTTGTTTTAGTAAACCATCTTTATGTGGTGTAATTTATTTTATGGTTCAAAAGTGGCTAAAATATTTTGGGAGATACCTACAATTTTTTGCTTGCTAAGTGTTTAGATCCTAAATGGAAATATGATGGTACTTGTCAAATGCTTAATGTTTATTATGATGCTTTTAGCAAATGGATTTTCAAGGTGCTAGTATAGAAGGAGAATTAGTTTATTTTGATCTCCGGATGTAGATCAAATCAAATATAATCTTGAAAAGAATTTAAGAAGTCTTTTCAAGAATATAGGTCGAAATATGGTAGTGATGATGATATTCAAACTCCACCTCCTTCTTCTATGATGTCTTCAATTAATTTTCCTTTTGATATGAATGAGTTTGATCCTTTGGTGCAACAAATGACTTGATGTACCAAAATAGAACATTCGAAGGCACAGAGGACAAGGTAATAGTGAATTAGATATATATTTGCAAACTCCTTTTGTCTTTGGTGTTGAAGATAGCGGTCCTTCCCGATCGATGTCTTGAAGTGGTGGTCGAAGAAGAGAGTACCCAATCCTCTCAATCATGGCAAAGGAGTTATTTGCCGTCCCGGCATCCACCGTATCCGTTGAACAAGCATTTAGCATTGGAGGACTAATGCTTGATCAAAGAAGAAGCAACATGAAGCCGGCGAACATTGAAGCTACAATGTTGCTCGATGATTGGTGTAGGGCCGACCTTAGAGCTCAAGAACCACAATGGGAAGATGGTAACGAGAGCGAAGATGAGGCCTTCACCGAAACGGATCGATCGGAATCGGGTGCGGAGACGGAGTAGAGCATTTAGAAATTAAAAAGAACTACATGGACTTTGATTCCTCTATGATTATGAGGATATGTAGGCAACTCAATTTTAGAAATTAAATTGAGCTCAAGTCCTTTATTATTATTATTTTTCATCCCTATGTAAAAGTCATAAATGGATTTATGTAATTTTACTCATCATTTATTAAAAAATGCAAAGTGTTGACACATATTTTATATTTATACGTATTTTAACAAATGCAAAGTATTTACAAGTTCAAACATAAAAAAAAATCACTTACAAATTTAAAAATATTTACAAGTTTAGTAGTTTACAAATTTTTACAACTTTAAAAATATTTACAAGTTTATTAAGCTTTAGACTTAAAAGTTAAAAGTTAAAACTTAAAAGTTTGTTAAAATCTTGGACTTTGATACTTGTTGCATATTTGATTGAATTTTCAGAAAAATTGAGATAGAATTGGAGATTTTACCTTCATAAGAGTTGAAGTATATCGCGATACGAGTTCGTGGCGCAAACGGATCGAAAATCGGAGCTCGGACGAGAGAACGGATCGATACAAAATCGCTGCGCGAACAGGCCGAACCGCCGGGCTCGGCCCTAAACCGGCGGTTCGAGCCGAACCGGGACCGCGGGCTCAGGCCCGCCCTAAACCGCCGACTAGTTTGTAGGGCCGCTAGGGCCGTCACATTGGAACCGCCGACCGCCGGGCCCGCCCTAAACCGCGGTTCCGCCCTAAAACATGTCTATTCAAAAAAAGACTTAATCAAAATAATCAATTATAACACAAATTTTAAGAATTGTAAAAAATAATATATGATACTCAATTAATACCGGTAAATCATCACTGAGGCCTTGCCTTGAATCTTCATCTCAAGCATCTAGTGTACACAGATTGACTAAAATGTTTCCCAACAACCCTACCCAGACTAGGTATGACCTCGAAGAACTAAGCAACCAATGCCCAAGCTGGTCCAAAGAAATGACATTTCTTCTTCACTTGAATCTGATATAAGTAGTAGGGCATACACTTACACGTATATGTGTCTTACGAAAATCTGTCGAATAAATCCAAGTCATCGACCAATTGTCACGCCCATAGGTATTCTGCAATCTACAAATAATAGCATCCGTAAAGCATAATAATATGCATAACGTGAAGGTATAAATTACCATCCGCATCATCTATGCGTATGCTCCGATCACAAAAGCTCTCTACTAAATCCATAACAGATATATGGTCTCAATGACAGAAAGCCCTAAACATGTTGCAATCGGTGCTCTCTACTAAAATCAAATGACAACTTCAAAACTTCAAAAGCAGTTACAAGTGTATAGTCGTAAACAGTAAAACAATTTTGTCCGTTCATATGAAACCATAATAGATCATCATTTGTCCTAATTTGTAGGGAAATCACGTGGTGTAAAGTATACGATATTTTCTACAAATTATGACAAATGATGATCTACGATAGTTTCATATGAACGGGCGAAGACTTTGTTTTACTATTTATGATTATAAAATTGTAACGGTTTTGAGTTTTGGAAGCTCTTCATTTGATCTTAGTAGATAGCACCGGTTGTAAAATGTTAAGATGTTTAGGGACCAAATATCTGTCGCGGATCTAGTAGAGCGCTTTTTGATAGGAGCCTGCACATAGATGATGCGGATGGTAGTTTATACCTTCTCGATGCGCATTTTATTATGCTTTACGGGATGCTATTATCTGTAGATTCCAGAATGTTTGTGGACCTATGGACATCAGCATTGGTCGATGACTTGGATTTATTCGATAAATTTCTGTGGGATGCATATACATATAAGTATATGTACTACTACTTATATCAGATTCAATCGAATAAGAAATATCATTTCTATGGACCGACTTGGGCATTGGTTGTTTGATCGTTCGATGTCATACCTAGTATGGGTAGGGTTGTTAGGAATAATGTTAGTAAGATTTGTATACCCTAGATGTTTGAGATAAAGATTAAGCGTAAAGCCTCAGTGGATGATTTATCAGTATTATTTGAGTCTCATGTACTATTTTTTAAAATCTTAAAATTTGTATTATAATTGATTATTTTAATTTTGATTAAATCTTATTTTTTTCAATTGTATATAGATCGATCAACATATCCAAATCATGTTGACAGATGAAGAAGCGTCACATCTTACTGGATGTCACTCGGACACGGCGAGGCGTTTGGTGTACAATATATAGAGCCCCAAAATCCGTTGATGGATGGACGATAGTTTTCCGACGAGCACCGATCATTAGTGGTAATAATGAGGGAATTTTGTGCCTCTAAAGGGTACTTCGCGTTCGAGACGCAATACGAGGCAATAGATTGTTGAGGAATCACGCACAACGTGCATGATACTGAAGGTTCCGATCGGAGAGCACGATCCGCATCTCGTCGTATAAAGAGACAAAAGTGGGCCCACCCTCCCACTTCTTCGTCGAGCAGCGGCAATCACTATCTACGACCTCAGTTCTTATAAGATATGTCGGAGTCGCATGCTTAGAGGGTGGCTGATCTATCGAGGAATTATAACGAGGAGATCGAGGTACGGATGGTGTTGAGGTTGACGAATTGGTTTGGTGAGTTGATTGACGTCGTCAGTTGTGAAAATTCACGACGTACACCGGCATATTCGCCATTTGATCGTCGTACTCATCATACCCAAGCACGACAATCAATTGATGGGCCTAAGAGGGGACCGACAGATAACAGTCATGCAGACACACCTCCTCGAGGTCAGTTCAGATTCCAGCTCGATATTTGTGCACGAGTTTGGGAGGGTTGATGTTATTCCATCCTATCTGGAGTCACCATGTGCTTTCATGCAGACACTCGGAGTTGAGTCTAATGCGGACGATATGTTTGACATTTTCGGTGATTTTGGACAAATAAGTTCAATTTAATTGACTTATTTAAATATTGTGTTTATTTAAATATTTCATATTTTTAACCCAAATTATATGTTCTATGCATATTGTAAGAGATGATTGGGCACAATCGACGGAGATGACTTTGGGGATGTCTTATTCGGGTACGCAGTGGATGACATTGAGGATGACATATGAGTGATGACGACAAAGTATTCCGTGTGTCATATGCCATACACCAACAACAAGATAGAGCTATATAATATGAATTATTACTCGATTCTCCATATCGTCGGGTCTATTTCACGAGCCAAGTGAGGCAACATCGATGAAATGTCGAACTAACCAATTAGTTAGTTATTTAGCATTGGATGGCATCTTAAATAAATGTCAATTGATCAACGATTAAAAGTGATTCTCTTCAAATTTATCGCAAAATCAATAAATATATTATTTAAAATTAATTGTTCAGGATTATCGTCGGAGGCATCTGAGTCGATCTCTTCAAGATCTTCGGTCTCAGGCACATATTCATCTTCATCTTCTTCTCCATCAATATTATCATTCTGAATAGGTGTTGTTAAACTCATTGTCACGGTACTGATACCATGCTCCGTGACGAGTCTTTGGTATTCAGAAAACCAATCACCAGAAAACATACTTCGAATATCTTGAAACAACTCTCCATGCATCTCGTGTGGATCGAATGAACATTGGGCTTTCCCTGGTATGATCCATTCGCAATGTTTCTAGTGTTGTTAACTACATAAATGTGTGGATATTCTTCAGACATGTACAACCGAGCAAACACTTCATTATCGATTAACAATGATTTTATTATCCGATCATATCGAGATGTGAATAAATATAATAATTGATAATTTATGCTCAATTCATTGGACTGCAATACGTGATTGATGTAATATATGAGGTTGTAAACAGAATAGTCTGACATTTGGACAATTTGTTGACACCGCCAACATACCTACAATCAATATCAAACTCTCCACCATAATTCACAGTGATGAATTTTCAATTGTCCATCTACGTGAAGAATGAAAGAAAGAAGATTAAAATAAAATTCTCAAACAAAATAGAATTTCAAATCATCACAATGAATCAAATTACTATAATGTTTTCTTAGTGGTTTCCCTTCAAGTAGCTCCGCTTCAATTGAAAGATGCAGTTATTAGGTTTATTTCAAATGAATCATTTTATAGACGAGAGCAACAAAGTGATGAGTGTTCACGTGAATGCTGAAAAGATGATTCATGTTAATTATTGTACGAAATCAATGTACAACATGTGATGCAGGTACAAGACTGATGTTACAACAAATGATTAAGATACATTTAAATTTAGCTTCACGTTAATAAATTGAATTTACTGAGTGAATTTTATTGTAAGTGATACAATAATTAAGAGACAATTCATGTAAATAGTAGAAATAAATTGAAAGACAACTCATGCACTTTACAAATAGGAAGAAAACAAACAAAACTATGTTGAAATAAATTTAAAAGGCACAAAACCGGTGGAATCCGATCGACATCACAACAATCAGATTCCTCGTCCGACTAAAATTGTCTGGTAGTGTGTATTAAGTAAAAATCCGAAAGCCATTCGAAACCGATCAATCTGGTCGAATCCGATCAGTATTTGTTTCGAAAAGTTGTTGCATCAAATCCGATGGAACCCGATCGATTTCGATCGAAATTTCTTCGATTTTTCCTGAATATCGGATTCTATCTTTCTTCAATGTGATTTCACCAAATTTGTCAGCAAAAAACTAACTAACTATCATCATTTATACTAAAAACCAAGACAATTTTGTCAAGATATAATGGTATATCTATCCATACAAATATAAATCCATCTAATTTTACATGTTTTATCTAATTTTTGGACTTCCACGTATACTTATGAGATATGGGTATTTTAATTTCTTCCCCTGTTATATATACTAGTATAAAAGTGTATTCTTACAAATTTTAGTATACCTATAATATCTTTACTTATTTTAACGCTCTAAAGATAGTTTAATAGTTATATATATATATAGATTTTATCCATTTTATATAAAATAAGAATTTTTTTATCTCAAATTAATCAAAATTGTGATAAGATATTTAAATCAACAATTTTTCGTGCGTCGCTCATAAAATTTTGCTAGCCGATCCCTTAACAAGAGGCAAAACCAATAAATTAGGATAAGGTATATTTTAAAAAAATACAAATCGGATACTCTATTGCATGCATATCTTTTGTGGCATCTATTGTGATTGCCACGTGAGTCGGTGCGTGAGAAATTTAAAAATCTACGAAATCTTGTTTGTGAAGATTTTGCAGTATAAAAAAATTAAGAATTTTTTATTAATACAAATTTGAAATAAGAATTTTCTTCACATGTAACAATTATTGACATATAAAATATGAAATATCGAATGATGATAATAGAGGATTTCTACTTTAAAAAGTGATAGCACAAAGTGTTAACCAAAGGAAATAATTCACTCACGGTTAGATATGGCAATGGATCCCAAATCCGGTCCAGATCCGTGGATTCAGATCCATTTTTCAGATCTGGATCCTCAAAAATTTAGACCCGATGAATCTGGATCGGATCTAGATCCTACCCTCATATTTCGGATCTGGATCTGGGATTTAATTTTTGAAACCCAGATTCGATCCAGATCCGGCCCGCGGATCCACCAATATATATATATATATATATATATATATATATATATTATTTAGCTGTATGTTTCACTTCGTTCTTTGTGTAGTAAAAATATAAGCACTTCTCATCCTAATTAAATAAACAATATTGTTTTATTTATAGCTGTTTGAAATTTATATTCACTTATACTATAAGTTATATAGTAATATACATTTTTCTGTTAAGATAGAGTAATACTATTTATTTAGTATTGTTCATACAATACACGTGATTTGATGTTTATTCAACCTTTCTAATTATTTGAAAAATGGTCTTATACAACCTTCCAATATTTTTATCCAATACGCATCTCTCTCATTTCTTTCAAATTCAAGTAATCATCTCAATTATTATATGCACCCTTCATTTGTTCCTTTTATATATGTTTACTTGAGTGAATAAACATCTTCCAATATAATGATAATTGTAGAAATTCTAAATAATTGTTATAGTATTATTGTGTATTTGAATTATTATGGTATTACTATGAATTATAGTTGATTTGGAATTTATTTTAGAAGCGAAAACATATGGATCCGGGTGCAGACCGCGGACCTCGTGGATCTTATGGATCCGGATCCGGATCTAATTTTTTGGACCGATGGATCCTGACCAGGATCCGGGACCCAAAAAAAATCGGATCCGGATGCGGGCTGGTCAAGATCCGGTCCATTGCCATCCCTACTCACGGTTGCATCACTAGTTTGACTTTTCTTTCAGATGTGAGCTGAAGTGCACCATTAATAATTTGATTAAAATATACAACAAATAAAGAAAGACGACAAGTTTACAAAACTAAACTGTGTCACTGCCTACTCCATCTACGACAACCCAAGTAAATAATAGGAGTATCAAAATAAAATATAAAACATAGAGGAATCCAGCTATTTAGTCAATGAGAAGCTACCCGTGAATGCATTTTCAATATTTCGCACGCAATCCAATCACATCTCACAATATCTTTTTATTTAATATTTTATGAAAGGGAAATCTCACAATATTTTAGTAATTGAGAGAGATAGAGGGAGGAAATTGACCTTGACTCGCTCCATGTGGAAGGCCTGCGCAGTGATCCGCCGATGAACATCCCATCTCTCACCTTGCAGATTAACCAACCCATCGCCTAGCAACACCTTGGAAGACGGATTCATCTTCGGTTTCTGAAAATTGCCGTTGCTGTTCATCAAAATCTCTTTGATCAGTTTGGGATCACCCAAGGCCAATCTGGGTTTGCGCCCAAACCAATAAAGAAAATCTTTCCCGTAAAGAGTTGACCACTTCCAGTAATGCGGCATAACGCGGTGGCAAATATCGTGTGTGATGCGGGGGATAGACGCCGCCTCCGCCGCCGCAATCAGCCACCGCCGCACCGCGGCTGTGTTCCCGAAGATCGGGCGGTAGTGGGGGCCATTTACGCCTTGTTGTTTGAAGTGTTTCTGGATTTGTAGGGGTACCCATACGAATTTGTGGAGGTAATAGCAACACACGAAAATGACCAACGAAAAGACTAATGAAAGCCACAGAGACATTTGCGAGGCACCTTGTGTGTGTGTGATAGAGAGCCTGTAGAGTGATGGGGCTGACAGTATCCAAGGACTTCAATTTCCATTATTTGTACTTGTTTTAGATTCCCTACGCCTCATTATAGTGGTTCTTTATTTTTCTGAGATGGAGATTTAAGAATAATCGTAATTTTTTTTATGAATTTAATACATAAATTTTAAAGATTGAGTTAAAGTGGACTCAAACTTATGACTTTTGGTTTCGGACATTAACCATTCTACTATTAGGTCAACACACACACCAAAAAAATAATTGTGTTTTTTGTTTAAATAAATGTCACGCATCAAATCTAGCTATTTTTAAGATTAAAATAATTTATTTTTAAGAATGTGATATTTTTATCAGAATGACCTAAAAAGAAAAATGACTCACGGACGCAAGAATTACGAACTATGTTCCATTTCTATATTTAAAAAATATAAATAAATAAATAAATAAAAACTAAGTTCCCTTTCCATTCTACAAATTTTAACTCACGTTTACAATAAATTCAAATAATTCTCTTCACAAATAAATAAAATTTTAGTTCTAGCGTAAAGTTATCCTTTAAGGATGGCTTTGTTTCAACTAGTTAAAAAAGTTTGTGAATTTTAAAATTTGATTTGACGTTCACATGAAAGAAAGAAAAAAAGTTGTTAATTTCATTTTATCATTGGATTCATCCTAATAACCCAAATTGAATAAGTTGACTTACTCATCCTTTACCAAATTCATGTTGCGCAAGTCGAATACAAACTTACAATAATGGGAGGATTACCGGTTTTGTCAACAGTGACTTTGTATTTACTTGGGCCCACTTTATTATGTATGCAATATTAAAAAGGTAATTTTAAACATATCCTTCGATTTATTCACTATAATCTCTTTAGAAAATATTAATAAATGTATTATTATACTTTTGTATGACACTCCATATAACCTCAAAAACTCATTAGGATGAGATTGTTCAAAGACGATTGCGGAATTCTGATTTTTTTTTCCTTCTAAAATTAGTTTTGTAGAAAATATTTAGTAAGCATATCTATCATTGTAAAATATTGGTTTTTCAATTTTTAAAAGAAAAAGCTTTTATTGGAATAGTTGACTCTCAATTTTTTTGTCACGTTATCTTCATTCCAATAGTAAAATAAGTTAATTTTCAATTTCTTAAAAATGAAAAAACCTAAAAACCCGCCCCAAAACATATGAGGCTCTACATCATCAACGGTGAGTCGGCGACGCGAAGGATTGCAAATTGTGCAATTAGGGATGTTAATTGATTAGTTTTATCCGGATCAAAATTAATAAATAAGTATCGATTTTGGTTATGGATCCGGACCATTAATGGGTGAATCGAATCAGAACCGGAGAATCAAACTATGGATCGTTGTTTTATAAAATGAGCTATTAGTGATTTCGGATCAAGATCTAAACCGAATCGACAAGTCTACTTAGACGGAATCGTCAAACCGATTTTATTTGAAAATTTAATAAGTATCGGGTTATGACCATCAAACTATGGATCTAAATGGTCCGAGTCTAAAGTGGATCTGGAACTAAAACCGTTACTTTAAAATTTAATAGGGTTATGAGCGATTCGGGATCAATTCGGGTAAAACCCACTAATTGATATATCTATATGCAATCACATCTGCAACGGAATTCTCAATCCTCTTTCCAACTAAAGAATCACCAAACATCCATACAAGTCAGCCATGCCCTTCTTCTTCCATCATCAGTAAAAGAATATCGAACTCTCACAGTGGAGGGAAGAGACCGAAAAGGCTACGAGTATACAAGAAATCATTCAAAATTGGGGCCTATACCGATAGTCAAATTTTATAGATTTAATTCATTATTATTTTATTAAATTTAAAGTTAAAAGGGTTATAAAGGTATAATGGTAGATCCATCTATTTTTATTTTTATTATTCCTTCCATTTTGCTAATGTTGACTCACTACTTTTGAGCACGTTGATTAAAAAGAGTTATGTTTTTGTGTAAAAAGTATTATGGTGTACAAAATTCGAATCAATTTTTAGTATAAAATTCTTTACATTTTTGTATGGGATAACCCAAAAATAAATATGAGCCAACAATAATGGGATAGATATAGTATTTTTTAAAATGAGAGGCTATAGTGAATAAATTGGAAGCTATATTTAGAATCATAATTTTATTCATATTACCCTTTTTCACTATAACTGTTAATTCAAAATAATAAGAAAACTATTAGTAAACGTACTATTTGTCACAATTTCTCAAACTAATAATTTTATGAAACTAAACTAAGAGTTAATTGCACCTAAAAATCAGAACATTTGACACAAATTGCAAATCAAACACAAACTCCATCACGTGTTATGGTAATGGAAAGAAAGATCGGCTAGGGTGAATCATCAGAACGCGCCTGCAAGAGGAGAGACGAAGAAGTTGCATAATTTCAAATCCTAAAGAGGCCCCCCAAAGTTTAAGGCTTCTCTTCCTTTGGGCTTAGATTTACTTATAGCCCATTTCTAAAAGACAAATCAAACTGGTCCAACAATCCTTGTGTAAAAGAAAAGTAATTTGAGCATTGCGTGATTATATTCATCTAAAAGGTCTTTGATAATGTTTATTTGAATTAAATTGTTTGATTCATATCCCATTTAAAAGGTTAAAATTGGAGAAATCTGAATAACAAAAATAAAGATATTCAATTATATAAATTAGTAGTTTTAGAGAAAATACATGTACAATACATGTATTTGAAATCCTAACATCTGAAACACTGTGTGCGACTTCAATAATAAACATGGAATTAGATGATAGATGGATAAAGGTGCATTAAATATATTGGACCCAACAGGAACAGTAGTATATATAGGTGTAATTATAATTGGATTTGACGAGACGATCGCTCCACCATTATCTGTCCAACTATATGTCCCTACTCCTTTAGCTGTCTCTGATGCCACATTTGATTTCACCCAAATTTAGAATCCTCTCTTTTCGAGCAACTTAGTTGGAGGCAGGCCCAGCGGGGGACAATTCCGTCTATACCCCCTTCATGTTTGCAATTTCCTCAATATTCTTTTTCAAAATTTACATTGTATCAAAATTATACGTCGACCGACATTGCATATATAGATATCAAAAAAAAATATCGATCGAATCAGATACAAATAGTATCTCTCATAAGACATAAAACCTAATCCAAATCATTGATTGTAATTAAAATATGATGTATGATTGTCATCTAAAGACACAATATGACAATTGTAAATCATACAATGCTCAGTTGTCCACATTGAGGTTTTTATATATTAGAGGAGGAATTTTTTTTATTTGATACTCTACCTATATATAAATGTACATATTCAAGTAAGGTGTGGAAGTAATGAGACCTAATTGTTTATACTCGTTTTAATATTGAAAACACTTTGAAGATTATTACAATAAGAGTAAGACTTTTGTAATATGTTAATACAGTTCAGGCTGATTGTCTCAGCACTGAGGTTTGGTAAACTTGTCTGACTATAGCATAATGCAAGTAAGCACTTTACTAGATTAAGTAAGATAAAGACCGTAAGAAGCACGGAATTTTTAATGTGATCCGGAGACTCTAAGCTCATATATCCACGGCCTAATTAAATTAATAGGTAGATCCGTTCCTCGATTTCAAGGACCCTTTTTGAGAGTAGGGTGAAGTACAACACTCTCTACCAGCATCCCTCTTTTCAACCAGATGACAGATGCCAGATGATGGCAGCCAACTCCTGTCAGCGACCAACTCTTAGTCAGCCAATCAACTCTCCTGTCAGAAGCCAACTCTTATTCGATAACAGTATTGTAGTCACAAACACTTACATCATTTATGCTCATTTGTCATTCTTGTTGTGTCGCCTGCTATGTTTGTTAGAGCTATATGTTGTTGGCAGCTCCTGCATGGTCGTTTGGCAGTTGGAGATTAGACAAAATGCACTTAGGTTTCATGAACTGAACCTCGTATTCTTGATACTTCATTACATTCACGGTACCTAAAGAAATGCATTGTTTCTTCAAAATTATATGAACTGAACTGTATTGTTTCTTCAAAGTTTTACCATGTTGATATAAAAACATGCTTGTGTGTAGCTAAGTTTGCCCAATTCTTGTGTGCGTATGTTGGTCTAGTAATAGAGCGGTTAATGTCTGAGGTCAAAGATTTTGGGTTCGAGTCCACCATGATACGGTCTTTAAAATTTATATATTAAATTGGAAAAAAAAGAAGTACGCACAATCCTTTAATAGACTTGATTGAAAATAATGTGTGTTGTGCTTTTTTCTTAGTTGCATATATTGGGTCTTTGACATAGCAAAAATCGCTTTCATCTTCCGTACGAGTCACGCCTAATTAAATATTTATTCTCATTGTTTAAAATTGTTGTCATGTTTTTCTTTATCAATAGTTGAGAATTGTGATTTATGTGGAAAGAAGAATAAGTGAAAAACAAGAACATATTTTCTTTTAAAAAGAGGAGTAAAGATGTTTAGGACTAAGATGAAAGAAAGTAAAATAAAATAAAAGAATAAAAAGTAAAAATATTTTATATCTTAATCTACAAAATAATTAAAAACATCTATATTTTTATAACGGTGATTGAAATAATACTTTTCATTATCAAAGGTGATTAAGAGGGTGTTTGGCTAAGCTTATTTTAAAGAGTTTATAAGCTCTAAGAGCTTATAAGATGTTTCAAGAGCTTATAAGACATAATGTTTGAAGAGCTTATAAGTTGTCAAAGTCTTTGTGTAATTTAACTTATAAGCTAGAGAAAGAATCGTGAGTTAGAGAGAGAAAATTGACGAGATGTGAAGTCGATCGTATATATATAGATTATAACGAATCATAGTAAGGTTATTTTGGTAATTCACTGTTACTTGCAAGCTTATGAAAAAATAAGTTGGGGTTGAACTATTTATTTTAAGGGAGCTTATAAGTTGTTGGAGTTTATTTTCACAATTTATGTTCGTTTAGGAGCTTATTTTGCCAAACATTTTACATGAAATTATAAGTTCTAAAAATTTATAATGTTTGTTTAAAGAATTTTATAATCTTAGTCAAACACCCTATAAGAAAAGTCGTTTACACTAGTAACGTCGAGATAGGATGAAATTAATCATTGATTTCAAAATTGTATTCCATCTCATATTCTACGTGTTTTTTTCAAAATTCATATTCACCCTAAAGTTGATTACAAAATATATAATGATAAATAAATTAACGGCTATCCTATGGTTCAAATAAATAATGCAATATAATACGACTTTCTAAGCCATATATGAGTGCACTAGCGTCTAGATTCCGACAAAATTCCACGCCCGAGTCCAAGCCCAAAAGCAACACGTAGAGTAGCCACCTATTATTACGTGTTGACTCATGTAACTTATAGGATTACGTCTCTTTCCATCTCCTACAAAATTCTTTTTCACATTCGAAATTATAATTTTTCCTCTATAGCTAAGCGATATTCTTTATGATTGAAATTATTATTTTGAGGTGTTTTAGTAAATTAGTTATATTATGTAAATGAGACTTTTTAAAAGTAAATGAAATTTTTTCTTTAAAATAAATAAATTTATGCATACAAAACGAGAATTATATTATATAAATGAGATTGTGTTTAAATGAAATTGAGACTTTTATTTGTATCAAACGGTACAATGAATGTTAATCTAAACAAATTTTGATATTTAGTTACAAATGAGACTTTGATTAAAAGCAATTGATACGTTTATTTATAATAAGTGACATAATAAATATATTTGTGAATGAGACTTTGCTTGAAAACAAATAAGATGTTTATTTATAACAGTGATATAATAAGTGTATATTCACAAATAAAAATTTTATTAAAATGAAATGAAAATTTTATTAGAGTAAATGAAACTTTTTCTTATTATTATTAGTAGTCGGTCTAATGGGTTGGTGTATCGGCTCGGGTCCACGGTAAGACCCGAAGAGGTTCCTTCCGTGGGTGAGGCTGATCCAAATTTTTGTGTATTATAAATGTACAAACCCAGTGAATGCAACAAGTGCTATTTTTACTCACTCTGTCATCTCCAAGACGGTCCATTTCTTTTCGGTACGGTTATTTAGGAGAAGAGTATAAAGTGAATAAAGTGATAAAAAGTAGGTATGTTTCATAACTTTTGAAGAGATAATTATTTTATAAAAATGAAACATTTCATCTTTGATAAGATAATCCAAAAAAAATATAAATTACATCTTGAATAGGACGGATGCAATATTTATTTATTTTGAGAATAACATACTATTTTTATGAATGGGACATACACATTGGAAATTGCCAATAAAGACTAACTGCTGTCTCAAAAAGACAAAAGTACACTCCATGTCACTATTTCAGTAATCATATATTTCGTTTAATTACTTTTCGATGATCAAAAATACGACTTTCCTTTTTAAACATCAACTTTACATTTTACCTCAACTTATCCACTTTTGACGTAAATTCTTTTAATTTTCACCAAAATCGATGCGTTTTTACAATAGTATTCTTAATTGATGATCTAATTCTTTTAAAAGTTAATTTTCTTTTACAATAATTCATAATTAAAAGAAAATGATGCATAACCATAGAAAATGTGTCAAACATACATGCTCTAGTTCAGGTGGATAATAAACTCATTTTTTTATCTATACTTACTATTTTATACTTTTTTTCCTCCAAAAGAAAATTTAACAGATCGATAGATTGAAGTGTTATGTTATAATGTTCCAAAAAGAAATTGCTTTAGAATTAAGTGTACAAGAAAAATTATAGATGTTCATTGCCAAATAGTTTTAGTAATACTAGCAGAATGGTATGTTGAAGCAAGTAAAAGTTGTGAACTGAAGTAATATATTAAATTTAGATCTTTTTATCACAAATTTGAAGAATTTAGTTTACAAAAGAATTCTTACCAAATATCATGATATACGTATATAAAGATATTATAGATATATAAAACTTTGTAATAATGCAAAATTTTGTAATATTAATAGATATATAATAGATAACTAAAGGAGAAAATTACACTTCAACCCCTAATTTATTGACCTTTTGACAAATACATCCCAATCTAAAGAAAATATCAATCAAATACCCAAACATTAGAAGAATTCACAATTACGTTCAGAGACTGAATTTCCGACCACATAAATCCTTTTTAATAAAACTACCAAAAAAATGAATCCAAATCAGATTATAAAACAATTCTAAAAAAGAGAATAAATGACAGATCACCAATCGACCTTTGATAATAAGAATAGCTTAACGACGGAAATCTTATGTATTCTGAAAATTAATTGTATAAAGACTAGTTATTAATTGGCAAAAATTTGTATGTATCCCAATATTTATTATAACTAAATCTAACTAAAGTTAATCAATTTTAAATTATAACTTATTAAATCTAATTAAAATTTAATTAGAGGCCATGTATCCTATATTGAAATATACTAAAGGCGCCCCTTATTAAGGTGGCTATTTCGAGTGTTTTCAATAGGATCTAGTAATTGTATATCATCTCCTATTTGAACTCGAATTCTTTGCCATGTTTTGCGACGCCAATTCAATAATTAAAATAGAAAAATGAAAGGTGATTTTAGAACAAATTATTTCATTTGCTAGCTAGTCAGCCGGCCATTGCCAGACCAAATATTTTCCTAAGTGTTTTCACATTCTATTCTAAAATTTGAACTGTAAATATGGGTATTATAAATATTTCTAAAATATTGTAACTCACTTTTAGTAGGTAGTTATGTGATTAGAAGAAGATCAGAATCACGTTTGGAATAGAAATCCCCTCTTGAACGCAACGGAAGTTGATTGACCAATTTTGTCGTCATCGCCACCACAAGCTTTTAATTACTTGATTCATCAACTTATACTATGTAATATATGCTTGTATACTGAAGAAACATCGAGCGCAAAAACTATTTGTAATAATAGGGAATAGTTATTGTAAAAGTATTTCTTATAATATAATTAATGAATTTTTTTTGTGAAAGTGTCAAGATTTTTCGTAAAAAGTATCTAAATTCAAAAACATGGAATTTCGCCTTCATATGATTCAAACTCAGGTGTATGAATTCATCTGGTAAGTAATGAATTCATCATGAATCTTTCAAATCCAAGACTTGAAAATGATCGATGTTTTATATATTAAGAATGATTTATCTAATACAATTCCTCTAATAATAAAATATAAGCCCCAAGTATTAAAACTCCAAATTTGGTATTGTTTCTATCTCAAAACATCATTTTATAAGATTAATAAAACCATTTTATGTTTTTGTATATGAACGGAAAAACATTTTAAATATGGAATAGATAAAGGCATAATAGATTTGGGTCCAAGCCTAATTAATCACTTTTATTAAAACATATACTATCCATAACATTTTCCAAAATTTCCTACACCCTATACCCATTACATTAAAATAGACTAATTTCCTTATTTCCGATTGACTAGTGTCTGTTTCGATCGACAGGAGAGAAGATTTTCTCGATCGGAAACAGACATCAGTCGACCGAAACAAAAATTAGTCTAATTTTCTTGTTTTCGGTCGACTAATGTCTAATTTTTTTGTTTCGATCGAGAAAGTCTTGTCTTCGATCGACCGGAAACAGACATTAGTCGACCGGAGATAAGACTTTTCGATCGAAACAAATATTAGTCGACCGAAACAAGAAAATTAATCTAATTTCCTTGTTTCCGATCGACGAATGTCTATTTCTGGTCGATAAAGCATTCTCTACGGTTGACCGAAAACAAGAAAATATGTGGATAAATTAAAAAAATAGACTAATTTCATTGTTTCCAGTCGACTAATGTCTTTTTCGATTGAGAAATCCTTGTTTCCGATCGATCGGAAACAGACATAATAAATTGATTATGTAGTGTAGCAAATGAAAAGATTGGGTATGGGAAGTACACACTTTTGAAAAAGTATGTAGTTGTATATAATTCCACAATAGATTTTAAGTGTTATATATATATATATATAGGGGAAGGTTATGGTGAGAAAGGTATTAAGTGTAAGAAATAAGAATAAATCTCATACATTGATTCTAATACAATCAACGTTCCAAATTTCGTCCATAATTATAGTTGCTAAAAAAACTGATTCACAATTTCATACTGAAAAAAATCGTACAAGGGTAAAAATGTGAATTGCAAAATAAATATAACACACAATCTATGAGAAGATATGCTGCAAATCTTTCCATCTTCCTGAAAAAAGATGAATCGTTTCTAATTGTATATCATATCTTGTTTTAGTTATAGCATATAATTATATATATGTAGCACACAAAAATTATATATACAACCTAACAAATTTGTATATCATATCTTATTTTAGTTATAGCATATTATTTATATATGTAGCACACAATATTGGTCTTATACAACTTATCAAAATTACATATCATATCTTGATATAATTATAGCATATGATTGTATATATATAGCATATAATAGTAAGCTTAAAACATTTATAAATCCTCCATTGTCTTCTGTAATGAATTCTGAAATGTCACATGCTATATCATTCTTAGCATATATGTTTTGTATGCATAGCATATTTTCATATTATATGTTGCACACGTAATACAACTAATTTGTAAATTATTTGAAGCCGTAATATGTGCTGTGTGGATTTGTTGTACAATGTCTATTATTTGTAGCATAACGTTTATATAATATTGCACAAATGTAACAAGTTGAAATATATAGCTAAACGAGAAAAGGTATAAAGATAATAAACGAGAAATAAAAACTGACCATATCAAACCCATTAAATATCTAATCTCATAATTTTAGTAACTACCATTTTTATCTAAACGAGAAAAGGTATAAAGATACTAAACGAGAAATAAAAATTGACCATATCAAACCCATTAAATATCTAATCCCATAATTTTAGTAACTACCATTTTTATATCACCTAAAATTACAAAACTATCCTCATTAAAATCGATTAAAGCTTAAATCATAGCATATGGAATGAAAAATTACAACATTTACATGATCTAATCTAGACCATAGATCTAATTAATTAAAATGCTGAAATTCATTCTTATTTCTCACTCAAATAACTATTCTCATATGATCTCTCCCCTATATATCTATATATATATATATATATATATCTATATATATATATATATAGAGAGAGAGAGAGAGAGAGGATGGTTATGGTGAGAAATGTATTAAGTGTAAGAAATAGGAATAAATCTCATCCATTGACTCCAATTCAATAAACATCCAAGATTTGTGCAGAATTCTTGAATTAAAAACAACTGTAAAATTCTTATAATCATGTTGAGGTGTGTAATAAATCGTGCAAGGGTAAAAAGGGGAAATGCAATATAATTATCTAATCCAATCCATATCAAGATTTGCAAAATCTTTCCATCTTCCTGGAAAACAGCATATTAAATTTCGTCTGATACGCATGAATTGACAAACACGATATTAACTTAACATTTAATTATCAACCTTTAATTTCCTGTGCAACAAATCTCGTTCAAAAAAAAAAAAAACGACGCCAGTAACAATTCATCCGTTCAGCATTTGTGTTTTATGTCTATTTATAAACATTATTATGGTATTGCATATATTACTTGAACTATAGCATATGTTTAATAGATTTGTAGCACATTATTAATAATACGTTTGAAAAAATGTGATTGAGGCGATTAATTTGTCAGTGTAATATGCTCATGCGTGGTTCTAAGGATTAAAATATCTAGCATATGTCATTTTGAATATTGCATATGGTACAAATATATATAGCACATAAATATATTTATCATCTTGTTTGTATTTGTTCATCATTTATGAATATCGTATATCATATCTTAATATATATATATATATATATATATATTATATCATATGATTAATATATTTGTAGCACACTCTGACGTTTCTAAACCTTTTACATAACATACGCACATGAAATGCATGTATATAGCATATACTTATATTTACGTATTATTTATATATGTTTAATATATATCAAATTTCTATATCATATCTTTATATAATTGTAGCATATGATCTATATGTGTAGCACACAATATTGACCTTAAACAATTCATATAATGTCAAAAAAATATTTTCATATATGTAGTCATGAATATGATTTTTTTATTGCACAATATATCATATTTTGTTGCTCATATATTGAATAAATATGGCATAATATCCAATATTTATATATAATAAAAACATATTTACTGTTTGTCATAATTAACTAGAGTATGAATCTTGTATTCTAATATGTTTAATGACTTTCTATATCATATCTTTATATAATTGTAGCATATGATCTATGTGTGTAGCACACAATATTGACCTTAAACAATTCATATAATGTCAAAAATATATTTTCATATATGTAGTCATGAATATGATTTTTTTATTGCACAGTATATTTTCTGGGCGTCGAAAAAAATATATCAAAGATAAACCAATACATAAATAGAAGATATGTAATCCCACAATAATAGGTATAAAACGGTTTACATATAAATAAATTTACAAAACTGTCCTTAACATGATTTTCGGATGACTTAAAATCTTAGCATTTTCAATACTAACGTTCAGCATACGTAGATTAAATCTGGATCATTGATTTATGTTGATAAATGGACAGGATTTATTCATATTTCTCACAATATTTAGCATTCTTATATGATCTATATCCTATATATATACACATATATGATTGAATTCTCGTAATATCCGATCCTCGGGTAGTATGTAGTACCCAATTTAGACCAAACATTTTGATTCTCATAGTATCCGATTCTCGGGTAGTATGTAGTACCCAATTTAAACCACACATTTTGATTCTCGTAATATCCGGTTCTCATGTAGTATGTAATACGTAATTTAGACCACATAGTTTGAACATGTGGCCGCACTACAAGCTGACACGTGTGAGTTTTTTTTCTTTTTAATTTTTTTTCGCAAGAGGCTAAATGATATAGAAAGCAAATCAACCTTTTTTTTATAATGGCGCAATGGACGACGACAGCACACACGAACAACAAAAAACAACATATTTTGAAAGGATAAAAAATTGATAAATTTTGAGAAAAAAATAAAAGATGAATTTGATATAAGATTGAGGAATTCAGAGAGATGGTGGCTATAACGGTGGTTTACGGTCAAATTCACCGGTAATCTGGGAAAGAAACGACATAATTGATGGAGAATGATGGATGAGAGATTTGTTGTCGAAAAATATACCCATACATATAACAAAATATATTCATGCATACAACAAAATATAAAACTGCATATTATCACAAAATACAAATATGCATATGATAAAACACGTTCATGTATATAACAAAACAAAAACCTGCATGTTGGTCACGAAACACAAATATGCAGACAAGACACATTCATGCATATAATAAAACATGTTCACGCATATAACAAAACATAAAATGCATGTTTGCCAACAAGCGCTAAGGGACGCCGGCGCGTGCCGGGACAACGTGCAAGCACGAGCAATTGCTTCCAACTTACATGCATACTTGTGTGTTCAACTACATGTATTTTATATTTATTTATATGTATAAGTCAGTTCACCTATATGCAATGTTTGTTTTTCTCAATCACATAACAAATCAAATTACTAATTTCCACTTACTGTAGTGAAATCGGCGAAAATAAACTTAAAAAATCCAAAAAAACCTCCACATAAGATCTATAAGATGAATGGATTAGATTTGAGTATTACATACTATCTCAGGTTTGGGTATTATATAATCATTCCTCTCTATATATATAGCATGAAATGATATGCTACATACCCTATACCCTATGTGAGCAACGATCACGTTTAAGTCATAATATTCTTTTATGTCTAGATAATTTAAAATTTTAATACATAAATTTTGTTACTGATCCATTAATTTTACAAATTATATAAAAAAGTCAAAGCTCTATTTGTTTATTTTCTCTATGAATGGAGCTTTTATTCAAATGAATAAAATGAACAAATCGAGCATTGTTTTTTTTTTTTATGTAATTTGTCGATTAATGATGCCAATAATAATTTTTAAGATAATAAAATCTAAATAAATGTCTAACGAAAAGAATAATGCTAATATGATTTAAATATGACTGGTGCTCACATAAAACATGTAGCATACCATTCCTATATATATTGGGTGTATATGTATTGCATTAGTTATGATTTTAACTAATTATTTTTGCAAATTTGTTAATTTTGGTAAAAGTTTTTAAAATCGTCACAGTACTTAAATTATGTAAAGCAAAGTCACGAGTGTCAAGAAGGCCACCCATAAAAGCAGGAAGTTCGATTCAAACATGAGGGATTAAAAAATTACAAACAGTTCTAGTTAGTATGTGTCACGCAATTGTAATATGAAGAACAAGATTAATAGATAACGTTGTAGATTCATACGGTTCTGTTGATCAATCATTTATCATACCAAAAAAATCGATCATGCAATATTTTATCAGTTCAGTTAATAGTTAAAGAATAACAATTCAAGATCAAAAATAGTTATTTCGACAATGTTATATAATTAAAAATTTAAAAATTAGAAAAGTACAAACATCATTTCAAGCATAAAATGATAAAAAAAATTGCAATTCCAAACAAATAATCTCAAACGACAATCGCTCTTAAATTAGTAATCGAGTCCTTTTCAATTACTTATGGACCTATGGATAATCATCATTACTCAAAAGAGGATGATCTTCTTCTACAAAAACAAAAAAATTGTAAAAATTCGTTAACGAAAGATATATAAGTATAATTATAAACAATGACTGGAAACAAATTTATCCAAGTCGATCAATTCTATTAATATATAATTAGTAATTTTATAATTATTTATAGGTATATCGAGTTGGCTCGGTTAACCATGATATTTTATAATTAAAACTGAAGCCAAACAGATATCCCCAATTTTTATAATTGAAAAAAGAAAAGAAAAACTGATTGATTGGTTCGATTAATCATATTTTCGATATGATCTTGATACAATTTCTCTTTTTTTTTTGTTCACTCTTAGACTCAGCCACTATTCACTACTCAATGGAAGTAGTACCATTCAGGCAACATCATATACCGATTTGAAATCGAAATAACGATGCAAATGGAGAAACTCGATCCAAGAAAGAGCTTCATGCAACCCCAAGGCCAAAGTTAATACTTAGTTAAATCACAATAAGAACATAGCTAAATATATAGTATGCCTCAATTAACTAATTATTGATAAACTAGAGTTACGCATTAACTAAGTAGTATTGCTCACATTTTTTTATTACTAAAAGAATATTAATTTTCAAATCTATACAGAAAATACATTAAAAAAATGGTTTTTTTTATTATGAAAAAAGAAAAGAAATCGAGTGTGACCGAACGAAGTAGAATATCATATACGCATTTCCTTTCGCTTACTGCAAAACGTGCTAATAGAATATTCGCTTATTGCAAAGCCAGAATAATAGTATATCTTTTGTTCAGGTTCCGCATAGGCAATCTTGTACAAAATCCAACCTTCACTAACTCGGTTGATCTTTCATTTTTCATTTAAAAAAAAGTTGGAACTTCATTCCAAAACAATAATTTTATTGTCTATTAGAACTCTACACATATTGACAACATAAAGACATATTACGAGTGCATTTTAGAACTCTTCCAGCTTCAGAAAAACAAAATAAATATAATATATATTAATGATTCCCCAAAAGAAACAGCTATAGCATGGAAGGCTTCCTCTCTTGCGGCTCATCCCAAGTCTCTCCGGCGATCCTCACCGGAGCAAAGGAAGCGGCCGCCGGCGCCATGTGATCTAGGCGGTCGCCGATCGAGCTGAAGAAGGCGGAGAAGCCATCGGAGGAGGCTTCCCCGGCCGGCATTCCAAGTCCAAGAAAATCAAGGGTCGTCGGCGGACTGATCATCAGTTGAGTAAAACCCGAAGCCCCGGCGGAAGGGAGGCCGAGGCCGAGGCCGGATGCCAAGGAGTTGCTTTCGAGCTTGACGCAGTCGTCGTTGGGCGTTGAAGATGTGAGAGTGAGAGAATCCATATGTTGAGAGTCGGATGGAGTCGGGCCCCCCGACAGCCACAGACCGTGGAGGAAAGATGATTTGGACGACGTCGCGCCCATCTGCGCCGCCTTCTGGAGCAATGCGGTGGCAGAGAGCGCCGGCGTCTGAGCGTAGTGTGATCGTGGAGGGGGGTTTTGGGATGCGGATTGGAAGAGAGATGATAGTGAGAGTGATATGGCTGGTGATGAGAAGGTGGTGTATGAAGGTGGTGTGTTTAACATAACAGGTATAACTCCACCGGTGAGGGGGATGTGGCTAGTGGAGGTGGATGAGCTGCTTGGGGCGGCGGCGGCGGCGGTGGTGGTGGTGGTGGTGGTGATAGATGGTAATAAAGCTGCTGGTGGTGCTGGTAGTGGTGGTGGTGGTAAGTGGATACTCTGATTCTCCGGCAATCCAGCTGTTGTGATGAGATGAAAAAGGATCAGAAAAAACAAGAAAAGCAACAGGCCTTTATTGAAAAGAAAATGATATGCTAAAAAACATGAAGCTGAAAAGCAAAATTGGGAGCAAAAGCAGTGCAATCATGCACCTACTTTCAGTCACGAATTCTACCCTCCTTCCAATCTCACTTCGATCCTCGAGACAAATCATTTCTTTCTCCCTCAGAATTACACAAACGAACTCAAAAAATTGCAGAAATGAAAAAAAAAAAATCAACTAATTCAAGGAAAATGAAACCCTCGTGTTGGAGTGTATTTATATACATACAATGCTGACAAGTGACAATATAAGCAACCAAAATGAAGAAGAATTCACCGGAACTTTGTATAGACAGCACCGGAGACAGCACACCAGTAGAAGGAGTGAGCGGAGGTTGGGGCGGACTAGAAGGAGCAGGAGGCGGCGGCGGCGGCTCAGCATCTCCGTCCTTGAGATCTCTTCCTAAACTCGCATCCACCAAAGGTTGCGGACGGCTAATCTCCTGCGCCAACGCATCGCAAAACGCTCTATGCGTGATAAAACTATCCCTTCTATTCACCAAAAATACACACACAAAAAATGTTATTCAATCAGAAATTAAATGCAAGAACAATATAAAAAGAAATAGCAAAAAAAAGTTACCTCGAAAACAAAGTGCCGCAGTCGCAGCGGTATTCCCGAGAGCCGCAAGTTTTCATATGTGCTTTGCAATCGGACTGAACAGCGTATTTTTTGGAGCAGCGGTCGCATTTGTACTTCTTCTCGCCGTGTTTCCGGCAGAAGTGCTTTTTGATTCCGGTGAGGTCGCCGAGGGCCCTCGACGGCTCGTGGTGGACGCAGGTGGTCTCCGGGCACACGTATACGCGCTTCCGCACCTCCTTGCTGGTCCTCTGCCGGAGCTTCCACGGCAGGTTGTGGCCGCGCCGGTGGAGCTGCAGATTCTGGTCGCGCTGGAAGCCTTTGCTGCAGATCTCGCAGACGAATCTGTTCGTCGCCAGCAGCGTCTTCGGCGATAACGCGATCACCTCCGAATCTGGATCTGCGCCAAAACGCCGTAATTAAAAGAAAAAAATAGATTGAGTTAATGAAAGAGATTTTTTTTCTTTTTTGGTTTTTTTTTACCAGGCATTCCGGGAAGATTGCGCTTCCTCTTTGCCGGTGGAGTTGCTTTAGCTAGTTGATCGGATTTTCTTTCGTTATCGGCGGCGGCTGGCGAAACTTGTGTCGGTGATGAAATCTCCATTTCTACCATTGCTTCGTCAACTTCAATTTCGAGACGAACCTTCAATTTTTCAATCCTAGCTTGAGTTGGACTCGGAAAATCAACCTTTGAAACTTCCTACGAGAGAGAGAAATGAAAAAACCCTTGACAAAATGAGATAGAACCAGTGGCCCTAACTGAGTAAGCCGCCACTCTCCACGACCAGCTTCAAATTTTCACACACGACGGCACTTTCTTCTTTTGTAGAGAGAGAGAGAGAGACAAAAAAGATGGATTTAAACTGAATTTATTATTGCGTAATTGGAAAAAGAAGCTGTTTATAAACTCGTCACTAAACAAGGTCTAAATCGTTCCGGATAAGCGGTGGTAGCTAACCATGGTTAAGACTCTTAGCCGCGGTTTACAGCTTCTACTTCGGCCTGACGCTATCCGTGTTCGAATCGGACCGTACACGTGGCGATATCCGCACGGACTGAGATTTGTCGGGAGAAATCACTGGGTCTGCCAAATTGGTTTGTCGTCTAGTGCCTGTTTGGGATTTGGACCAGCATTGTATAAGGAGAATTTTTATTCAAAACCTCAAAATTTCTCAATACAATCTCATCTCTATCTACCCTTCCATTTTTGTTTCGAAACTAGTATTGCCACAGAAAAAATACACCAACCATAAATTTAATAACCCTCGGTCTGGTTTGAAGTGATTTCATAGTTTTTTCTTGAATTATCTCATTTTAAATGGTTCATATTCAAAAAATAATTATTTTTATATATAAAAATATTTCGAATTTTGTTAGCTAAATTACATTATATATAGATGTCTAAAAATAATAAATCACTTAATACAGAATGAAGGGAGTATAATATTTGTATAAATTTCTGCTCTAGTGTGACAACGACATGTAAATCACGTATGCCTTACTTATTTTAATACCTATGTCGTAATTTTATTTATACAAACAATATATTGTCTTGTATAATTTAGTATAATATCAAAATTTAAATCTCAAACTATATTTCTTTTATGAAATATTTTTAATTATCAAAAATATTTATTTAAACTATCAAATATCAATATTGTATCAAAAATGTCTTACGTCCATTTTCTGACCTCCGAAATCTTGACGGAGCCCGCTCGATGCACATGGAAATGTCACATGGCATATGTTTTATTTTATTTTTTATATTTTATATGTGGTATCCGACAAGTCATATCAAGATTTTGGTGGTTGAAAAATGGATATTAGACATTTTTGATACAATTGATAATTGGTAGTTTAAATAAATATTTCTAATAATTTGAAATATTTTTTAGAAAATATGTATACTTTGGGGTTTAAAGTGATATTTATATTGTGAATTATTGACTTTAGCTTAGTACTCATTACAATTTTTTGTATTCTTTATACCATGAGTGTTTATCCAACAATGCAACGAAGAAGAGTGTTGAAAATTATAAATTTTTGTTGTTTTAAGAATTTTTTAGTTATATATATACACATGCTTTATTCTTCCATGTAAACATATTTTGAATTAGTTTAAACCTGATAATAAACAAATAAATGCAGTGAATATAATTATATAAAATCAAAATCATATTTTCTTTGGTCAATTTAATACAGAAATTTAAAGGCCGTGTCACGATGATTTCGAACCCGGCGGCACAGTGCCGGACATTAACCACTCTACCACTAGCCAAACACGCACACAAAATCAAAATCATATTTTGAAACACTAAAATTCATAGAATGTTCTATATATATTTTGAATGTTCTATTTTGTCATTCACTTCAACATAAAAGCCTTAAAAATAAATAAATAGACCACACAGTACAGGCACTTGTCTTCTTTCACAATCCAAAACAAGAAAAGAAAAAGTCATTGATAGATAAAGAAATATTAGTTTATAAATACACAAATTTTAGATATTTTTATAATTTTGTACTCTGACTTTTTTCAATTCAAATAGATCAACTTTTGATTTATCTAATCTTTCTCTCAAACTTGAATTTTCTAGGCTATATATTAACCATAAATAAAAGCGAACAATGTTGAGTTCCTTATAGACGTTAATCTCATTTTTGAAATAAAAAGAACATGTCATTTTGGGACGGTCCACTGAAAAAGTGGATTTATGTGATCAAAAAATTACAAGTTCGAATTCCGCTAATGTTTTTATGGGTCTAAGTTTGTCACACATATACGATCTACTCGTCCTGTATACGTTTCTATGGATTTGAGTTTATCACACATATATGATTTATTCATTTCGTGTGGCTTATAGGTTATTGCATAGGTCGTGAAATTTACCTTATATTCATTGAAGATAATGATAGCAAATTTTCCATGAATTTTAAAAAAAAATGAAATAGAAACAACATGTGACACAATAATATTTCCTTAATTTTTGTTTTTCTATTTGAAACTGATTGGGGGATATATACAGCTAGCCTAGGACTCTATTACTTTGCTAAAGGATTGTTTACTTTTGAGGATTAATATTTTGAATGATTGATTATTTGATGGATTAAATATGTGATAAGATAATTTTTATTTATCAATCTTTTGTTTACTACAAAACAAAGGATTAATGAATGATTAAAATTTGGGATAAATAATTCTCCCTTTATTTGATGATTATTTCAATCCTACTTATATTAGTTGGATTAAAATTAATGGAGAACAATTTAAATGATTACAATAATCCCGGGCTTTGGGATATCCTTAAATATTAATCCTTAAAAGTAAATACTTGATTAGATTAGATTAATTTTATCTATCCAACCTAATCATGCAAAATAAACACATACTAGCAAAATAAACACATACTAAGTCTTTTATATTAATAAGAATGAGCGACTTGTCCCAGGGATGCCCGATGGTTAAGTGGGTTCGCGTGGTAGAGAGGTCACGAGTTGAACCCCACCAAACGCCTCTATGGGTTTGAGCGCATCACGCTGGTTTTCAAGTGTGGTTTACACTGTCTGTGTGGTTTGCGCGCTATTGCAGGGACCGTGGGGTTTCTGGGTCAGTATCTAAGGTAGCGGTGCGAGTTCCCGTGATACAAAAAAAAAAAAAAAAAAAAAAAGAAATGAGCGACTTTACTGTTTTAGTGTCTCACTCTCGCTACCAATCCTTAAATTCGAAAAGTACGTCGCAAAATTGTGGGAGTGTTCGCTTGTAACTTCAGTTTTCAACTTGATAGATGTATCTTAATATTGTTCTAATCGACTTAGTTTAGTTAATAATTAATAGATTTGGTATAAGATATATCTTGATATTATAAAATTAATAAATTATTCTACTCTACACTTGTAATTTCGAGGTCATCGATCCGCAAAAACTACTTTAAAACAAAGAGTAACTGTTAGAATAGTAAATTCGGATAATATATACCCTATTTGTTTTAGCCATTATGATAAATAAAAAATAAGTGAGCTTTTTTTAGCTTCTACTGTTATCAAAAATTATAAATACATTTGGTATTCAATCGAGAGTTAGTTGAATTTACAATAATTTTTAAAAAATGGGCCCAACTATCTCTTCAAAAAACATGGAAAATTTTCATGGAAAACACGTGTGTATACTACAATTTTCTTTTATATGATAATATTTTATTAATTTAATTTATATTAATAAAATATTACTCCCTCATCCATCAAATACGTTCATTTAATTTATTTTGGTCCGTTCAAAAAAAATATTCACTTTCTTATTTTGGAAACATCAATTTCACATTTTTATCTTAAATCTATCCACTTATTTTAAAAAAACTCACTCATAGTCCACATTTTTACATCCACAATCAATTAAAATATTCATCTATTATACACATGACCCATCTTTTTACATCTACTATCAATTAAAATATTCATCTATTATACACATAGCCCATCTTTTTACATTCACTTACTTTATACTCATTGCAATTTATTAAAACCCGTGCCACCAAAATCAAAGAACGAATTTGGTGGACGGAAGGAGTATCATGTAAGAAAGAATATAATACATATATATACTTTATAGAATTTTTGAAAAACATGTGTCTTAGAAATGGAATAAATTGAAAAACATGTTATCCTATCGACATCGACCTCGACCTCAACTTGGTAATGAATAGATTTTAATTGCACTTATATTCTTTATTAGGTTGTAGTCGATCCTTAAGGGTCAGCCACAACCAGATAAATCACTAATTCAACCAATTTTCTCCCTTTAGAAATACATGTGTGACTTTTGATAACTAAAGTAGCTTGAAAAACTCGTCTTCTTCTTTCTTTATAAATCATGGTGGCCATAAAGAATAATTTTGTTATTCAGATGAACTCGTGTTATGCATGCCCACTTATAACAATTGCAAAATCCTCAAGCTAATAGTCATGTTCCAATTTTAGAATAGATGTTAATTGAAAACGTTGGATAAGCATAATTTTCAAACTAAAATTTTTAAAAATTAAATTCAATCCGGTTAGTTCGATTTTATCCTATAAAAAAAAGTTTTTTGTGGTGGTCTGATATTTTTTTTAACCAAAATAACTGAATTAATATATATACATTTTTCAATAATATTAATTTCAAATTAAATTGGATAATTTCCCAAATATTAACATTTTTTTCTATTCTATTAACTGATTATTTTGCACTTGTTTAATTTGTTAGACAATATTATTGGATGATTTTAAAAATAACTAAATTAATATTTTTTGTATTAAAAAAATGAAAATAAAGTTATAAAAAGTCGTATAAATCAAAATAACCGAAATAACCGAAGTTCTGAGGATAGATATAACCGAATTAAGAATATTTGGTAACTGTATCGAAATAATATTCATCCCCTATTAAGTACTAACATGGGAAACAAACTAATAATTCTTTTTACATGTCAAGCATATATATAGTTATTTATTTTGTTGAGATTGAAATTGGAGAAAAGTGGGGTTATAAGGGTGAAAGTCAAAACAAACATTTAAATGATTATTTTAATAACTATTGATATAAGGGATATTATTGGTCCCAGGATGAGTCCGAATATATGTATGGAAGAGGAGGAAATACACATGTATTAGAGGATGTCCTTTAGAAGGACAAACAAGTCGGCAATATCCGGTCCTGGCCAAGAGATGTCCAAACTTTGCACACAGCCCGCTCAACAGGAAAATAAAAAATAAAATTGGTTTGTCTAGAGGAAAAGTTAGGTTGTTTTTAATGATTACTTGATTCTTTCAATTTCATATTAACTTCTTTTGAAAATGTGGATTTTGTTGAGATAACACTGTTACTGACGACTAGAACAACTTATCAGTCGGATCACTATCTCAGTAAGTAGACAGGAACCTGACCTGCTTTTGTCAAACACTTCAAAAATTTCTTGGTATACAGAGTGTAAGATAGTTAACGAAAGTAGTAAATTAAGCAATAAAACACACAATGTTTTTAAAGTGATTTTAAGTATTCACCAACTCTTACATCCATTATACCTGATCAAAATAAGAAGTGGAATCACACTTCGTAGTGACTCTCTTGCATATAGTAGCAAAAATCATTGTTTAATATTTCACACCCATGAGCTGAACCTAGAAATATCGTCCTAGACCTCTTAGCTTTGCTTTAGTCTATCTCAAACGGTAACTTACTAGCCTTGACTTTTACCAACTTTCTATCTATCACGTAGGGTAACTTACTTATTTTCTCAAACACTAACTCACTACTACGACATGCTAGATGGGTGAGGGGGAAGTTTTTTCCAACTTGAGCGAGTCTTTACAATAAGTTCAAAGTAAAAGGTTAGGCCCACTCGATCCAAGCAAGGATATGGAAGTGAACTTAGAATTTGATTCCAAACAAGATATATAAACACGATCTTGAGGTTCAAGCACTTGAAATCTTGAGTAATTGATTGAAGATGAAGGTTTGGATCGTGGAAGGTGTCGAGCGCTTTTTGGTTTCCATTCTTGAAGATAGCAAAATTGTAGAAATATCGATTACTTTTATTTGAAAGTAAGATCTCCGATTTATAGTGAGAGAAATGAAACTATCTGTTAGAAAGATAGCTCATCCTCAAACTATTTTCAAAGTCCAACGTAACTTTTAGTAGGATTTATGTTTGAAATTATACTCATTTTCGTGTTAGTTCCGTCTTTTTGTCCTTTTTAGAAGTTGCACATTGTCGATATGACTTCTTTGTCACATGTTGACTCTTCATCATTGGATGAGTGACAGTTGGTAGTTGAGAGTATCAATTGAGAATCTATTCTTCGTACTCATCTGACTTTAACCTTCGAGCGGTACATGTTAAATATCAACTTTGTCTTAAATGCATTGCCTGTTGCGTTGGAGGAACTTGATCGATCAGGTTACTGTCTTCTTTGACCAGTTGTGCATGCACTTTATATTTCTTCACGTTTCTTTAGGTCTTCAGAATAGCTTCGGTTGCTTCAGTCAGTTGACTACTAAAACAAACAAATAAGCTTCCTAACCTGAGAAACTAACAAAATCCAAAGTTTTCATCAAAAGAGATTTTAGATTTGAATCAAAATTCTTTTCTATATAAATTTATCTTGAATATATCATATTCGAGTAAAAAGAAAATTAATAATACAATTTTCATATGGTATCAAATTAAATAAATGATAATAGATAATTTATATGAAAAGTTTGGCCATATGTATTAGTATTACTGCAGTTTAATAACATTATGGTCTTTAAATTTCTGCATTAAATTGATAAAAAAAATTGTCTTTCATTTGGTACTGAAAGAGAGTTGGACTTTTGGGTTGCACTATATTTACGCAAATTTATAATTTGTATATGACTTTTGAGATAGTGAGTTTAAAACTGCATTTAGGGTACACATTAGGAAAAAAAAGTGTTAAAAACTTCATTTATATAGTTTAAAATTATGACATTTTCTAATTTTTCAGTAATAAAACTATATTGTTTAATCAATAACCGACGTTTTTCAGGGTCTACATTCGAAAAACTTTGTTGATATTTTTAGAATTTTGTCACTGCCAAAAAAACGAAGAAGAAGAAAGAGATAATCACCTATATATTGTGTTTGATTCGTTCTAAAAGTTATAGGGAAATATGATAGTTTTGTCGACTGATGTCTACCAAGAGTTGGATATTAGTTTTGTTTAAATATATAATCAAGCTAATAGAATAATAATAAATAAATAAATAAAATTGCCTTGAGTTAAATAATGTTGGTATTTCTTAATTTGATGATCGTTGATTGCAACGTTCAAAATCATTTTTGATTGTTTTAAATCAATTAATTGGTCAAAGACCAATTGAATTGGAAAATATGCGCCCACTTTTCTACCCCATAGTGATGCTTACTGCTTAGATGTGCAGAAGTCACAAAATCCTTTCTAACTAAATCATCAGTTTCTGTTTCACTATCAACTTCTACGGAACAATAATAAAGAAAATAATAAAAACGAATAATTCAAGTTTGTTGCGTTAACAATATATTAATTTGTCATAAAATTGATTGAGTCAGTCTACCATTCAGTTACCTTTTCTATGAAACTAATCATAATTATACGACAAAAATATAGAGTTTGATCAAGGTTGAAATCTCTTTTCATAAATATCGTGACATCTTAATTATTCTAATATGGTTCAGTATTTAATTAAACTAAGGCATACCTTAATTATTTAAATTATATCAAGTCATCCTAATCAGCCACCCATGTTCGATAATTTATATGAGCTAATTGTAATTAAGAATCTTGAATTTGGTTATTTTTATTTTTATATAATTAAAAAGAAGTACTATTAGAATTTGGTATAAGCACTCCGGTCATCAAAATTCGGTAACTCCATAAAAGATAAAACTTTATATTTTTCTCATGAATTTTGGTCCGCTAGTCGATAATTTTCGATCATTGACAAACACGTTTTTTTCGCCAGTATTCTATTATGCTATTCTATGGAGAAATGTGTGTTTGTTGCATTTTTTTAATATTATTTTAGCTTAGTATGCGAGATTTATCACTCATGGATAGTTTATGATTTATTACAGATTTTTGGACTTAATCTAGTTGAATTGGGATTGACATTAAAATAGTATATCTCGTTGTGAGTCTGACATTGCAAACGGATCTAGAATCAGACATCGGACGAAGAAGAACGGGCCGAAAAGAATTTATCGCACAAAGCCCAAACATGCATGAACGTAGCCGCGCGATCGCGTGCCATGGCCATGTATGTGGGAGCGAGAACAAGACCATGCGGTCATGAGCACCCGACCACGTGCCATGATCGCGGGTGTGTAGCGACGAGACAATACTGGGGCACGATCATGGGCATGCGACCGTGTGCCATAAGGGGCACGATCATGGGCATGCATTGCGTGACGACGCGAGTGTTGCGCGGTCACGAGCACACGATCACAAATCTTGATTGCGTGAGGCGTCGTTTGTTGCGCGTTCTTGAGCACGCGGCCATGTGGTCGCATGAGAATGACAAGATTTTAGTTTTTTTAAATATTTTGAGTCCAATAAGGATATCCAATGCTATTTTTGACTATCAAAGATATAAATACCCCAGGAGAGTTTACAGGAGGAAATTTTACCAATTTTGTTTGAGACTTTCATTGATTTGGAGTTCCTGGAGTTGGATTAGAGAGAAGGATATCAAGGCTTGAAGATAACGAGATCTGCAGATTTATCTACATTTTTGTTTGATGATTTTTACTTTTATTTTAATTTGCTAACTTCTTTCATTATGTCTGGCTAGTACTTTATTGTTCTAGAGTTAGGGAGTAGAAAGATGATGATTGTTGAATCATTTCGAATTAATTAATCTAGTTCATTTCTTCTTTTTTATGTTTTTGGATTTACTGTGTGCTTAATTATCTTATCACAAATTTTGCATGATTTATTGTATTGGTTTGATATCTGTTGGAAAATTATTATTTTCCATATGAATTTATTTAATAGAGGTAGTTATAGGTGGTTAAAAGCGTTAGAGGTACATTTTCATATGAAAAGACGTACATTTTTCATACGAAAAGACGTGACTTTTTCATATGAAAAGACGTACCTTTTCACATGAAAGGGCACGTACCTCTTCGCTAAAAGACACCGTCCTCTCTATAAATAGACCCATTTGATAGACATTCAAATATACCAAAACGAAGATAACTAATCAATCTCATTCATTCTTCAAAAGCCTCTATCCCGAGTATCAAGTAGTTCGCCCGAAGTACGATTTCCTAGTACAAGGTCTCGTATTCATAGAAAACCGTTGTATCTTAGGGACGTTTGCCGTTGAACCGTGTGTACTATGCGGGGTAATTTCGTCTTACGGAAAGAGAGTCTAACTCTCGCCTCGTTTTACATAGCATATTATTATTCTGTCCATTTTCTACACCCAACAAATAACAATCGTAAGACGAAATTCTGTAGAAGATGGCGTCGTCAAGCAACAATGTTCATGCTCTTGCCCATGCCGAAAAACCCGAGAAATTTTCAGGTTCTGATTTCAAACGTTAGCAGTCTAAAATGTTATTTTACCTTACTACTTTGAACCTATCTCGTTTTCTGTCCGAATCTCCTCCTTCTGTGGGGGATGATAAAACCGACACCCAAAAACGTTCCACGTTGGATGCATGGCATCATAGCGACTTCTTATGTCGCAATTATATTTTGAATGGGCTGGACGACACACTTTACAGTGTTTACTCCACAGCCAAAACGTCCAAAGAGTTGTGGGACTCGTTGGAGATAAAATATAAAACCGAAGATGCCGGTTTGAAGAAGTTCATCGTTGGTCGTTTTCTCGACTTTAAGATGGTGGACAACAAAACCGTTCTTGAACAAGTGCAAGAAATTCAGTTGATCCTGCATGACATTATGGCGGAAGGAATGAATTTATCAGAATCCTTTCAAGTTGCCGCCATAATTGAGAAGTTGCCCCCGATGTGGAGGGATTTCAAGAATTACCTCAAGCATAAGCGCAAGGAGATGGATCTTGAAGACCTCATCGTGCGATTGAGAATCGAAGAAAATAATCGGAAGACCGATGTTAAGATGAATAAGTCATCCATGGAGGCAAAAGCAAATCTTGCCGAGTCAAACAACAAGCGAAAATTCATTCAAAAGAACCAAGACTCGCATAAGCAAAAGAAAATCAAAGGAGACTGTTACAAGCTGCAAAGCCGGACATATGGCAAAAGATTGTCGTAAACCAAAGAAGGATAAGAAGAACAGCGCCACCAAGCCAATACAACCGAAGAGAAATGCGTGCCGTTGATTTGTCCAACCTTGATCGTCATGCGGTTGTAGATGAAGTCAACATGGTTGGTAGCCCAGTCGGATGGTGGGTTGACACCGGCGCTACCAAACACATTTGCGCGGATAAAGTCATGTTCTCCTCTTACGAGCCCGTCACCGAAAAGAGGAAGTTATATATGGGCAACTCCGCTGCCTCCAAAATCGTCGGAACTGGAGATGTTATACTAAAGATGACATCGGGATTGAAAGTGACGCTCAAGAATGTGTTGCATGTTCCGGACATCCGCAAGAATCTTGTATCCGGCTCAGTTTTGAGCAAGGCCGGTTTTAGACTAGTGTTTGAAGCGGATAAAGTTGTAATGACCAAGAATGGTCACTTTATAGGAAAAGGCTATCTAGATAACGGCCTTTTCAAGCTTAATGCTATCAATGTACTTTGTGATAATGAAATAAACGACAAAGTTGCTTACTTGGTTGAGTCTCCTAATTTATGGCATGATAGATTAGGACATGCAAATCTAAATACACTACGACGTTTAGTAAATTTAGATTTATTGCCAAAAATGACTTTCGATCAACACAAAAGGTGTGAAATTTGTGTTGAAGCAAAAATGGCAAAATCTCATTTTTCACTCGTTGGAGAGATCAACAAAGCCTCTTGAATTGATTCACACCGATCTATGTGATTTAAAACTTGTGCAAACAAGAGGTGGAAAGAACTATTTTATAACTTTTATAGACGATTGCACAAGATTTTGTTATGTGTATCTTTTGAGAAGTAAAGACGAAGCATTTGAAGCTTTCAAAACTTACAAAAATGAAGTTGAAAATCAACTTAACACCAAAATCAAAATGATTCGAAGCGATCGAGGTGGCGAATAAGTTGCACCTTTTGAAGAATTTTGTCGTGAAAATGACATTATTCATCAAACGACTGCACCTTATTCACCCCAATCAAATGGTGTTGTGGAACGAAAGAACAGAACATTGAAAGAAATGATGAATGCTATGTTTATAAGTTCGGGCCTATCACATAACATGTGGGGGGAAGCTATTCTTTCGGCAAATAAAATTTTGAACAAATTACCCCAAAAGAAGCAAGATAAAACTCCATATGAATTATGGAAATGAAGGAAGTCGTCCTATAAATACACAAAAGTGTGGGGGTGCTTAGCAAAAGTTGAAGTACCAAAACCCAAGCAAGTAAAAATAGGACCTAAAACTGTTGATTGCATTTTCATAGGATATGCAAACAATAGTAGTGCGTACCGATTTTTGATTCATAAATCGGAAGTTCCGGATATGAATGAAGGAATGATCATAGAATCAAGAAACGCCGTATTTTTTGAGACGATATTCCCTAAGAAAGAAAAGAATGACATAAGTTCGAAAAAGAGAACTTATGATGAAATCTCGCCAAAGAGTAATGAATCAACACCGGAACCAAGGCGAGGAAAGCGTACAAAAACTGCAAAAACCTTTGGTCCAGATTTTGTGGTTTACTCTTTAGAAGACGAGCCAAAGACAATCAAGGAAGCATTGTCTGGTCCCGATGCCGATTTATGGCGTGAAGCGATCAATAGTGAAATCGAGTCAATCTTAAACAATCACACTTGGCATATTGTTGATCTTCCTCCGGGAAATAAACCTTTAGGCTGCAAGTGGATTCTTAAGAAGAAATACAAAGCCGATGGATCTATTGACAAGTATAAAGCACGTTTGGTAGTCAAAGGCTACAAACAAAAGGAATGGTATGATTATTTCGATACATACTCACCGGTTACTCGAATTACATTCATTAGAATGCTACTTGCGATAGCAGCATTATACAATCTTGAGATACACCAAATGCATGTAAAACGACATTTCTAAATGGAGATTTAGAAGATGAAATATATATGGAACAACCCGAAGGGTTCGTAGTTCCCGACCAAGAAAAGAAAGTTTGTAAACTTGTCAAGTCTTTATATGGACTTAAACAAGCACCTAAGCAATGACACGAGAAATTTGACCAAATAATGATGTCAAATGGATTCAAAATCAACGAATGTGACAAGTGTGTGTACATCAAAGGTACATCAGACAATTTTGTCATTGTGTGTCTCTACGTTGATGATATGCTAATTATGGGTAGCAACAATAAAATCATCATAGACACTAAAGAAATGTTAAAGAAGAACTTTGATATGAAAGATATGGGATTAGCCGATGTGATTCTAGGAATCAAGATTGCTAGAACACCCGATGGAATAGTCTTATCACAGTCTCATTATATTGAGAGTGTGCTTAAGAAATTCAAAGCTTACGATCTACCTCCAGCTAAGACATCTGTTGACTTAAGTATACACTTAGCCAAAAATCGAGGAGAACCCGTATCACAAACAGATTATGCTAGGATCATTGGAAGCCTAATGTACTTAGCAAATTGTACAAGGCCAGACATATCATACTCTATTAGCAAGTTGAGTCGGTTTACAAGTAATCCTGGAAAGGATCACTGGACCGCACTGACAAGAGTGTTGAGATACAAATATCCCATTGTTTGGAAGGATATTGTGATGCCAATTGGATATCCGATACTAAAGACTCCAAATCCACAAGTGGTTTTGTATTTACAATTGGTGGAGGAGCAATTTCTTGAAAATCTTCTAAGCAAACTTGCATAGCCCGATCTACAATGGAATCGAATTTATTGCTTTAGACAAAGCCGTGAAGAAGCCGAATGGCTAAGAAACTTCTTAGAAGATATCCCATGTTGGAAAAACCTTTGCCTCCGGTTATGATACATTGTGATAGCATGGCGACCATAGGAGAGTAAAGAATAGTATGTATAATGGTAAGTCTCGACATATTCGTCAAGACATAATCTTGTTAGACAATTGATCACTACAGAATAATGTGTATTGACTATGTAAAGTCAAAAGACAATATAGCGGATCCGTTTACTAAAGGTATCAACCATGATCAATTATATGATGCAGTAAGGGGAATGGGATTAAAATCCACACGTTAAGAACACTTGCAATGGTAACTCAACCATGATGATTGAAGATCCCAAAAACATGGTTCAATGAGACAACTAAGTTGTAGGAGTTCAAGTTGAGCACTTGAAAATTTTAAAATCCATTCTCGTAGCTGCTCAAGTGCAAACCTGTAGCTTGTGGTAAAAAGGTAAGCCTTTAAGGCTTTTAATGATTCCTATAGCCTTTTTATAGGTGGAGTATGGCAGGATACTCTTTATAGGAGATCACCTATATAAGTGAAGAAGTGGGGCCGCTTCAAGATTACGATAACACTTATGAATCCAAGAAATGGTCCAAGGCCAAAATGGACACAACGTGAGAACGAAAGATATTAGATCTATTATTGTGTGTATGCTGTTGTCTTTATTTACATTAAAGTTGACTGGTTCAAGACATCGCGTTCTCCAAGCAACGAGTAAATCCGATAGCATTACACTAAGGAAGGTTCAAAGCTAACTACTACCTATCCTGATGCAATAATAGGTCGTCGGGACTTTGAAAAACCTGCATTTGCATTAAATGTCATTCATGTGGGGGATTGTTGGAAAATTATTATTTTTCATATGAATTTATTTAATAGAGTTGGTTATAGGTGGTTAAAAGCGTTAGAGGTACATTTTCATATGAAAAGACGTACCTTTTCATACTGAAAAGACGTGATTTTTCATATGAAAAGGCGTACCTTTTCACATGAAAAGGCACGCACTCTTCGCTAAAAGACACCGTCCTCTCTATAAATAGACCCATTTGATAGACATTCAAATATATCAAAACGAAGATAATTAATCAATCTCATTCATTCTTCAAAAGCCTCTATCCCGAGTATCAAGTAGTTCGCCCAGAGTACGATTTTCTAGTACAAGGTCTCGTATTCATAGAAAACCGTTGTATCTTGAGGACCTTTGCCGTTGAACCGTGTGTACTGTGCGGGGCAATTTCGTCTTACGGAAAGAGAGTCTAACTCTCGCCTCGGTTTTACATAGCATATTATTATTCTGTCCATTTTCTACACCCAACAAATAACAATATCGAGAGATAATAATTAATATTTGATTGGGACATAAAACATACTTTTCAATATTAGCCGAGAGGTCTTGAGATTTGTGTCGGTTTGGAATTGCATGTTTAAGCATGATTTGTAGACAATAATATTGTATGTAATCTACGATTTATTCGCCACGAGATGTGATTGTCTTAGAAAGAATTGAATCTGTAATTGATTAATTAATTTAATTTGAATTGACTATTTGAATATGTTGAAATCAAAACTCTGAAATATTCTTTTATCTTATTTAATCTCCAGTTTCTGTTATTTTATGTTTATTAGTTTATTTATTTGGTTTATCAATCAACCATGAACCGTTATTCTAGATAGAGAATTTATGTGAAGAATAATAATCAATTATAGTTTAAAGTCTCTATGGAGTACGATATTGCTAGCTACTGTACATAATTGCATCCGTACACTTACAGCGTGAAAATAATTAGCGAATAAAATGAATTTTATGAAAATCATTCTGTTAATCTTCTTGTCTTATCAATCCTTTAGCAAAACTACTTGAAGACAACTGGGGAAAAACTAATTAAGGTAGGTATTCTCATTTGGTGGGAACCATATCTCATTAAAGTTTATTAATTTAGTTGTGTGTGATTTTCATGCGTTATGATATGAGAAAGTTCTCATAAAAAAACTTTGTTAAACTAATTTGAAATTTGATGAGAATGTCATTAAGATATCATACGAGTAGGTGAATTTTTATGATCAAAAGTCTTAATTCGTTTCCCATCAACCATTAATACCTTATAGGGTTTGACCCCTAGCACACTTTCCTAGTGTGGACCTCGGACACCTGTTGCAGGTTATCCTCGTAATAAAAAATCCACTTGACAGAAACTAAATATATGTTGGATTAGTGTTATTTGACAATTTATTTATGGGCATTATCTAGCAATTGGCAGTTTTAAAATTTTTTGTCAACGACGAATCTTCTAAGGGATCGATTAGTGTAAAATTAAAAGCTCTCTATACTTTGATGTTTATACATTTAGAAAACAAAAGTATGGTTCACTTAATTATAAGTAGAACATGCATATTTCTCTTTGTTATGAAGAAGAGGAAATTAAAAAAAATGTTCATATGAATTTAGTCAATTAGAGTAAGTAGATTTGGAATAAAGGAATCAAGGATCAAATCTTAGTAAATATAGTGTGGGAGTTTCATATTTTTTAAAGTAGTTATTTGTAAGCACTAAACATTGGTAATATGAGAGTTTCGCATTTTCTATTGTGGTTCTTTATGGGGTACTAAACACTGATCCTTTTATCTATTTAATCGTTGCGTTATTGTGATTTATCTATTTCACATTTTCATAGGTTAGGTGTGAAGGCCTTTTAGGCTGGTTCCTTGTGAGTATTAAGCATTAGTTCTCCTATCTATTTAATCATTGAGTCATCATGATTTGTTCCTCTCATATTTCTATGGAGTTAGGTGTAAAAGTTTTCAAAGAGAGATTTCTATTTTCGGAACAAGAAATTAAGGAGATATTTAGTGGAAAATAAATTTGTTAAGGCTACAGTTTGGTAATCTTAATGTCGGTGAAAAGGATGAATTTATTTACAAGTAAAGATGTGTAGTGGCAAAGCATACAGCTGTAAGTTAAAAACATCGAACTAGATTTCAATAAAGAGATAATAATAGTAAGTAAAGAAGTAAGAGAGGCAATCATTATCCTTTTGATTATCTTTTTTCAGTTGCATGCTTTCCCATATTATTTTCCTTCTTTTTAAACTTTTCCGAATATAAAAAGTCTCAAGCTCCCATACCGTACCAACGAGATAAATTGCATGTAATGCGTATTGACATATAAATAAAAAACATGTTGCAGAAATTATTTATTATTATATTGCAAATTATGTATAATCTTTCAGTTCAAATAGTAATTATTTTAAGCATAATAGATCAATCACCATTGTCCACGGAAAAAAGACTGGTATGTTTAAAAAAGACAGAAAATGATGATAATAGATTTCATGTTAAACAATGACATGGACAAAATACTAATTAATCTCATATTCTGCTAAAGCCTAATAAAAGACATAAAAAGCCCATTTCTAGGGTCCAATAGAATTTCTACAGTCAAAGCTGGGTGTGCATAGGTTCGACCGACCGACCGAAATTTTTAAAACCGAATCGAAAACCGATTTTAATTGAAAATTTGAACCGAACCGAAAATCGACTTTTTCAAAAACCGAACCGAACTGATCGAAATCAATCGGTTCGGTCGGTTTTTTCGGTTCGATTCAGTTTGTACACACCCCTACTGAAGATAACAGATCTAGTAAGAATCAGAGGTGAGATCGACGTCAGATCTGAAGCCGAATCTATCTCTGAACCAGACCGCACTGGCTCACCATCCATAATCTTATGACTAATTGAAAACGTATTCACCCATGTACTCCCCAAATATGTAAGCCCACTACCCATGTTGCACAATTCTAGGAGCATAACTCTAGCATGATCAACTCCATCGCTGAAGATACCTGCCCAGTCTCCAGGACGTCTCCTACAATAATCCCCTATAAATAGCCTGAGACATTAAAAGATACATATTCTCAAGCACTTATACTCCCTACCAAATGCTTATTATCTCACATTCAAACATTCTCAACAATCTCTTATTTGAGCGTCATAGTCTCTCATCGGAGGATTCCAAACTTGTTTTGTAGGCCTTTCGTCAATCGTTCTCGAGCTTTACTCGAAGAACTTCTTCAACAACGCTTGTATTCCTCAAATCACATTCGATCCATTTCTCTAAGGACCCATTTGTTTGGCAAAGATTTTGTCCTATTAAAGTAATTTGATTCCAAAATTTTAAACTTTTGCGTTTGTTTGTATTTTTACAAGATAAGGAAAGTAAAATAATCCTGAAAACAAAGAAAGTAATGCAATATTCTAGAATTCTTATTCTCCAACAAATCTTATATATTCTTTTTCCGCAGTCTTAGGATTCTTACACTACTTACATATTAATATTTTTTTTTGCTTATCAAAATACAAATCATAGTTTACATTTATTTATTTATTTTCAATTATTAACTTATATTAAGAAAGTATTAGTTAATTTTAAGAAGTATGAATCATACTTTGTATTCTATAATAATAAAAATAATAATAAAAATAGTAATAATAATAATATTATTATTAATAATAATATTATTATTATTAGTATTATTATTATTATTATTCGAAATCCTAACAACTTTCTTGGTATTTTCCAAATAGGGGATAAAGAATTTACTAGGATTCATCTTTCTTGGAATTATTTTCCTATGAATCACATTCTCAATTAACTTTACTTTTCCGCCAAACAAACGGACCCTTAAGGTAATATCTGGTGTAAATTTTGATCCAAAATCTAACACTATCATCGCTATATATTAATGGAAAAATAAAATCTCAATATTCTATAAGTTAAAAGGCTTGTTTCTTTTATGATAAAAATAAAATAATTACAAAAAATCATTTATTTATATCTTATAATGATAACGTTGGAGGGAAAAATATAACACCATTAATATAACACCGATTGATTGCGCACCATCATTGAAGGCAATATTTTCTCACGACTATCATTCTAAAATTAATTTGATCATAAAAAAAGGGAATGGGCTGGCACCCTAGCAGGGAAGGAATATTTGTTACTAGATTGAGGAGTTTACATGAATATCCAACTCAAATGGTGAATGGCACCACTAATGTTATACCTTAGTCTTGCAATTGCTACCCTACTTGGTTGGATACAAAAAGTAGTTGTGGTCACCCATCCAAGATTATTTTCTTCAAGCCAAGTAATGATATTGCTCTATGTATTTTGAGGATATAATAATTAAATAATGTAAAGTTTCTATCAACCCATATATATGGGACATTCAAAGTGCTTATAGAAAAGCAATAATACAAGCATTGCATCAGAAAATCTACCTTTAAAATCTATCACTATTATAAAAGTATATATTGATACACCTATAATATTCTAACTTATTTTAATATCTAAGAACAATTTAGTACAGAGTTTATTTATTTTAATCTAAGATAAGAATATTTATGATTAAAAAATTATCTATTCATTGGTTTTGTTATTCGAATAACACTCTCAGAATCAACTTTTAGCTTCAAGTTCCATTAAATTGTCAAACTGTCGATCAATAGATTCCTTAAAGAATAAGAAATCAGGATAAAATGAAGTGAGAGCTAAGCATACCGATTTAAAAACATGTTTTACCTAAAGTGGAAATGTGGACGTCGTTTAATGTCATCCATCAAAATGTGCACTTTCCTTTTTTAAACACCAACTTTACATTTTTACCTCAACTTATCCACTTATTTATAAAAACACTCATGGCCCACCTTTTTACACTCACAATCCATTAATATATTCATTTATTATAACCAACTCAGTTTATTCACCAAAATTGCGTTTTGGTTATATCAGTTTATTTTGCTTAAATTGAAGTATTTAAATTGAGGAAATCATGATATTAAATGACGGCGCATTAAATAGATCCAAACCCACGAAACCATTCTAAGTTGTGATTAAGATTGAACTCTCCGAATTTTGGTGTAGATTAGAAAAGCATATTGAATTCTCTTATATAATAATTTTATAAAGATTTCTCAATATTGATTCATTTATAATCTCTACCTCATATTCAAATAGCATTATGCTAATTGCTTGTTGCTCTCGGGACTTAGCTCAGTTGGAACAAGCATTATGCTAATCTTTTGATGTCTTAGAAATGTTCTTATCTTCCTTTGAAACAACATGCCGCCTTAAAAGTCTCATCTTGTATGCTGAATGAAGAGCGCCACCTGAGTTTCAATCATTTTCCTCTTTTGAGACGACACTCTGCCTTACGTGCTGAAGAGCTCGCTTTATCCTCTTCTTCTTTCTGGGATTTATAATTAATCTTTTCCTTAAGCTCTCACACTGTAGAACATAGTATCAACAAATTATCTATCTATTTGCCCAAGATCAGCAACCAGAAGTTGGAAGATAACAATTAAAGAAATAGGGAATTCTTCAAGATTGTAGATGGGTAGCTAAATGGAAGACTTATCTTGAGTTTTCTTGTATGTAAACTACACAAGTGACTCATCTGTTAATATTATAAAGAGGACACATATTAAACCTCTAATTGATACCTAGGAAATCTAAAGAGACTAGTGAAATCAAAGTTGATACTAGGCTCATTTCTCAACATTTCTTCAGATGAATTCAAACATAGATAATGGAAAGTTGAAGTTCCAAAACTCAACTTTACTTTTCAACATTCCCCTATATCAGCAATATTTTCTTGACTTTGCACTTCCAAGGCATTGATTTCAATCAAAGATCGCCTCTTTCCATTTCATTGATTTTTAGTGGGAAAAAATAGTATCATGATGAGGCTAAAAATGAAATCCAAATGGCTTTCTAGGAGGATACAAATTCAAGAACTAAAAAAATATCAAAATCATTATTGTCTGAGCTATAGGAAAGGAAATAACGGGATCACCATAATAGAAAAATAAGACATTTTTTTATCAGCGATGATGCAAAATCACTAGAAAAATAAGTCCAACGGAAGCTCAAGTACTTCAAAGTTCAAATCTATCATAAAACAAAATTATTCATACAAGTGTAATGAGTTCGTCATAATTTAATCAACTTTTTTGGCTGCGATCCTAACAGCCCAAGAATTGTTTCATATAATGAAGCATGAAATACTCGCTGATAAAATCTGCACACTGTATAAATCTGATTCAGTGCCTGAAAAAACTTTTAGCTAAGTTGAATCAAACTGCAGCGATCGAAATGCAAAGACTGTTACTTAAATGGCCAAGCAGAACCACGAATCTGACCTTTTACAACATTGTGAGCGCATAATTTCTTTGAGTAAGGATCAAGAGGACCCAAGACTAATCATTTGAAGATTAAAAAAGAGGAAAGTACACACATTTGAATTGGTTGAGAATATTTCAGTGATCTGCTGCTAAAACATGATATTGGCTTTATAGTTCCTCAGCCGTTAATCCACATCATAATGCACATTAGTATCCGATGACAGAAGCTATAGGTCACTGAAGATGCCTAAACAAAAAAAAAGAATAGAAAATTAAAGGATGAAAATGACAGAGAAATAAACAAACAAAACCTTCAGAATAAGAAATGCAGTTAAAATGAAATATAGAGTTTCCCATTTAAAAGTATGTTGCTCATGCAAGGGGAATTTTTAGTGCCTCAATAGATCTAGGCAATTTGTAGTTTCCCATTTAATGGTCTTGGAGTCATGCAGTCCCTCTATATGTTCTAAAGAAATAAAAGAATATACAGGAAAACAACTATCAGAATAAGAATATGCAGTTAGAATGAAAATATTGAACTTCCCATTTATAAGCAGACTGTCATGCAAGGAGAATTTGAAATGCCTAAGTAGAAACTAAACAAGTTTTGAATTATTTAGTTTAAGCCATTGCCTAAAGACGCACACTTCGGTGCATCTAGATGCATGCTGCATACGTCCTAATTAAACTCTAATAAATTCTAGTTGAGGCTTAATAAGCCCTCATTAGGATTAGGGGATTGGTGAACCCTAATTGGATTTAATTAGAGTGGATGCTCATAAGTTTCTGCCTCACCTAAAAGTCTTGGAGTCATGCAGCCCCTCTGTATGTTTTAAAGAATATAAATAAATAAACAGAAAAACGAGAATCTAGTGTTACAAAGATCTAAAATTAGGGTTGGCAATTTTCGACACGACACGAGAACACGACACGAACACGCACGAAATTAATGGGTTAGTGTTCAGCCTTATCGTGTTCGTGTCCTTATCGTGTCGACACGATAATTTCGTGTCGTGTTCGTCTCGGATCCGTGTCGCGTTCGTGTAACCCGATAATTTTCCTGTTGCATTCGTGTTCGTGTCGGATCGTGTCGTTTTCGTATAATTCGATAATATTTATATATATTTAATATTAATTTAATTGTATTTTATATATTTTTATTATTTTTATTTATTTATTTTCTAATTTTGATTTAAATTTATTGTTTCGTTTCGTGTCGTGTCAACACGAAAAAAATCGTGTCATATTCGTGTTCATGTCGTGTTCGTGTCGTGTCCGTGTCAGTACATTTCGTGTCGTGTTCGTGTTCGTGTTCGTGTCGGACAGATCCTTAACGGGTCGTGTTCGTGTTTGGCCTTATCAGGTCGTGTCGTTATCGTGTCGACTCGATAACGACCCGACAGCACGAATTGTCAGCCCTATCTAAAACATAGGCAATATCTTTATTTAGTTACCCACCTGTAAAGATGCAATGTCACTGACTAAAAGGAAAGATTTCCACCACATTTCAATATTGATGCTAGACAGAAAAAGAAGGGATAACCATTTCATAGCATTGTTGTCTAAGCACTTATTGAAGGAAGTGATGATTCAAATCTCTAGTCAAATTTCAAACGTATCCAAAAAAAAATCATATAGTTGGTTAATTTCGATGTGTTTCTCCCGATTTTAAAATGGTCAATAGAAATGAAATTAAAAATGATTATCTCCTAGCTTCTCGAGTATAGTAGTAACACAATCTAAGGGCGTGTTTGGTAGCCTAGATAAGGCCTGAATAGCTAAGATATCTTGCCTAATATCTTGTTTGGTATCATAGTTAACTAAACTCGGAGGCCCGTATTAGAGACGAGGCCCGAGATTAATTCACTGTTCCATGTCCATTACAGAACCCGAAATGTGCATCTGATTCCTTGACTAATTAGATCAGGAGTACAGATAATTTTTACACATTCAAAAATGCCCTTTTGAACTAGAACAGATTTCGCCAACCTTCATCCAAAAACTCGACGCAGCCAATCCACACCTTCTAAAACCCTACTTGGGTTCACTCTCTACTCACAGCATCCATGGCGGAAAAACTAGCTCTCCCTCTTATCCTCCCAAACCCACCTCCCTCTAAACCTCTCTTCCACGACCACTCCCCTTCCACCGCCGCACCTCCTCTCCCTCCTCCGCCCAATTTATCCCCTCTCTTCCACGACTTCCTCAATTCCCACCATCAAAACCCCGCCACCTCCTCCTCCCACAACCCCTTCCCCATCCAACGCCCACCGCGTCGAATTGGGAAGCACCGTGACCCCAACAAGGGCAAGCCCTGGCTCAACCGCCGCCTCTCTTCTCTAGGTGAGCGCACTCTTCACTCCCTCCTCGACTCCCAATTCGATGTCGAAAACCTCGACCAAGAGCTATCTGCTTTGCTTAGGTTTAGAATTGAAGAGTCCGAATTTTCAGAGGATTACAAATCATAACAGCAAACAAACATTTATCAAACTGACTTCAAATTGGTATTGCTTCTGGCATTCTTGCTGCACCATATACTCACATTCATGGGCAAACCAAAATGAAGCGAGTCCTGCGAGCTCTTGAGGAAAGAAGGAATTATTATTGCACCTACGATGGAATAAGGTAGAGGAAGAGAGAAGAGGCCTGGATATATTTGTCCTTTACAAATAGTAATAAGGTTATAATAGTAATTTGTTGACTAATCTAGCTATTAAACTAAGCTACCAAACAAGCCGCACAAAGTTATCTATATTATATATCTTGCCTACCAAACACCACGTATAACAACAAGATAGAATACATATCTAGGGCTTGTGCTATCTACACTTATCTAATCTTCCATACCAAACAAGCCCTAATGATATTAGTTTCTACATTAATACTTGTTAAGTGTAACCACTACAAAGAGAAGCATGTGCATACTGTAGCAGTTTTATTTCCCTAATAATTGCTTAGTTTTAGCTTCTCACCCATATACTGACCTCAAGATGATGATTAGCAAACATGCTGTCAAATCTTGGAAGAATTTAAAAACTACATTATAAACAAAATTGTTAGCTTCCCTCATCGCATTTTAAATTCAAAACACAAATCATACTAATCAGAACGAAACGAGAACCCAACATAGAAAAAGATGATGTGATCAAAACTATGGATCATGAAACAACATTTAAAAGCTCACCTTTTGCAGAAATCAGCCACGTATCTCGAAGTGTTGTAGAAGATAAACCACATCAACACAAGAATAAGTGTATCTTTCCGATATTTAAGGCTCCCAAAGATAAATATCAAAAACGAATTAAGAGAACTTTTATACCCATTAATAAGAATGATAAATAAATAAATAAATTGAAACCCAAATCTTCATCTAATCAGAAGAAGAAGAAGAAGGCACACAAAAGGATTTATTAGAAAGAGAAAAGGATACTGAAAAGATAGCGCTCCCACCAATCGAGCATGTAGAGGCCAAAGGTAACGTTGTAAAGATAAATCTTGCGTTGAACCCAGTTCATGGCTGTAAGAATTATATTTGGAGTCTGCGAAATGAGGCGAAAAAGGATCGTAGATTTAGAATCTGTGTGCTCTCTATGTAATTTTTTAATAAATCGTTGAACCGTGTTCCTAGAAAAATCATGACAATAATTCGTTAAACTGAACCGACTATTTCGACATGATTCGGTCTTCGGTTCGGTTCCAGTTGGGTGAAAACCGAAATCAAAATTGAGATTCTATTCAGTAATCTGAAACTATAAATCCCAACTTTCTAGAAAATGAAAGGAAAAAAGGCTGTTTAAAAATTAAAAGTTCAGCAATAAGAAGAGAAGAACCAGAGGTGCAGAGGCGACGTCAAGCTGCTGAGCGTGTTCAGTAGAAATTGGCGGCTGAATTATTGAACTTTTTGCAGACAAATACGCCGGTTACAGAAGGGGGGAACTCGACGGCTGAAGTGAACATAAAGGGGTTGGGCCGTTGGGGGAAGGTCAAGGTGGAGAGGGGAAATGGGAAGTGGGAATTAGTTAAATTATTGTAATAAATTAATAAGAGAATAATAAAATTCTAACCTAATGATTAATGAACTAATAGTCACCGCTAATTGCATTTTATGGACAATATTCAAAGTGTTTTTGGAAATATTATTATTATTATTATTATTATTATTATATCATTTATCATTATTATTATTATCATTATCATTATTATTACGATTATCATTATTATTCACCCTAATTGCATTTTATGGACAATATTCAAAGTGTTTTTGGACCTTATTATTATTATTATTAAACTAAAAAGAAAACTTCTTAAAAAAGAAAATACCCCTAGGCCTGCGTCCCGTCAGAAAAGAGCAGCCGAACGGAAACTACCATGTCTCAGTTCAGAAATTATAGGGCTTAGGAGTCGTCGCGCCGCCGTCGTCTTCGCCGGTTCATAACCCCCCGTACTCCGGCTCCAGCAGGTAATTCCATGTGCGACCATAAATTTATTTCAATAAGTTTAGTTGAATACACAATTAATCTCAATTTAGACTCTTGTCAAGTTTGTGAGCCCTCCGTTTGTGTATTAGTTCACTAGTCGAACCCGAAATCTTCATCTTCAAAAACCGTATTCACGAACCATCTATGGGTTCAGTCACTGTTAATTTGAATGTTATTAGCTCATGGGTCCCTCTTCATAGTCTTATTCGACTGAGAAAGAGAATTTTTTTAGTTTAAACCCCAGAGAAAACCAAAGAAGAACAACCTACGAATTGCAGCGATGGAGAGCGCGTTTGCTAGCGCGTCGGCAATCACTGACCAACGCCAGAAGATCGAACAGTACAAGCACATTCTCGCCACCGTCCTATCCTCAAACGATGTGGTTCAAGCCAAACAGTTCGTCGACCACAGTTGCGTTTTCTCGCTCATCCTCTACGTTGTTCTTTTCTTTTATTTCTCGTATTAGTTAGTAGTTAAATTTTGTTTGAAATTTTTATTTATTTTTTTTTGCGGTTATTTGCATGTTTACAGTGCTTTCCGACGATGTGCCACTTGTTGTTTCGAGGCAGCTTCTGCAGGCATTTGCCCAGGAATTGGGAAGGTTGGAACCGGAGTTTCAGAAGGAAATTTCCCATTATACCCTCAATCAGATACAACCCCGTGTTGTTTCATTCGAGGAACAGGTTATTTTTCAAAGTTATGTGTTTCCTGTCTCTAGAGCTAGAGCATCTGCTTTGTTTATTTTGGCAAATTGTTGGTGTTGGGTTGTAAGAATTCTGTATATTTTCTTGAAATCAAGAGTTGTTTAGTGGTGATTTGAGACTTTATACGAAATTGAATGGTTGTATTTCATTTCATGATTTTGAATATTAAGTGGGATATGTTATTAGGTTAGATTGTGGAGTCAATAATATAGTTTTGGACATAGATACCTTAGGCTCACGCCCATCTTCAATGGACTATGAAGATGTTGAAATTATCTCTAGTTTGAGAGGCCAAGTGGTTCAGATTGGTTTGTTAGTTTTCCTGTTGTTCCTAGATCATCGACTGAAGTTTTGGCAGTTTTCCTACTTTTGGGTGTATCTGATAGATGCGACTTTATGTATATAAGTATTGGGAAATAATCCTTATAGATGTCACTGTATGTATAAGTATTGGGACATAATCCTTGTGGATTGTGATAGATGTGACTATATGTATCAGTATTGGGAAACAAATGCTTGAAAGAGGAAGTTAGATCATTGACAAGGTTCAAAGAAAGTGTGGGTGAGAATAGACGAGAAAGGTGGAAAAGTGGGTTACTTTTCTACGGCAAAAAGCTTGTGTGCAATCTAGAGAAGATGTAATACTGCTTTATTAGTTGAATTGAATGTGAAGAATCTGAACTGTCATTGCAAAGTTGATGGCATGTGAATTGTCAAGCTTTATCTTTAATCTCATGGAATGACATGTCATGACAAATGAAGCTGAAGAAGTTGAGTTATTGCATAGATCACTTACTAGATGTTTCAGTTTTGCCTCTCATCCTGCATTCTCTCTGGTTCTTGCACCCTAAATTGTCTACCCTTAAGTTATCATTAATGGGACTTTTACCACGGTCTTCACATTCTGTGCTGTATCATTACTGTTCTCTATGATTAGATGTACGATTTTTCTCATGCTAGTTTCAGTCTTTCAGAGTTCTACGAACTTATTGTTGTCTGAACCCATTTGTGTTCTCCAGCCTGGTCTGACCCACTTCCTTTTTGTACCAAGTTTTTGTAGGCCAATTTTGATGAAGGAAAATGGTTTTTGCTAAGAACAGAACAATGAAGTGAAGTCTGTATAGGAGGTAGAAAATGCGAAGGGAAATGTAAAAGAAAAGATACTAAGAATTCATTAATTATATATATTTACCTTACTCACTTATTATCCAACAAAGTAAACATTCAGAAATATTCTGCATACTATGTTGTTATTGGAGTCGAATCAAATACAAAGTAACATGACACCCCCACCACCACCAAAAAAAAGACCAAAGAAAGTCATAATGGATGTATTTGTTTACCTGATCACTGTATCTGATTCGCCCTTTTGAGTTTTATTGATATCTTGTGGTATATTTCAGTTACAATATTCAATTTCTAGTTTCTTAGGATGACAGGCGTAGACTTTATCCTTATAAAATATTACTGAGGAGTTACCTTCTCACTTATCTGCATCTTTTTTTAGTCTGCTTCGGATGTTAGATAGGAATTTTTCAAGGTAATAGAGTATGCTACTATGTCTGAAAATTAAGTGTGTACTTTCAATGCTTTTAGTGTTTTGTGAATTTTATATTTCAACCTGTACTCTCATTGGCCAACTCTATCTTGATCTATTATCTGTCCATTAACTTCATGCGGTGCAAACTGTTGCAACCATTTCAGGTTTTGATAATCAGAGAAAAACTGGCTGAATTGTATGAATCTGAACAACAATGGTCAAAAGCTGCACAGATGCTTAGCGGCATTGACCTAGATTCTGGAATGAGGTTTGCTTGCAGATTTTGCTCTTGAATTACTACTAGAGCGTACTTAATACAATGCTTTTGAAATTCTCTTATCTGTGCTCATTCTCTGAATTGGCAGAGTGATTGATGATTCATTCAGGCTTTCAAAATGTGTCCAAATTGCCCGTCTTTACCTCGAGGTAGGTCTGCTGTATTCCATGCGTTCATGCTTTGCATATTCTTCATGTTCATAATTTTTTCAATTAGATGTTGACTGTGGCTTTTACTTACTTGCATGAGCATGAAACCTGGATGGGATTATTAATGAAGTTTTCTTTGAGAATCCATTTATTAGCATTTATTTTCTACTAATAATCGTAGGCTCGAGTTATGAACTCATTTGTTTCTTTTTCATTAGGATGATGATGCAGTGAATGCAGAAGCTTTTATAAATAAAGCTTCTTTTTTGGTTAGCAACAGTCAGCAGGAAGTGCTGAATTTGCAATACAAGGTTACTATTTGGCTGTGTTATGTGGTAATCTGATATGTCAACATTCTGCTCCTAGTGTTCATTTTATTTCGCAGGTTTGTTATGCTAGGATTCTAGATCTAAAAAGGAAGTTTCTGGAAGCTGCACTCCGTTATTATGATATTTCACAAATTGAAAAGCGGCAAATCGGAGATGAGTAAGTATGAGTAATTTTGGTTCACTATTATACCACAGGAAGTACCGAACAAGCCATTTATATAGCATAATTTTTAACTTTTAATGATGGATGACAGCATGATCATTTAGTTTTCTCCTGTGGTTATCAATGGAAGAATTTGTTACCTTTGTCCTCTTCATGTGGTCTTAGTTAATCAAATTGTATTCAGGGCATGTTGTCATCTTAGCCCATCTCAGTTTGCCTCACCATTATTGCGAACTTGTGGATATTTATTGTTGAGCAAGCAGAGAAAATATCTTATTCTACGATCCCTTTTTAACAGTTATCACTGTCAAAGAGAAAATATGTTTTTTGGCTAAGCGCTTAGATCGTGTAAGATGCTTTTAGAGCTTATTAGAGTTGATCGCATTTAAATATAAGTTGATTGGGCCTTTAAGATGTTAATAGTGGTGAATTGTTATTAAGAAAAATAGGATTAAGGGTAGGGGGTTTCCAAATTAAGGTCTTGTTTTTTTTTTTTTTTGGAAAGTATCTTACTTTTAGAAAGCTACTTGAAGATCTAAATAAGATATTGTTTTTATTAATGGTTACCAAACACTTTAAAGGAGCAGCTTATAATAAGATTTTTGTGAGCTTATAAGCTTCAGCCAACCACCCTCTAAATATATGTGAATGCAGTCTCAACTCATTTAGATTCTGTTTTCTTTTCTTTTAATATGCTTTGGTTTGTAACTATTCTTTTTTGGGGGGGTGGAAGGGGGGGATGGTGTGGCTTGTGAGATTGTGTTTGATTTCTTTGAGTGTGAATATGTGCATACTTTTATCTTAGAATCTCTTCCATTTCCACTTGAGAGTCTTATGAGATTGCTGTATGTGGGCTTATGAATATATTGCAGAGAGATCGATGAAGAAGCACTGGAGCAAGCTCTAGCTGCTGCGGTGACCTGCACAATTTTGGCAGCTGCTGGGCCTCGGCGTTCTCGCGTTCTTGCAACCCTGTACAAGGTATAAAAAATGTTTACCTGGTTCTGAAGTTTGTCTGGATTCTGCTGATTGGCTGTTAAGATTCTATTGTAGGGGTTTTAAGATTCTTGTCCAAATGACCCCTCTGCTAAATCAAATTATTCACTCATTGAATTAATGCATTTTCTTGTATTGCATTACTCACTTTGTACGCATGTATATGTTGGAAAGAAAAAGTGTATTGACTTCTTTATGAGTTATGATCTACGTACTGCCTGTCATTCTAAAACACACATAATTATTCATGTTTATCAGTTGGTTGCTGCTCTGGTTTGTATGATGTCATTATACACTCCATTGCAAATGACACGCTTATTAGTCAGACTAATGTCAAGGATCATGCATTAAGTTTAAACTTAATTCTTTGTTTCAATTGAACAGGATGAGCGGTGCTCTAAGCTAAATATTTACCCAATCTTGCAGAAGGTAATCTATTGATTCTTGATTGTGCTGACTCCCTCTCAGCCTATATTGCTTCTAAGGCGCAGCTAGTGCGTTATATTGTAGGGATACACTCAAATACAAATTGTCGTTTATGTTATCTATGCTAACTTTTTGAAGTCCTGATATGGGAATTCTTAGGTATATCTGGAAAGAATTTTGAGAAAACCTGAAATTGATGCATTTTCTGAAGAATTGAAGCCACATCAGGTTGGTGCACTAAAGGGTCTACATGCATCCTATTTTTCAAATTCTTAATTTTTTAGTAAATTTTTGACAATCTTTACATGTAATTCTGAAATGTTGACAGAAAGCAACTTTGCCTGACAATTTTACTGTTCTTGATCGAGCCATGATTGAGCACAATCTCCTTAGTGCTAGCAAACTTTATACAAATATTAGGTGGGTGGACGTGTCTTTGATCCTTTCTGTTGATTGAACATGCTGAATTAATAATCTCTTCCGGTTTGGGTAATGTGGTTAACTTTGACTCTGTTGTACAGTTTTGAAGAGTTGGGCACGTTGCTGGGTATTGCTCCTCAAAAGGTTCTCTTCTATCTTCAACCAAAAATAGCGCTATCACTTTGTTGAATTAGATTTCTAAAGGAATAAGCAAATCTGTTTCATAGCTCAATTTTCTTGTGTTGGAAACTTTTTATCTTTTGTCTTCTCCGTACGTACTAAGGCAAAAGAAAGGCTATTCTAATATGTGATATTTTTGTTGCTGCTTGATCCTGGTTTTTTCTGCATTTAGCTCTATTTCTAATATGCTCATATTAATGATACTGATTTGCTGAATTCTCACCGGTTTGACATCAACTGGTTTTGACTTTTGAGAGACTGAAGCCATAAGTAATTTATATCTTTTTTAATACCATATTCTTTTTTAAATCACTCTTCATAGCATCCCTATGTTTCTTCAATTCTTGCCAATTGGATGGAGAATTTATAGTTTTTATTAAAACTTCAACCTTTGGCAGGCTGAGAAAATAGCTTCAAGAATGATCTGTGAAGATAGGATGAGAGGATCAATTGATCAGGTAAAGCTGAACTTCCAATTTATGTCAATCTGGTTGAGCTTTCATCTTTGTTCTGTTTTAAATTTATTTGATTTTTGGTAGTCAGTATTCAGCCCCCTTTTGTCTCTGGTTCTTGTTCCTTAGATATAATTAATTAGCAACTCTGTATACATTCAACAACAAACTTTGCCAGGTCGAAGCTATTATACATTTTGAGGATGACACCGAGGAATTGCAGCAGTGGGATCAACAGGTAATACATGTTATCCATCATCGAGTGGGGTTAGTCAGCGCATCTGTTCAAGTTTTGAATCATCAATATACAGTCTTGTTCCTTCCAAATATGATCTTGTGGTTATGTTAGCATATTGCAAATAGATATTTTAAAACACATTAGTGGATGTGCGGGAATGACGACTTCGGATATGAAAAAAAAATTCTACAGCCACATATTCCAAAGACATGTTTTATAGCCAGTGTGGACCCTTTTACTGTTAATCAATACACGATTTTCACCCAAATCAATGTATGTCTTGAGCTTATCCACTTTGAAATCTGGACCACGATGCTTTAACAGTTGAAGTTTGGGACACGTGTCTCAAGCTTGAGGCTATGCGTCTGGACCCTCGAGCAATACCCATGACTCGAGCTTTGAAGGCTTGAGTTACGATGCCTTGGTTACTGAGATGTATATAATCAAGTCTCAGAGGCTCGAGCAATTGAATACTTGATTACAAATACGCTGTACTTGATTAGCTAGTTATTATTGCTAAGTGTCATTATTTAAATTTCCTGTCCTCGAGGAGTATTTCGAAATTATTATCCCCCAAGTCTTTTTCTTGAGATTAAATGTTGTGTTTTTTTTCCAATCCATATTCAATTTAAGGTGGTGCTAACATATTTAATTTGTATTGGCAGATATTTGGCTTGTGTCAGGCTCTCAATGAAATTCTTGATAGCATGGCGAAGAAGGGTTTGCCGATTCCTGTCTAGTCCCCACATTCTTTTTGGGTAAAAATTTACTATGTTGATGAAATCCGAGTCTTTTATGAAGCAGACACTTTTGAGATGTAGTGCTCTACATTTTTACCTTAGTAATTACTATCAGAAAATTCTGCTAGTTATTTCATTGTGCCAGAAATCCCAAGAGTTTAATTTGTATATGCTGTCTTTCTGCATTTCAACTCCATATCTTTTGAGAGAGAGAGAGGGCTTAACATTAAAACTATTTTTTTATCATTACTAGCTCACATCACTTCACATACATATATAGCATAATCAATATATATATATATATATAACATAAATGTGTAGGTTTTATTAGTAAGCAATTGACAGTCCCATGATTAACTTAAGGGTCCAGAGAAAACTTCCTTCCATATCTCTGAGAAAGCCTTCAAGATGGCTTTATGATGCATTCTTGAATTTAGAGAGAGAAAACTCATCAAGAGCTGCTCCAAATCTCTCGGTTCAAAAATGCGTCTCTCCACAATCACTTCCAGCATTGACATCTTGAAATCTTGGTAGGGATCAACTGACCTCTTGAGCACCACAAAACTCTCACTCACTTGCCTGTGCACCGGCTTATCCGGCTGCTCGTCATCTAGCTCTGCTGTGCTGTCGTCATTCCAATCTTTTGAACCATAACGTTTGAACCTACGTGTTCGGACACTTGATCGCCTCACGGATTTCTCACTTGTGTTGAGAGGCTCCTCCTCCGATTGGTTGAAGCTTGGAAGAGAAGACAAGTTGTGATCATCACTAGTGTTAACTTTCTTCATCATGATTCCCTCTTTTTTCTCCTCATTCAATTTTTGTTTATCATTTGTTTTTGTTGTGGGGTATGATTTTGGTTGATGTTGGTAGCAGTAATTATTGTTTGAGAGGTGGTTTGGTGAAGGTGGAGGGTCTGGGAAAGTGGGTATTGAAATGTCATAGGTTTTGGAGATGTGAGAATGAGGCAGAGGGGTTTTAACTAATGTGGATGGATCGTTGACACGACAGATTTGTATGGAGTTGAGAAAAGAAAGACGAAGTTTTGGACCTTTGGCCATCTCTAGTAACTTAGAGCAAGTTATAACGAGTCACCAAGACAAACTTTATATATAGAAAGAGAGAGAGAGAGAGAGAGAGAGGCCGGCTGGGATAACTAACAGAATCTATGCTTAAATAATGGTTACTTGCTGGCAACTCAATCTAAGTGATGAAATGAGGTTTGCACTTGAAAAGATTGAGAAATGTATTTGGAGCTAATTATCTGTGAAGAGTGACGATATGTACATTGATAATTTTATTTAATAAAGTTGGCATGTACAAAACAAGATTTGAATGAAAAATGAAAAGGGCCATATCTAGTTGACGCAGGATCTGTCTTTTTTTTTTATCATAGCATGATGAACGTATTCGCGATAGCGCAAATAACTTGTGAAATCAGTCTCTTGGCAAACCCATGAAGGGTTCAAGAATGAGAACACTTTAAAGTGTAAGAACGCAGGATCTGTCTATAGCATGATGAACTCGTCAACTTGTATCAGTCTCTTGGATTATGAAGGGCAAGAATGAGTACACTATAAAGTTAAGAACTTCAATTCTATGCAACAATCCAATCTTAATGAGACAACAGCTCTTCACTAATTTGGGTTACCTACTCTATTAAACATTTCTTTCTTTCTTTTTCCTTTTTTAACGTGCCCATCAGGTTGGGAAGGAGGACCACAGAATATTGGGGTTAGTTGTTTAGGGCTTCTCAAAGGGAACCTCTAAATTAGCGATGGCAGCTAATTCACCTCAGCTTTCCCTTCCAAGGCTGCGCTATTTCTAGCACAGCACCGTTCATTGCCTATCTTTTTTATTTTTTATTTATAGGATTAGGTGAGTTTGAGTTTAAATTTACTAGGCTTCAATGAATGAGTTATACTGGGGAATTGTTTTGTATTAGAATTTGTATATTATTAAGATAAGTCAAAAAATAGAGCAGAGGATTGGAGATGTTTTGAACCATTACTCATCTCATGCAGTAACATCACTTCCAATATATATTTATATTCGTTGAAGCATATTCTTCAAAAGTCCCAAATAACGTCACTTCCAATTTATATTTATATTAGTTGTTGTCTCTATTTCTGCCTTTTTGTCAATTCCAGCAATACTTATTGTCAAAAATAAAAGACAAATACTAAAATCTGTGACTTCTCAAAACATAATAACAACTTTGGACGTGATTGATTTTTATTTTATTGAACTATTGAATTGGTCTTTTGTCTTCATCTATTCAACTAATAAATTCAAGCTAGTCATTTTCATGTGTTTTTATCTCATAGCTTGAGCAAGACTTAAGATCGAGATTTAATGCCTTGAATTTGCGATAAACACTTACAGCTTTATCTGCTTTAAGTTGTTGGAGCGATCATGTTGACATTGGTTTGACACTTTGTACGATGAATGCCTGCAAAATTTGATATTGTAAAATTAGTAGCAAATAGCTACAAAAAAAATAAAATAGTAGCCAAAACTTTAATAATATATACTAGCGATTGTTATAAAATATCCTACAGTATTTTTTTTGAATTACAGTTACGACAGATTCATATTTGGCTTCACAATTTGTGTTGGCCCACTGCCGTCGGTACCACCGTCACCGCTGACTGAGTCACTTCACGTCTGACGTCGTCGAGCCCTCACAATGTCTTCGTGCTTCAAGTAGGAAGAAGAGAACACCGCCATAGTTGTGATTGGGTTCTTCGTCGTGCAATGAAGACGTGAATGAATCTCATTCGCGCCATAGCGTAAGATACATTAATCCTTAAATGGGTAATGATCACTAATTTCATAACGATATAATATTGTAACTAAACAATATAATTTCAAGCTAAGAAGTAAGAGTATCGTATTCCAGAGACTGAAAAAACAAAAATACAACAAAAATAAAATACACATCACTATTATCCATGGTGAACTAAGTGATTATGGTTTGATGATTATTAACATGAAAATAAAAAGAATGCAGATAAACGAATTCTGAAAATATAAAGAATAAAAGAATGATCATAGAAAATACATTAATTTAACCAAAATCATGAAATTGGCCTATTAATTCAATTATCAACATTTTATTTAATTCAGATGAATGATCACACGAGTAACCATAATTTCTCTCTCAAGTCTTGTGATAGTTGATTAACATAAATTTTATCTTTGATAAGTCTCAAGAAAATTATATAACTTCAAATAGTTCACAAAGATTATTCCTCATACGACTATCACTAATCGTATTGTGCGTTCTTGTATTTAATTAGACAATTAAACTTGCTAGGCATTTAAAACAACTAACATGCATCAATGCAGGTCAACTATCTAAATATGATAGCAAGCAAAGAAAATTCCTCATATGACTATCTCTAATTGTATTGTGTGTTCTTGAATTTGACTGCACAATTACACTCGCTATGTATTTAATCAAACTGCTAGCATGCATCAAAATGCCAGCTATCTAAAGATGAAATGAAGCATCAAGAACCATAAATCATAAACTAACAAGTAAATTGAACTCAATAATCAACCACATAATTTCAATCAATTCATGCGCAAACCTAGGATCAATTAGAAATTAAACAAGACAAAAAAAAAGCATAATTAAATTGATATATAAACCCGTGTTTGGAAATTACGATGAACACTTGAATATTAGTCTTGAATTTTCAATCTCTACTACCAATATTTGAATCTAATGTCTAAAGCAAAATATATATAAGCAAGAAAAATCTATTATTCATAAAGTGTTTAGAATGGGTATTTATAGGTGGAGATTCGAGAATGTAATTAAGTCCAAGAATGACTCAAAACTAAAAATAAGAAAAATGACCGAAAATAATCAAATTCCAGAAATTCCCCTATGGATGCTACAGACTGCGCGACTTTCTCATTTTGTGTTGTATTCTCTCGTTTGAACTTCGATTCTCGCACCTTTTTCGCCTACGGTTTCTACCGAATTGTACTTTGATCCTATGAAACACAATCTTCTCAATTTTCGCTCCATGTTTTTTTGTAATTTTCTATCTTCAGTACCCCGACGTGCCCTAGTTGCTCAAAACACATTGAAATTGCATCAAACATGTATAACTATACGCAAAAGCAACATCTTCGTATAATAAAAACAAATAAAAAAACATCACACAAGAGCATAATTTTGACAAAATATGAAAAATTGTGCAAAGAGTGTTTATCAGGTATCTTCCGTGGGAAAATTCTATAGAATATGTAAATATAGTACCCCAATCCATATAATATGTGATAAGTGGACAATGGAACCCCTTAAATATTCATCTCATTTCTCACCATTTTCTGCCAAATTTTACACCATTTACAGTTGTAAAGCATATCGAACTTCCACTCAAATTCTTAATGGAATTCTTATTTACATCTTAGAAAAACAGCTAACCAATATAATTAAATTATAGAATATGGATCACGTAAATATTCACTCATTTTTCCTTCTTTTCCTACCAATTTTTTACGCTATTTCCAACTGTAAAGCATATCAAATCTTCACTGCGATTTAGGTTGAAAACACTTTTGAAAAACATAATGCCCAAGACATGTTTGATGAAAGTTCTAAGCGAAAATTCTTCTGAGAGAGAGGAAATTGAATAAAAAAAAGAAAGGGGCCCACAAAGGTATGTATTATCCAAGCTATGAAGTATGTTTCTTTTTTGGGCTTGTTTGGTATGGAAGATAAGATATGTTGAGATAGCTTAGATATAAGATATGTATTTTAGATTATTGTTATATCTAATTGTTTGATAGACAAGATATATAATATAGATAACTTAAAAACTTGTTTGGTAAATTAGTTTAAAATATAGATTAATCAACAAATTTACTATTATAACCTTATTACTATTGTATGGAAACTGATGGAATTACTCCCAAATGCACAGTCATCATTTTCACTGTTGCTTAAATGCTTCCCTTTCTAAGATTTCTTTCCTCCATCGATGATTCCTTCTTTTTTCTTCTGCGGCGGCGAGTTTCAATTTCTTTTTCTTTCCATATGTTCTCGTTGAGATGAATGGATCGTTTCGTTTTGTTCTCAATGCGAATTTTATGGCTGTTTTTGGCCGAAAGTTATTGTCTGGATTATGGATCATCTCTTTTTGGTGTATTGAAGGGTGAATTTTTGCGGTTTTATTGTCGGGATTATTTTGTTTTTGGTTTGAAGATGTAGCTTTTACGGTTCTTCGGATTTGGTATAATTCGGGTTTAGCGAAGAGACAAAAATAAAAACAATGTATAAATTTCTTTTGAGCTGAGGAAATGCTCAATTATCAAATAAGAATGAGCTATAGGCTGTGAAGATTTCTTATTTTGATCCTTTTCTGCAGGTAAATTTGAGGTTGAAAGTGATTTAGATGAATTTATGGGTTAGGTTCCCGGAGTAAATTTAACTTTAACAGAGGTGGAAGAAGAGGAAGGAGGAGGATAAGACAGCCCTCCTTTTGGAGGGTACATTTGTAATTTCATAAGCCAAACTGAGTTTACTGTGCATATTGGAATACAGAACTGGTACAAACCGAGAGTTATCATTACCAAAGAGGCACAGTGAATTAACTCGGGCCTGTATTTTATCACGGGCTCACGAGATAACTATCTCATCTACCAAACAACCAGATAAGATAAGATAAGTTCTCTATCCAGGGCCTATCTCATCTACCAAACACCCCCTTCAAGTATTATTTTTTACTAATGGAATAGTTATTTTGAGTCTTCTAGAGATCGTTTCTCATGCTTTTATTTGTTTGTATTATTTTTTGCAAATAGAATAGTTATTTTGTTGTGATTTTACACTTTTTCTTTCATAAAAATCAATAGTCTTTACCCTCTTAGTATATAGTTCTTAAGTATTAATGAAAATTATTTTTCTTACAGTATCTCATGCAAGATAGTGGAAAAGTTCATGTTGGACCATCAACTTATCCATTTGACATCCTTATCCATCAAAAGTTTGTAGTCTTCTCTCTAATATATATACACACTTATATGTATAAATATACATCCACACACACTAAATGTGTGTTTTGTATTGTAAGTAACATTGTACATGTAATTTAAGCATCGTCATGGTGATTTACCAGTCAATCATCTCAGAAGGCATGCACTTTGGGAATACAGTTTTTATATATGATTTTCGAGAGACAAGACCTTTATCTTATGCCTATCGAATTGTGAAGGAAACACATAATTTTGGAAGATATAATTTTTTATCAGATGTGAAATAATGATTAGGCTAAAATAATTATTTTAAAGACAATTTTAATTTAGCATATTCAAAGTTGTTTGTTATAATTTACAATTTGAAGTTTACAAAATTTATTTTTAGTTGTGAACCATTTAGTAGGTAATTTTATTCACGATAATGAGGCATTGTTAAAACAATTAATTGCAAATGTGAGAAGGGTTTCATTTGCAGAGAAAATGTGTTATTTTTCTTAAAATTTTAAATAAAATCGTAAGGAAAAGTTTGAACTTTATTAAATTAATATGAGTTATAATATTGATATAATATCCCTTACTGGAGTTTGTGGCTCGTAGTCATGAAATTATTACATGATCCATATTCTATAATTTAATTATATTGGTTAGCTTGTTTTTCCAAGATGTAAATAAAAATTCCATTAAGAATTTGAGTGAAAGTTTGATATGCTTTACAACTGTAAATGGTGTAAAATTTTGCAGAAAAGAATGAGAAATGAGATGAATATTTAAGGGGTCCCACTATCCACTTGTCACATATTATGTGAATTGAGGTAGTATACTTACATGTTATAAATTTTCTCTTCCATGCATTCACGTCATCTCGCGATAGGCCAGTGTTTACACATCTCGTAGACTGCGTCTTCACGTCATGTTCACTTCACTTTTTCCCGTCTTCGAAAAATACAATGGTAAAAAGACAACTAAAAGGGTAAAATTTTGTCTTCACATATAAGTGTCTAATATTTATATATTTTTCAATTTGTAGCTACTATTCATTTTTACCTAACCAAAATAATACTTATCACCATTGCCTCAAATGTATAGTTTGGTCATGTACTTCATTTTTCTTAGGTTCAGTTAAGTGTTCATAATATAAATTATGATTATTAATTAACCTATAAATACCTAAACTATGGCCATTTCCCAAATTGCGCACAACTTTTAAATTGGCTTGACAATACATGAAAAATTTGTGTATTTACAAACTAATAGCCCTAATTGAAAGAAGAAGAAGTCAGGTGAAAGTTAATGTATTTTCGGACCAATTTTAGTAGAAGAAAAAGAAGACGTTTAAATCTTCACTCGAAAAGAATTGAGATTTAGATAGAGAATCAAGTAGCAAGACAAACTTAACCTTTAAATCTTGGCTCCATTCAGTGAGGTAAATCACAGTTGAGACAAGATGAGATCAAAACAGTATATAGAAACTGCACGGTTAGAAGCATAATTATAACTAAGCATTCAACTCTTACAATCAGTACAGTAATAGATCTAAACTGGTGGATAACTTAACAAAATTGCTTGAGCAGATAAATTAATGCTGCAGTTGCTCTGTAAAGAGGAGTTTAAATTCCTCACTAAAAGAAAAAAGAAAAACAAAAGCATTTACAGTGTCTCAACACAAATGTATTTGCAATTTCCTAGCTGTGGCCTTAATCCTCAATTGATTGAATCTCTCCCATCATGATCCTGTTGCTAACCACATTAAATCCTAAAACAGATGGACTTACTTTCTTCCCTTTCTTTCCTTCTTCTTTCCACTTCCTTTACCCCCATCAGTTGCTGCCACACTACCTGTCTCTGAGCCCAATCCTTCGTCAAAGTTCATAGACGTATCTCTCATTGCTGAGCCATAGGCCTTTTCATTGTTCTGGTTTTGAAGGCAACATCAAGAACATCCGCAGGTAAAAGTCTTTGTAGTTTAGAAACTTGTCGATGAACTCGTGGTCAGGATCAAAAGAACCAAGATTTTCTATCAGAAGCATTTCGGCCTCCCCTCTTGATTGCTTCAAACAAAATTCAAGGAAACTTGTATCTACAAGAAAGAATTAAAAGGAAACAAAACATGCAATTAGCACAATATCAACTGGGTAGGGGCGAGGAAGAAGGAATTCTAATTATGTTAACTCTCTCTCTTAAGGAACTGCAGGGCATCAGCCCAAAATACCTCAAGCAAAACCACAAAAGACGAGAGTAGAATGAAGTAATTACAATAAATACCTTTTGATCCAACAAGTCTCATGCACTCGCTCGCACCATTCCTTGAATTCTGTGGCCTCTGTCACAGATAGACAGGAGATGATATCAGTTTATCTTTCCTTCTTTGCTAATAATAAATAAATTCAAGTCAATTCCAAAATCACATACCTGAATTTTTATTTGAGGTATTCTTCTTCCCTTTCTGAGAGGAATGAGTGGAGGAAGCAGCTGAAGAAAGTGAATGCTCAACAGACCTTCCACCGGGTTTCAGTCGGTTCAATGAACCTCAGTATTTCCTTTCACAGGTGGGGCTTTGCTTCCCAACTGCCCTGTGCTCAAATTGAGGATAATCTGACCTGCAGGAAATAGAGTAGAGACTCAAATCACATATTCCAGAACACATGTTGACCACCCAAACTTATGCACAACTAAAGAATACTGCTAAAGATATATTTTACCATCCTTCATGAAGTTATGAGAAGAATATTGAAACTAGAACATCATTGTGCTAAACAATAATAGTAGTTCAAAGAGACACCCATGAAAATAGTCCCAAAATTATCTGGTTACTGTCAATTCAGTGATAGAAAATTGGCCATTCCTATTGTGTCATTAATGAAATTACCAGCTTCCCAACTCTTTAACCAGATCATCAAAATAAATACCACCCAAAGGTCATATTAAGTGCCAGCTCATATATAACACCTGACTGATGCATCAATTTAGCTGTGCTCCAACCAAGGTGCATGAGAGCGAAACAGAGCTGACAGGCAAGACTCTCCACTTAAATTCAACTACCAATATACCCTCTTTTCATAATAAAATATCATCACATATTCACCAGGTCAAGAAAAATCTTCAGCTGGTACAACTTAAGACACACAAATAGATATTTATCTATCCTATCATCCTATGACATCTGCCATCACATGCATCTCAACACACCAGCACCTCCTTTTTCTACCCAATCGAAACATCAACTTTGTGAAAGATCCTTCATCAAAGACCTAACAGGCTTACATAAGAAAGCATCATATCAATTCAACAGACGATGTAAACTAATATAATTAATATGCAAAATTATGAGCTGCATGGTCGATGCAATCATCATCATGAAACATATAATTTCATCAAGAACTATATTTCTGAAATGTTGATTATCACGTATAAAAGAGAGCCGTACTGCTTTGCCTCTGGTTTCACTTGATCCAAGGGTCCCCAGAAGAGATCATCCTCCACTTTATTTTTAGACAAAGAAGAATCATGTCTGGGGATGCAGCCTTTGCAGGTGATGATCCAGAGACTGACCACGAGGAAACACTTCCACGGGACGTTTGATTTGTTGCAGATTTCTGAGGAATTGGCACGAATTGCAGGTGCAGCGGCATAGACTTCTGTTGTTCCTTCAGGATATCCCTAAGTGATGTTGGCTTATGAGTCTTCCCAGAATCAGTGGACCAAGCAGGGGCAGGAGAAGGGCTTGCAGACTCCTCCTTCCACATAACAAAATCTCCCAAGGAAGGGCCTGATGGCACTGCCATAAAAGCTTCCTTCTCCAGCTGAATTTGCCGAGTAATCTTGCCCTTGTCATTTGCACTCGACGCACTTGCCACATCAAATGAAGCTGTAGGAGCAACCTTAGCTCCAGCACTTTTAACTTTAGAAGACTTTTACGACTCCTTTTAGTATCTTTAGCCTCGATAAAGTCATCATCAACAACAGCATTAATTTGTGAACTCGCTGTTTTGGAAGGAAACCCCAGGCAGCACTTTCAGAAACTTCCATCTCTCTCAACTGACTTGGCAGCATCATCCCAAAATAGATCTTCAGCTTGGCTCTTCTTGCTCTTCTGAATTGAGGAACTCTCTGGTTTCAACTCAGTGCTGGTATCCTGGTGAGTTGCATTAGGTTCCTTGTTATCAGAACTCAAAATTACCCCAGCCCAGGGAGTAGAGATGGCCACAGAGGTTACAGATGTTGAGATCTCAGAAACAGCCACTTCTTCTTCTGCCCTTCTCCTCTGCTCTTCTTGTTGTATTTCTAACAATGATTTTGGCTTGAAACCAGGAGCAGGTTTCACACGTTGTCCGGCATGAGTGTGATCTGAAACAGACACAGCTTGTCCTGTCTGACCCTTGTTCTCAACTGCTACCCCATCATCTACAGAATTCGGAAGACAGTGATTGCTTGGCAAGCAAATCCACATCATCAGCAGTAACATTCCAGTCTTACTCCTCTCCTTTTGGAAACAGGTGCTTCAAGTGCATCTACATGGACATTCAGTGTCTCAGGTTTTGACTGAGGCATGTGTGTTCTTTCACTTTCTGACTTCTGTTGTGGCTTAGATGCACCCTTTACGAAGTCAGTCGAAACCTTCAAAGCCTTTTGCTTTTGGATTTCTTCTCTAACGGTTTCTTTGCTTCCACAGCCTCAGGAATTTTTATTTCCTTTACAGGTGAAGACTCACTAGTCACTTGTTCACCTAAATGTTGTGCATATTCAAAAGTTCTAGCTAAACTCTCCTTTGGCACAGTTACATCTTCGTGAATATTAGCAGCAGTCAATTGTTGTTTAGCTGATTCAGCTAAACTTCCCAAAGCTGTAAGACTTAAGTGACATCAGAGCTTGCAGCTCTGACAGTTTCATCATCACTTGATGTATGTTCAAATGTCTTATTGTCCGTCACTTCTGACACACCTATTTCTTCCATTCCATCAATTGGCATAGAAGACATGTCTTGCTGCTTTTCCACAATTTGATGTGGTAGAGAGGCATTCCAATTCCTTTGCTCTACATTATTAGCAAAAGTTTGATGTAGGACATGCATAGATGTTTCTGGAGCAATATTTGGGCTAAAATCCTGTGAAATACTGGGAGGGCAACAGGCAAGACAACATTTGCATTTTCATGCTGTGTATTTGCAGAATGCAGCTGGAGACCCATTTTAAATAACTCATGTGGTTGTTGAAATGAGGCATGATCAACGTTAGTATTCCTGCAGCCCCTCCAGCTTGCAAATGCTGGAATGATGGATCACCTAGTCGTTGATTAGGATGCTGCTCAGAAAGCAACTGAGAAAGCAATTGCTGCTGCCGCATAATTGTTGCTGCTCTTCCTGCCTCTGTTGCTGCTTAATAAGCAATAGCTTATCCAAAAGTGACGGTTGTTGTGGTGGAACTGGCACCTGAGATTGCAGCTGCAACATATACTGCTGTTGCAACAAACTTAGCAGTTGCGGATCTTGGGATATTCCAGATGTGAGTAGATTATCTGGAGTTAATAGGTTGGATTGATTATCCATAGATTTGGGCAATAAATTACTCAAGGATGGATTCTGCATCTGCAGCCTTTGCTGCATTCAATTGCAGATTGTGGAGGAAATTCTGAGAGTGATGAATGTCCAACTTATCCTGAAGCGGGTCCAGTCCCCTTGGACAGGGAATTCAACCAACCACCCATTCCATTGTTGACATTGGAGCTGGCTCTTTCAGCTATCCCTGACGGGATGACATTAAGTCCGCATTCTGTGAATGATTCTGTGCAAGAGCATTGTCTGCAATAGAAGACAAAAGGTTCTGGCGAGCCAGTGATGCATCACCGCTAAATCTGTCTTCGCAGCAATCACAGCTGCATCTCTCCTGGCCAAAATGGATAAGGGCTTGGAACAGATCTCTGCCTCTCCAGCATCATCTTTTGGCCAATAGATAAGGATCATCCCACTATTACCTCCCACAGGAAGTGTGTTAGAATTATTTCCACTGTATCCCTGCATTGCTGCAAATAATTTCGTGTCAGATTAGAAGAATGACATGATGAAAAAGCAAAATTGATCTAATGAAGGCACATAAGTGGCAGTGATCATGCAGAAATCTTAATATTAGGAACACAGTTTCTTTTTCTGCTTGTTTAAATAGAAATAGACAAACCTTCCGAAGAGCAAACTTTTCAAGTGCTGCAGGATTCATTCCGCCCGCCATGAGTGATTCCAGAAACCTGTTTTCAGCCTCAGTCGTTGAACCAGGTTTATATCTTGAATCAGCCTTTGAAGTTTCAGCCTCGTTCAAAATTGGGTGAAGATTCCCCAAGTTTCCATAGTTCAACCTACCAGCGTATCTTGGATTTCATTAGGCTTAGGTGAATTAAATCCAGGAGGTGGCCGAGCTTTAGCGTAAGTGTGGCATCACATCTCCAAGTGAAGAGAATGGACTATCAGCTGGTGCACTGGCTAGCGAACTAGCAATTCTATGCCAAAATACCCAGCCTCAAACCATGTAATGATATCACTTCCAGAAAAGGACCTTGAACCTCACCCTGTGGATCTTTATAGATGAGTACTAGGTCCTCAGGTGGAATCTGGGAAATCCTGCGTGCCTCCATCTCCCTGTCCAACACTGCTGATGTTTGCCTTCTCATCATAGGATGATCACCCATCTGCCACTGAGGTCCCTTTCTAGTGTTAGGGAATCCAGTGAACTGTTCTCCAAAGCACTGTTAAAATCTCTCTGAACATCAGCAGATGACTCTCTCAATCATGAGGAATAGTATGTGAACGCTCTACAAAGATGAAGATCTCCATGAACCATCATGTCCTGGGGCACTAGACTCTATGGATCCAAGAATGCTGCTATTTTCTCTCAAAGCTGAACAAAGCATGCATTAGACAATTTAAAATCGATGTTTCTTTCCATCATAGAGATAGAAGTAAAACTGTATGGACAATGATTGGTACTAGAGCATTCGACTCATCCGAAGGCCAAGTGAAATAAATGATAAAATTGAAGCGGCAACGACTTCACATCAACATATACCAGTAAACATATAGATAATTCAGAGAAGATTCTATGTGACCAAAAGTTCTGGAAGTTCTTTTGCTTGATTTGTAATTCAGATATTACATTAAATTAATTGTTTAGTTTAATAACACTCACTTGCTTTCGCTCACACAGTTAAATGAACATAATTAACTTTCTTTTAATTGGCACCCATCACGCATATCTAATTGCAAGCTTTTACACCCATCACATCCCTTTCAAAACTTGCCTGAAGGATCATTAATGAACATAAGAAACTTACCTTCAGCATTCAGTTTGTGGTCAGAAGCCTGATAGTCCTGCATGGCCTCCACTTTGGCATTAGACCAAGAATATATCTGCCTTTCATCAGGCAAACCTTCTGAATAACTTGTATAACCACCTTTAGTACTGTCAAACACCTCATGTTTGAATCATCATTAGAAGCTGCTAGATCATCTCTACTACCTGCTAATACAATAGAAAACATAAACTGAATTTGCAAAATATTGTCTGCTAAAACTGGCTGAAGTTAATGAAATACGCACACAAAATGTAGCTATACTAGTAAAAACAATACCAAGTCTGGTTCTTCTAGAATGCACAAAGTCAGTAGTTGCTCGCCAGCAGATCCATCTTTACTGATTTGAGGTGCACCACTGCTGACAATTTCTTCCTTCTCAATCCCTTCAGGATAACCTACAATTGAACTTACACGATCAATTTCAAAATAGACCAGCATCAGTAAACTTTTGCAACCAATAGGTAGTATGCTTTACCAATTCTTCCGGAGTTGGAGCACAAAAGGCCATGGGTTCCACATATTCCTCTTCAGTAAGAGAAGGTACATGAATAACCCCTCAAAAACTTTGTGCAGGATCTCATATCAACTGACCTGTAGATATCAATCAACTTTGTCCTGCTATATTTTAGAGTATGGGACTCACCATCAACACTATCACTTTTTCTAAGACAGGTCCATGTAATTGCAGATTACCAGCTATGTGGAGACGGAGTTCCCATAGAGTTAACCTTTCCCTGCCAAGAGAAAAGGTTGGTACATGATTTTCTCCACGTCCCCTTCCATGTGAAAACACATGAACTTGCTTATTTGGGGTAGAAGCTTGGTGATGAGGATCTCCTCTTCCTCGGCTGTAGGATGAGTTTGGTCTCCATGGTCGAAAATGTTCCCCATCCCTCTCTTCCTTTGCATGAGCACGAGGTTGAGAAGACCCTTTGTCAAGTATTAGATCATTTTCTTTACTAGAATCCCCATTTTCACGCACCGTCAACCTCTTATCATCAGGCCCCCAACGTATTCCATTTGCTCTCTCGGCGTTGATCATGACCTTCTTTATTTGCTGAATCAGTCCATCGCTCTCCTGGGTACAGCGCACTTCACCATATTGTTTCCCAGAAGAATCGCCCACCGATCCACTCGGCGGTTAATGGAAGCTCTCTTCCCCTTCTCTCCATCGGTCTTTGCGGACAGATGAATTGGTATCCTTTCTTCATCAAGCCAACGTTCACGCCTACCAGATTCCATATCCCTAATGGATGGACGGAAAACATCTTTCTTGTTCTGGTTATCATTCAAGTCCTCAACAGCTCCAGGTAGTTTTGGACTATCTCGAGAATTGCCTGTCCTGAAGTGGACTAAGATGGTTCTCCTGCACCAAAAACCATGTGTTGTGGCATAAATGAAGACATAGAGAAAGAATCATTCAAATTCGGACTCACATTCCAATATAAAACTCCGATTAAGTGGAAGAATGAAATAGAGAATCAGAAAAAGGAGTAAATAGATAATAACAAACCCCAGCAACCAATCCAGCTTTGTTCTCCCTGGTTTTGGCAAAAGCCATTGTGGTGATAGCGGAATGGAATTGTCAGCTCCTTGAAGATCTATACAAATAAAAAGAGACAGGGTAACTAACATTCTTTATAGTACTGAAAATAACAGAAAATAATATTTAGTAGGATTTCTACTTGTAGCATGCTTTGATGTGCGTTAACAGGCTTATACCAATCATGTTGTCTCAAATTCAAGATTATAATCAAAACAATAAGCAAAGTGGTGCACCTAAAATGTTCCAGTGGGTAAAAAGAACAAACCAAAACCTGATAAACACCCTTTCATATTCAACCAAATTACAAGTCATTGGCGTCCTACTTAAACACTCAACTAACAATTTGAAATTTGGTGGACATGAGAACCAGTCAGAAATACCATTTGATGCTCAATAGTGTCGAAGACCCAAAAAGCTGGCAAGCATATGCAGAGTGAAACAGATAGAAAAGCATGTGACTTTACCCATTCTTTTCACAACACATCTTCCTACAGTCATTGGTATGATTAAACTGGTGTGAAGAATAATAGCATTGAACAACAAAAGGCATTTTTGAGAAATAATACTTCATGTTAACATTCTAAAATCAAAGTAAGGAAAACTAAATGGAGATAGTGACAATTTGACTTTGAAAACCATATGCTAGTTCGAACGGAGCCAGGCCGCTTCTCCATTAGGCACTAATTTGGGTGTTACTGACTTAATATTAGTCGGTATAACTGTTTCCGCTGCATTTGCAAATGCAGAAGACACATAAAAACCTTAGCTATGAATAAATAAGCAGGGTAAGTCCTTCATCAAGAGAATGTTTTACAAGCCTATGCCCGTGCTATTTAAATTGAACGTGTAGTTCATGGGTAACTAAATATTTTGATATTTGTATTTGAAGCAGGGTAGAAAAGAGAACAAAATGTTGAACGATTCAACATCCTAATTCTTCCAGTTGGTACCCGAGAGCAATGCATTACTACATTTCTAAGTTAAAACGTTTACGTCTCTGCTGATAACCGTCACTCGAATTACTTGGACAACCCATAAAATACTTGGAATCAGTAAAGAGGTTGCCGCCACACAAATACTCCATTAGTTAAAACCAAAAATAAATCTTGTTCCGGGAAGATGGAAGGAAACAGCTTCAAGACAAATAACTATTGGAGTATAAATTTTCTAATTAACCCCGCATTATCGAGGTGGAGAAGAATAAAGATATCGAAAGAAAATCCCTTTCAAGAACATTGATGAGTTTAACAAGAGTTAGAAAGAAGAAACTGCCATTGTATCCGAAAAATGAAAATTGAAAACCCTAAACCCACAGTGACGCCACAAATCGAAACACGCAATAGCGGCATCAATTACCAATTAAAATACAATACAAAAAACAAATCACGTATAAAACATTAAACGAAGAAGAAAACCGCGACGAAAAACAGAAATTAACAAACGAGAATAAAAGGTTGCGGAGACGAATGCGAACCTTTGGTGATCAGATTAGGGCGAGAATCAAACTGAATCTTGTCAGCCATTGATGATCGAGGTGGGAGAGTGTAAACTTTAGAGAGAAACCGACGATAAAACCTTTAATTGACTGCTTGAGGTGCACAGAATAGCCGAAGGCGGGTGAAGTTAGAACGGCAGAAGGCCAAGATAAATCAGAAAGAAAATATTGAAGGCGCAGATTAACAAGGCGTCGACCCCTCGCGCATGTTAGCTTTTAGATATTATCTTTTATTTCTTATTTACTACTTATTTTATTTTATTTTTCATTTGAAGGCCTTTCTTTTTTCTTTTTCTTTTTCTTTATTTTCTGAATAAATTTTGCTCTTCCAATAAAGCGCATTTGCTTTCAACAAAAAAGTCGTTTTTGTGTGTGTGTTGGCTGTGGTAGAGTGGTTGTCTGAGGAGTCTCGAGTTCAGTCAGCGTGTATGTTTAAAATTTTGTATTAAATTGAAAAAAAAAATCGCTTTGTGTGTGTGTGTTGCTAGTGTTAGAGTGGTAATGTCGAGCCAAGTGCCGATTGATCAGTAGTAATCTGACTTTAAAATTTGTATTAATTGAATAAAAAAAAAATCGCTTTTGGAATTTTATGCTCTCTTATTCATTTTGGCTCGCAATTGTGATCTATGACGAGCGGGCCACGCTTTTGATAGGTATTTATTGTAGTCAAATGAATTTTGTGTCTGTGTCCTATTGTGATTGGTCAAGACGCATATAGGTGTTTGAAATTCCATATGTTTGATTAACAAGTTGAAGAGTCTGCTTTAGGATACGACTCTATAAAAAATTTAATAATCAAAATATTTGATCTATTACAAAATTAATAATCAACATATATTAATTTTAAAAGGAAAGGTGAAAAAAGTGCGATGTTAAATTCATAAAACATCACAAATTATGCATAATTAAACCTCCGCCCCTAGAAAAACAATAGGAGAAAACCTATTGAATGGAAGAGCAGAACCCTCTTAAAATGTACATAATTTAGTAATAAGAAAATTTAAAAGAGCCATTAGTATTCGTATTTAATTATTATTACAGCATGACTAACAAATAAATATTCAATTTATTTTATACAATAATAAATTGATATTGCATTTTCTTGATTTTCTCTAGACATGCAAACCATACAAAAATCAATATATGATATGGTTATTGGTGCCTAAATACATGTACTTTTGGCATATTGTAGTTTTTCCATAATTTTAAAATTATCAATAAATACACAAACTTAATATTATTGTGATTTTTTTCCAAATTGAATAAGATCAAATTAAAAGCTGGCATGCGTGCGTGCCAAAACAAGCGCGTTTACTTATATAATATATATTAATTGCGCTTAAATACATTAACTTTGGGTCCATTTTGATTTTTCACGAACTTTAAAAATTTGTCAATAAATAAACGAACTTAATGTTATTGTAATATTTTCCATAAATTGAATAATGGTTTAAAGTTGACATAATCAAGACTACTTTATCAAACGATGTGTTTACTTATATAATATGTATTTAAAAAATTAAATACACCTCACAACTCTCTCAACCCAAAGATTATCGTAAGTTGAGGTTAGAGAAAGAATATGGGTGGGGTGGGGATGTGAGTTAAAGTGGATTTAAGATTATTTTAATATATATATATATATATATATATATATATATATATATATAGAAAACGATATCGTTTAATAAAGTGATATCAAATCGATTGTTATCACACTTTAATTTTGACCTTCATTCAATTTGTAAAAATACATAATCTTAATGCGTTTATTACAAATTTTAGCTCGAAAACAAAAATAAACCTAAAGTTCATGTATTTAGCACCAATTAATATATATTGTATAGATAAACGATATCGTTTTGATGAAAGCAACGTCGATCGTCATGTCGACTTTTTGACATTCATTCAATTCTGAGAAAAATCGCATGATGTTAAGTCGTATATTAATTCTTAAAGTTAGAAAAATCAAAAATGCTCAAAGTTCGTGTATTTAGATGCTAACAACCATATATAATACGATGAGCAAAACTTAGCGCAGTATAAGTGGCGTTATCAAATTTCTTCATTCTTATTTATCTAAATTCATCATTTAATTCTTTTAAATTATAATAATAATAAAATATCTATCTCACATCATTTCTAATCATACTCCGCTCATTTGACAACCTACATATAAATACTTGGAATAGATGTGTATTTTTCTTCCCATAATTATTTTACACCACTGATTTAATTTGACTAATTAATTTAATTAGTTGGCAAAATAAATACTTACTATAATTTTATTTAATTTTAAAATTCTTCATTTAATGTTTTAAAATTATAATTATAATAATAATAAAATTATCTCATCTCACTCGCTCTAATCATACTCCACTCATAAGAAAACATCGTCCTTATATCATATGTGGCACCATCAAATTCATTCATTCTTATTTATTTAAATTATCTATTTAATTTCTTATAATTTTTAATTATAATAATAAAAAACTTATTTAATCATATTTCACTCTTCGACAACCTATAAATACTTAGAATCGTGTGTTTTTGTCATTCTATAATTATTTTATACCACTATTTTAATTTCACTAATAAGTAAATAGTTGGTCAAATAAATAATTATGTTTTTATTAAAAAATTAAATTCTTCAGTTAATCCTTTTAATTTCTAACACTAATGATAATAAAATTATCTCATCTCACATCGTTTTCTAATTATACTCCAACCCACAATTGCATCTATATAAAAATACTTAGAATCAATGTGCATTTTTCATACCACAATTGGTTTACACAATCAATTTAATTTGGTTAATTAATTATTTAGTTGATCAAATAAATAATTATTTTTATTGAAAAATAAGTTTGAAATGATAATTTCTATAATATTACTTTGGTCAATGATTAAGTTTTGTCAAATAATGCAAGCCTATTGGTTGAAATTTTACTAAAACATTTGCCTAATATTACTTTGGTCAATAATTAAGTTTGTCAAATAACGTGATTCTATGGTTGAAAAAATTAGTGATAATATATGTAAGTAAAAAAAATAGGAATAAGAGTTTTATAGCCAGTTCTAAAAACATAAGTTTTATAATATTTTGCAAAAAGACCAAAATATCCTGGAAAATTTAAAAAAAAGCGGTCTCTCTCTCACTCACTCTCTCTCTCTCCACTTCCTCTCTCACGGACTCACTCACTCCTCACTCTCTCTCTCTCGCACTCACTGCACTCCTCCTCTCTCTCCGCTACTGCACCCGACTCACTCCCGGAAAAACACGATCCACGACTCACGACTCGCAAAACAACAACATGGTGATCTGGATACGGATCGGATCCACGTACTCCCGGATGCGGCGAGCAAGCGGCGGCGAAGGAAGAGCTCCTCCAGCGGAAGAAGCTTTCACGCCGAGTCGCCGCCGACAGCCGACGCGTCGACCTTCCGCTTCGGTCGCGAACTTCCAGACCGATTTAGGGCACCAGACCTCCGATGAGTAATCGTGCATTTAAAATTGGTTTTACCATGTACGATAGTTTTCATGTTTGACCGATAATTTTCATGTATGACACGATAGTGATGAAATTTCGATAGTTTGTGTGTTTAGAAACTTATAAATTAAAATCGATTGCTATGTTGTTGAAATGATTAAAATTAGATTGTTTCGTAAAGACACGGTTCTCACAGTGTCTTGAAGATGCTGTACCGGTAGCACCGTTATCCGACCAACCGTGCTGGTTCAGTTACGTATGGCGCTAACGGTAATGCGCACCGAGATACGCCA